>JAOUZG010016694.1:5030544-5123305 GCA_026289955.1 Argiope argentata | reverse complement strand
AACGCGATGTTTCGTTTAACTGTAACATGTAGTTATTCCTTAAATTTTTAACTGAGATCTGCTTGATAAACATTTAAGCGCTAATACATACGTGTAAGCATTTTTCGATGTTATATTTTTTTAAGCATTGTTGATTTGTTTCCTTGAGAAATTAAATCAAACCAGCCAGATACTGTGAAAATTAGTTTTACTAGTTTTCTTTTGTGTACCTAATCTAAAGTTTCAGTTTATCCGAATCCTTTTAAATCACCCTGTAAATGTTATGACATTGTAATTAAATGAATTTACGGAATGAATTTATTTGAATTTATTGAAACAACCATATATATATATATTTGTTATATATGTACAGATCTGAAGAATTCACACTTTTAAAGAGGATATTTACGTGCTGATTCAATTATTATTTTGATGTCAATTTTTAAAAATTAAAATTAATTAAGGAATTTTAAATAACATTTCAGAGTTGGCAAAACCAGTTTCAGAGCACATCAAATGCATAAATAATATAAACGAGTTTAAAATCTCGATAAAGATTAGTTACGGTTATAAAAGTTAAACAAGAGGTGAAGGTTGAGATTGCTTCTATCTGTTTAGTCGAAATTAATGTCAGAAATGTTTAGCATCACCTTCGAAAACTGCGAAGAAATTATCCTAATTAATCTAATCAATAAATAAATACCATTTAATATTCGGTATGTCAGCTCTTCACAATTAGTAAATTTATTTTTTATTGCCAATGAATTCCGGCAAGCGTCATTAAAATTATTAAGGGTCTTATTTTTCTATTTATATTAGCTAAACTGTCATTTTGACTTGCTACGTTTTTAGTTTTAATTACAAAAAAAATGAAGCTAGAAAATAATCTTTATTTTATAAAATTAAATACACAGGAAATGATTTGAATGGTTTCGACACACTTAAATTTTTGAGGTTCATGAAATTTTTTTAGGTCTTAATGCAGCAATAAAATATTAATTCTCTTCAAACTGAGCATTTAATTTTAATAATAACATAGTAATCCTATTAATATGGGCAAAAAAATATCAAACTGGTGTAGTTTTATAATTATAAACCTGTCCATTCTCTCTCTCTCTTTTTTCTTTTTTTTTGCAACGAAGAGGTAATATCTTATCTTGTATTTCATACCCTTACCTGACTATCTTATTAGCTTTTATTACTACCATTGACAAATGCGTCTCATTTCTTTTTTTAAATATATAGTACATGCATAGGAAAAAAATTTACAATTGGCTTAAGAAAAATAAAAATAAATGCAGCTTTCTTGTTCGGATAATTGGATTTCTGTAAAGAAGTGACTGCTGTGAAAATCCTTGATTCAAGTTGATTGTTGATGCAAAATGGCAATGAAGGCACATAAAAGTTGTTCATGCATAATTTACCGTTGTCTTTTCCATTTAATAGTTCTTAGAAACTACCCATTTTCCACAATAGCCCTGTAGGTGTGAATTCTGGAAAATATTTGATGGAATAGCGACTCCATACGGGCGCCAGAACTGCTGGAGAGTTCTGCCATTTAATACTGTTCAAGCAACCAACAAACAAGTTACGGCCCCTTTAAAATTTTTCGATTTTTATTGACACATCGATTTCAATCTCTACGAAAGGAATTCCCATACAGAGTCAAAGAATTAGAAACTATCTATTTCATTTAACGGGATTTCTAGGGCAGCGCGCGTAAGAGAAATCAATAAAAATCCCCTTTTTTGTGTTAAACGAAATAAATAAATGACTTGTATTGGACAATCTCGAACAATGTGAATTTATTCACAGTGATATGGTTGCACATTATATAGCATAAAATACAGGAGCTTTTTGAACTTCGAAAGAAATCACTTCAGTTGGATTTTTTTGAAAAAAATGTTACTTAGAGTATAGCGGTAACTGATAAAATACGAATTCTGTTTAATTTCTTGATTATTAAATAAAAATTAGGAAACTGAAGATGTTTTAAATGGCTTCATATAAGAATTTTCGAGTGTTTTTAAAGCATATGTAAATATTTGAAATTCGGATATCAGATCTTAATTGAAATTTGCTCCAAATGAAACTGATTCTAAGTCTCAGTTACCCCCCTGATTAAGTACCAGTTTTGAACATTCCCAAGAAAACCCTTGTTCCAAAATTTCAATTGACCAAATATTATTTCAAATTTTCATTTAATTTGTGAATTCATGTTTCCCTCATATTTGAACAAAGTATTTTTAATTAATATTGATCAATTATTTGAATTTTAAACGACACAACCATGCTTCTACTGCACCATGATTTCAATTACTAGCTACTTCAGTAGAAAATTCAAATTGTCTAATTATTCTGATTTCGTTGAAGCATATATTTTCTGTGAAAGTTCTTTGAAGTTGTAAAGTGAAATTCGTTGCTCACATTTCAAACGGTCGTATATTAAAAATTCCATTTGGTTTAAAACTAGTAGTCGATACCTATTTATATCGTCAACGAAGATGAACGTCTCAATGCAGAAAAGCAAGATGGTGTTTAAATTTATGGTATGATAAATAGAGCAAACAAAAATTTTGCATATTAGAAAATAATAATTAAATGAATTTTCTTTAATTCATTGAACTGAAATACAAGTTTATTCAAATTTCAAGCAGTTATTTTTAAACTAGGATCGCTTCGTTGTATTGGTTTTTTTCAGCCCTCATTTTGGTATAAAAAATTTGGTATTCTTTGGTAAAAGAATAAGTAAAAAGTAGTGAAAGGGCTCTAAAATTATTTAAAATTTAAATCACAAAAATAAGAATAAAAAATATTTATATTATTATAATTATTTTTCGAATAAATATCTGTGCATCCTGAATGAAGTACTTATTATTAAAAAATGTAGCATTGTAAACATATTCTTTTATATTCTTAAATAAAACTTTTACATTATGATATAAATATACTAATATGTTACACTAAATAAAACTTTTTAATGTACACCAATATTTACTATATTACAAAAAACTTACCTTTTTTATAAAAGAAGCATATTTTGTTTTGATTTCATGATTCCGTTTTTCCAAATTTTTCATCCTATTTTATAATGAGAAAAGCCTATTTTTTATTCTGTATTGTTCCTACCTTGAAGGAAATTTGTGCCACAATTGGAGAACCACTGAATTATTATTAATTATGAAGAAATAAAACATGTTTGTGGTATTTAGTAATTAATTTTTTTTCATTGCTGTCCTTAATCAATGCTTTAATCTGTGCTGCATTAATAAAGCTCAAATTTTGATTTTAGTTCTAAGTTTAAACAATAAATAATTTACTAGTATGCATAAATAAATGTTTCTTATTTTTTTCAGAACCTTTGAGAAGTAGTTATCAAATAGTTATCATTGGATGCAGAACCAGCATTTAAATTTTTCAAGGACAAGAAGAACAATGATGTTAATGGCGGTAAACTCTTCATCTGAAAAAACGGTGAAAACACTGAGAAAAAGAAAGGTAAATGAACATTATTGATAATATCCTTCTTATTTTTAATTTTTATCTGCAAATAAATATCCGATGTAAGTTAATATCTATACTACTCCGCAATTCTGCTCTACTACGTAATTCTGCTCATCTGCCTCGGAGGAGGATAGGTACAATATATTCTTTGAATTTTGTAACCTTTAATGGAATGGTCATGGAAAATGTAATAAATGTTCTTTTTCTGTATGAAACATTTAAATTTTAGAAACTAGTATTATCTTTATAATAATAACAAACATTTCTTCAAATATAAATACAATTATCCTATCGAAATACACGATCAAAAAACGATTGCTGATTTATATTTATTATTTCTTATACCTTTGGTTTCTCTTTTTTTTAGTTCATAAAAATTATCGAAATTATTTTTACCTCCCTCCCTTCAAAAATGACGCTATGCAAGAATTTCTTTCTCGTTGCGATGTCATTTTCATTCGATTTTATCCCATTCTAACAGTGTAACATGGTGGTAACGGCAGGTTGCATAACATTTCGTATATACAAACTTTAGGCTTTTAATACACTGCCAAAATATAATACATAAGTATACCAAGAAAAAGTGTTAAAAACAATAGAAGAGCTTCAAAAAATAAACGTAAAAGAGGAAAAATATCGATACGATATGCAAATACTACTGCAGAAATATTAAGTTTTTAAAACTCAGTGATGCATTTCTTGAACCACTTGTATCAAAGCATCAATTAAATTTTTAATTGTATTTTTGTTAATTTTTAAATCATTTAATGGAAAAAGTATATATATATATATTTTAAAAATATACCTTTTTTTTTAATGTAACTTTAAAACCGAACCACAATACATTAAATATTTTGAAAAAAATGGTTCAGGAAATAAAGCACCATGCTCTAATAAACTTCTGCGATATATATTCCTAAGAGATTTAAAATATATTTTAAATTATATTAAAACATGTGTACCTTGAATTTGTATTAAATGGTTTAAATATAAAACAATTTTGGAAATCATGTTTAATATGATGCACACAGGGTTTATACTGGTGCCACAATCCGTTTTTGTAGGATTTATGAAGCACAGAAGATGTCATAGTTTGTTTTAGAGAATAAATATTATTTTAGGTGATTTTCTGTGTTAGGGAAATAAATAAGTATTATAAGAAGAAAACTTATCAAAGAATTTAAAAGTAATTACTTTTTAATCACTTACTCCGCATTATCATAAGTATTGATTCAGCTATAAAAGTTATTAAAAAGTCATGAAATATCTAAAATTCATTTCTAATTTCACTGTAATTTCAGAAAAAAAAATCAAGCATTTCTGAAAAATTGTTTTTTCTTTATGAATAACATATGGACCGTTTCTGGCAGAATACTGCTAATTGAGTTATTAAATATTGATTCTTCTCTTAAAGAATTCATTGTAGCTTTATGACTAAAGTGGCGCTTATATTCAAATTTACTTTGAAGAAAGGGGAAAATGCTTCAACTGATGAATAATAAAAGAATTAAATGCTCGAGTTTGAAATATTGGAACAATGGAAGAACTGTTATTAAATAAAAAAAGATGAATTTTTAATAGAATTACTCTCTATTTTTAATAAAATGCTTCAAAGAAAAAAAACCCATCTTATTGCTACAACGTTTATCTTATCATGCGATTCAATCTTTTGGACTTGGTTTGATTTGGTGTTCAATTCAAGGGGGATAAGAAACAGCAACGTTTAAAGAAGTGAAATTTTCTTTCATTAACGAAATTAAAGCAATCTGAAATTTCCCATCTATTTACTGTCATTAAATTCTAATATTTGCTTTCATTCCCAATTTATATATTAAGCCCTTTCTCATGATTTTACTTACTTTCAAGTGACATACGAAAGATATTATCATTTGCACTCCAATATTCGGAATTAAAAAAAACAGGACTCTTTTATATATATTTTTTCTTTTTAGATTCTTAGTATTAGAAACTGAATGCATACGTTTCCTTCTACGTATTATGCATTTGTATATCATCTTATTAAATATAAAACAGATTTAAAAAATGTCGACGGAAGATTTCTATCGTCAAATCGACTTTTTAAAGAAAGTCTGTTTAGTGGCTTAGTTAAGAAGCCAAGTTAAATGTTCAATTTGGATTCTTAACTTAAAAGTCCAGTGTAAAAAGTATTCAAGTTTTTGCAATAAAAGAGAGTTAAAATTTCAATACAATATCCCTTCAAATATTGTATTGATTGTACAGATTAACTTTGGTTTGTATTGTACAGATTAACTTTATCTCATTTCTTGTGTCATGAACAATATTACAAAATAGAATATTACTTTTGAAATTTTGAGGAATATTATAAAATATTTAATACACACTATTAACCGTAGAAAACTCCTCTTATTTTCGTCAGAGAAGGTTGAAAGAAACTAAAGGCCGTTTATCCAATTAATTTTACGTATTAAATAGAGGATTTACAATTTTCGAAAGAGAAAAAGTGTTTAATTGCCATTTTCAAAGAAAAGTATTTTAATTAATTCCAATTCGGTGCACAATTGCTGCATTTGTGACTTTTGAAATAAAATATATATTAATCAATGCAATTCAAATTTTTTACTAACGATTAAATAAATTGTTTGAAAAATTATTAATGATAAATACTTCAATCTAATAAAAATATAGAGAGTATCCAAAGCCATAGATAATCATAACTAACTTATGTGCCCTGCCATATGCGTTTATCTTTAGATAGTAGAAAGAAGTACTTGGTTAAGAAATAGGTTTGAGAATCATTGGATTGGTCTAGGAGGACATACAACTATGAACATCAGATTTGACATGTTTGGATTTCATTTGAGGATGGGACGTATCTAACAGGTTATTCGAAATCACAGCGGACTGCATTAAACTTATATATCACAAAATATGTGCATAGAAATTTCACCATCAGATAGCAGAGAACATTGCTTAGTTTAAGATTAAGTTTGAGAATCATTGGATCGGATTACTATGACGTGAAATCAAGAGCTTCAGATTTGTCATGTTTGGATTTCATTTGAAGAGGGGACATGCTAACTGCAGTCTCGTTAACTCCGAGCAAAATCCCATCCCGGAATGAGCCTGTTGCTGCTTGGAAGGATCGGGGCATATCTCCAAAATTTGAAAATGTAATATGGATGATAAGATATTTGTATTAGTGCAATTATTGTCTCTTAACCAATTTACTTTAAAAATTCAAAAAGATTCAAAAGATTCAAAAACAATTTTTTTAGACACTTCATTATTATTTGTCTCCATTCGGTTTCATTTTTCATTTATAGCATTGCAAAAATTGTCATTAATCAAATTGAAATTTGTCATTATTTCAAATTAAGTAAGAAAAATGTAAAAGTGAAACAATTAAATGAAAAAAGGATTCTAAAAAATCTGGAAAAAAGGAGAAGGCGAAGGAATAAGAAAACAACAAATAATTTTTTCAAAGAACAGAAAGTAAAACGAGTCTAGAGTTATAGTATTATGAATGGTTATTTGTGTATACTTACATAGAAATATATATATTAGTTTGTATCCATTCTATGAATAATTCGTACAATTATGTAGTAGAAGCGCAAAATACTGAGTATATCAAATACAAATTTTATGTAGGTGAACGGTAAATCTTTTTCCCTTAAAAAGTTAATGTCTTTAAGTAGAACATTTTTGAGATTTAATTATTATATTGTTGCAATAAATTATCTAAATAGGTTTTGTTAAATTTTTAATTTTATATCTAGTTTTGAAAATATATGATGAATTCTATCAAATATAGTGAAATTCAATGTGTAAGAAATGCATTCCTCGGGAATTAAATGCGAGTTTATTTGCGTTTTCTTTAAATACATTTATGAAAAGCATTCATTTTTATTTGTTTCCTCGCTACTTGAAGAAAAAAAAGTGTATGTAAAAAGCTAAATAATTGAGGTAACGAATAAAAACAAAAACAAAAATACTTTGAAGCCTTTTAAAAATAAAATGGTTTCGACAAATAAATCTTTAAATAATTTGTTTCGTTCTTCTTTTTATTTAGAGAGAAATTTCGGGATGTTTTTTTATTTACTTTGTATTTTGCATTATTTCACCTCATCTCAGATTTTTGTATGGGCTGTTTTTCCCTCCGGTTTTCAAATCAAATTTAATCATCGCACTAATTTACTTTTTGTAAGAAAACTTTCTCGTTTTCACTTAAAAAATCTTTTTCTCATTTTGTATTCATTGTTTAGCACTTAGCCTGAAGTTATTAAATTACTTGAGTCAAAACACTTCACCATAGTTCTATTATACCTAATTTATGGTGATTATCATTTTGATACGATTTTACGAAAGAGACTTTATGTAAAAATCGGTTTGTAGCAAATTCATGACGTTACATCAAAAAATGTCAATTATATTAAAGATGTTGGCACAACACTGTAAAACATGCAGCTAAAAATTGATAATGAATGGAAACACCCGTTTTTATTCGTTTGAAATTTAAACCTTATCGGAAAAGAAAAGAAAATAACTTACCACTTAATTGATAGTCCTTTCCGGACTTCTTTATTTTGATGAACTCTTGAGTGACGCAGGGGATGGACCATACTATAGGTGACTCGTCAAATGTTAGATGTTAAAAATCTGGGATTACTACATTGTATCGGTGAAATGAAGTTTTCTCAACAGTACGATTCGTAGCAAAGTTGCTATATGAGCTTATTGTTGAGTGGTTATTAAGAGTCCAGACATCCCTTTATAAACAGAAAAATTCTGCTATCTTTTCAAGCTTTAGGAGGATTTTAAAAAATTATTTGTTTAAATTTTCATTGAACTTTTTAGATCGAAATATTTCCGCTTGTTAACAAGTGACCCCACCATATTTGTCTGTATAAGATCAGTTCTGATCATCTTGTTAGATGCCATATTTTTTTCTAATTGTGATGTTATAAAAACTGATAACACTAAATAAACGGTGTTTTGAAAATCAAGCATGAATGTAAAATTATTCTTGTAAATGAAGTTATTATATCTTTTGGGTATCTAGAACTGGCACAATGTAACACAAGATAGATAAAGAAAAATAAGAAACTAAACAAAGATTAGGAAGATTAAAGTGTCACAAAGTGATCTAGAAGGATTTCAGTGGAGCAGATGATCGTGTTCTTAACAGCATTATTATAATAAACTTCTAAAAACTCTTTATCTCGAGCCTCGGGAGGAAATTGTCATAAATTTATATCTATCTGCAATATTTCTGACCACGGTTTTTTAAGGAAACAAGCTTGAAATTAATCATTTTAAGTTCAAATGAAATTTGTGAGCAACTATTTTAAATGAAATTTGTTCATATTAAATATTAAGGGGTGTATAAAATTCTCAGTGCCGTATGTAAGGCTGGACGGAGTTTAAAATATCTCCATTGCTAGTAAATCCCAACTTCTGTTTTGGCGTTTAGCTACTTAAACAAGCTTTATTTTTGCATGTGAATAAAACTAAGCATGAATAAAAATTAAGACCATAAACTATAAGTTTTATTTACAATTTTTATGCTGGATTGTAGTTAAGATCAATGATCGGAGGTCTGCAGTTTTTATTGCATTATGCTGATTTGTTATATTATCACTTTACGGAGAAGTTAGAAAGTTATTTCTATTGTTTCCCTTCAGCAATTTATTAAATCTTGTACTTGGTATTACATTTTTTTCTGTTAGAAAATCATAATTTTCTTCCATTGGGTCTTATTAATTAGTTTTAACTTGAATTGTTCGTGAACATTATGCATAGGGAAGATCCCACTAGAAAGAACAAATTGCACGATGTCAGACGAGGTAAAGTTAAGAGAATTAAAATTAGTTATGGGATTGCAAACTTCATATTTTATTTATAATTTTTTAAACGCTGGATTGTCACTGAAATGACCTAAAATCTTTTGACTTATAATATTTTCTCATCATTTAATGGTTTTTTTTAAATATTTTCTTCCAGAATTATTTTTATTTTGTATTTGATATTGCATTTTTTTATATTAATAGATCACTATATGTCTCTAACCAATGGGAAACCAGATTAGTTTCGATTTGATTATTTAGGAACACTCTCTAGAAAGGAGAATACATTCCAAGAAACAAAACTTTTAATGTTACTATGTCTTTAAATCTAAATTGTGTTACATTTTTTAAAAAATTTCTTATGTACTCTGCCGATATGTATGATATCATTCTTTTCCATTTCAGTGTTTAACTAACCTATTACAATCATATCAGCGATTCTGTTAATAGGATAACAGTTTGTTTAGACGTGCAGTATTAGCATCTTTTAGTTTATAACAATTCATGCTTTTTTATTCACAACCTTTCAATGCCAGAATAAAATTTTCAGAGATACTTGAAATATGAGTGAAAAACATTTTAGAAATGTATTACAAAAGTTTTTTAAAAAAACAATGTTTTCCATTTGTAGAGTAAAATGTTAACCATTTTTCCATTAAAATTCTTAAAATATCATTCATTCTAAAGATTATGGTACTTTGACTCTCCTCAATCTGTTTTCTTTCATCTTCGGTATGCCATTCCTGGCCGCTGCCTAATTTTGCACTTGGTAATTGAGACAACAGCGAAGACAGGTTTTTTCTTTCTTATCTCAAGTAAAATAGTAAATTTTCATCTTCAGAAAAACTTCACGAGCAAACCGTTGAAAAGAAGATTTGCTTATTTTAAAACAAATATTGGGGTGAGTTTCAAGCAAGACTAAAGCTATATTTTTGCCAGGACTTTGGAACTATTTTGTGTCCCTTAATTTCTCTTTTCCTTAGAGTATAGAATCGATTAAAATTACTATAGAGTCACTCAATGCCACATTCACATAATAAACATAATGGGAAATGACGCCTATCACTTAAATGTCATTATCTTATATCATTATTTAATGACAAAATGACAAATGACATATAACAAACTTAATGGTAAATATCATCTATCGTTTAAATATCATTATCATTATGTAAATATCATTTATGTTGTTTCGAAAGAAGGACTAGATTTTTGCCATGAAATAAAATTCTGTATCCCTCAATTACTCTTTTCCTTCAAGTATAGCTGCTTTTAAAATTACTGTGGAGTCAATTCACATAATGTCACATTCACGTGAGAAACATAATGGCAAATGTCATCTATCATTTAAACGAATGTTGCCTTTTAGTCACGTCTTTTCCCTTCCCAATTTCAGTATTAGATTCCAAAATTCAATTGGCTTTGTGCAATGGACGTGTACTACGTGAGCATAAATTGAGCCTTTTATTCGCCTATGTAACTCACAAAGCTTGAATATGCAATAAAATATGGTATTATGGAATAAGTTTTATCATATAGAGAATTTTTTTTCTATTTTGGATAGCTTTTTCGATGTTCAGAATTTTTACATTTTTTTCTCTCTTTTTACATATTTCTTCCATAATAAAATAGCATGTTAGAATTCAAAAAATCCTTTCCTTGAATTCCTTGAATATAAAAAATACTCTTCCTGAATCCACTTCCTTGGATAAAAAAAATAATAAATAAACGATATTTATTCCCCTTTCTGTGAACACAATAACTCAAAAGAACCAGAAATTTAAACGTGGCTTTAAAAACACATTTGTAGCTATCTATCAAGTTTTAAATGACATTCTCAGAAAGTTTATCTATCTACCTATCTCAGGTCAAATATTCCTAATTGCAAAACGAAAAGAGGTTGATAAATAAAATTTAATGCACATTTTTAGCATCCAAAGGGTAGATAATATGAAAATTTGAATGAAATCGATCAAGAGATGGATTATCGATCCATATTTACATTCGCAATACATGCAAAGGTGTGCTGAAAAACACAACCAATTAAATAAACGAAGTTTGGTAGACGATCTTGTAATCAAAATTGAAATTCTGTATCACATTTTGTTTCCTATTGGTAAAAAAAAGACTTCGATACTCATAATAATTTTTCTTTACTACGAAGCATAAAACGCTTAAGTGCGAGACTCTGAAAATAAAAATCTGAGCTCTCGTGAAGTACATAGCTTTCACAAAGGGTTATAATTTTTATTCTGGGGTGAGGAATGTAGGAGGATAACACTGTTATTAGGGTGGGTTAGTAAAGCTTCGGGAAGATCATTCTCACTTGTTAACATTTATATTCGTAAAGCAGGATCAGGGTGGAAGTGCTATTAAGCTCAATTTTTTTCAGTTGTCTCTTTGTTATTAGACGATACAATATACTGGAGACAAGTATTATTTCAGGAAAAGAAGTGATAGAATTGAAGTAACAACTAACGATTTATGGTAATATATTGTTCAATTTTGCTGTTTTAAATCAGTGATAAAATAAATTATCCGAAGTAAAAACTCCATCCAAGTAAATTAATATCACCAATTTGTCATAATTACTTTTCAAAAGTACAACTGTCTTGGAAATCAAAGGTTTTTACTCTTTTTTGATCTATTATCTCATATATAATTAACGCAAAAATATGCTGTTATTAATTATTTCGAATTCCAAAACAAGTTATCCAGTTATCTGAACTCCTGTTTGAATTGCTTTCAAAGGAAAAAGAAAAAGAAATTTAATGATAAAAATTTGATGATTGAAGAAGTGAAACAGCTTCCACTATGATGCTCAAGAAATGACGTTTTAATACTATTATGTAACTATACAAAATGTAAGCAGTTTTTTTTCTAACATTCCTTCTGTGCTATGAGAGAATTTCACCTTTTTTGTTTCTTTAAAAAACAATTTTTCGTCTGTTTATTTCCAGATATTTATTTATCCAGATTGAATGTGATCCCATTTAATTCTGAAAACTAGAGCTCTTTTGTACATAGAAAGAACGATGATTAAGAAATAGTATTTTGGTACGATTATGTAAGCATACAAAAAAAAAATATGAACATTTTTTATATAAAACTCGCAGTACATTAAAAAAATTTCTACTTATTTTTTTTCTTCTAGAAAACAACCCTTTTTTCATTTATCATCCAATTAATAAATTATTTATTGATCTAAATCATATGCAATTCCACATAATTCTGGAAACTAGAGTTCTTCTATAGGCTGAAAAAAAGATGATTAAGAATGATGTAGAAAGTTAGATTCTAAGCTCTGTAAGTTTTAGTACCATTGCTTTAAACTGAAATCTATTCAAGTTTCTAAGACATTCTGATACTCGGAGATTTCCAATTTAAATGGGAAATATATTGCCTATTTCCTTTTGAAAAAGGAGAGTACATGAAGTGGAAGAAATTTTCATTTCCATTTAACGGAGAAGAAACGATATTGCGAATTCCGTAACTAAGGCAGTTTTGGAGTTAGAAGCAGAATTTCGGCCATTAAGTGATGAATCTAAAAATGAGACACCGTTACGACTTCAAATCACTTTTGCAAACTGGAAGTTTTCTGAATCCCTTGTGGCTCTCTTAACCAAATTAACCCAATTTGGTAAGAAATATAGAGAAGATAATCAATTAATGACAGTCTGGAATCAATTTATAGGCTTAAATTTTGTAATTATCGGCTAACTGAGAAGTTTTGTGCTATGAATAGCCTTAAAAGAAATGCGTTTATTGGTTGTATTCCTTTTCCACTAAAAGTCAAAATAATACAGTATTATTTGTCAATTATAAAACGGCATTTTGTTTCGATACATTTTAATATTTCAAAATGTATGCCAATGCCCCTAGTTGCTTAGTAAATAAAATATTCATGTAGATTTACATTTCCTCTAGTTCCTCCACCTACCTTTTTCGCATTTTGATTACTTTTCTTCTCTTTGATGCAGCTCATACGCAAAACAAAATTTTACACATTTTCCATTGTATAAAGTATATTTGTTTGTTCTTATAATTTGTATTTTTTAAAATTTTAATTGTCTTTGTATGTTATGAATTTATATATAACGTGTTACCTTATTTATACATGTAAATTGCTGTATTTTAAACATAAATATTGTCAAAGAAAAAAGAATTATTTACAAAAGTCCAAGCAAAATAAATGAGAAAAATCCCTTTTTCTGCATTAAAAAAGTAAATGGTTTTTAAAAAATTATAAATCTAGAATTCAAAATTAAAATTGTACACCTATAAAACACTGTAGACAAAATATTGTAGATAGGAACATTTTAAGTAAATTGAAATCGTAATCAAATTTGCAATACATTGTAGTTTTAATATAATTAATGCTTGTCAAACTAATTTTCAATTAAATTTAGTCAAATTAACATATTAATTGAAAGCTTAGAGGTCTGTAAGTATTCAAATATTCCATTGCCATTTCGGATAATTAACTAAGTAAGCTTTCAGAATACTAATAAATAAAGAAATAAGTAAAAATTGGCTGCAAAATTCCTTTTATACATACATCAAAATGCAAAATTTAGTGAAAGCGTTAAAACCCCCGTTTTCTTGAGGCTTGAAACTAAAATAAATTGAACGAGCTAAGGCAGGCGCTTATATATGTCAAAGAATTTTCTAGAAGAATAAGTAATTAATTAATTAGCAATTATATATTAACTAATATTAATAATCAATATTGGGGATATAAGCTTAAGCTTATATGGCCAATAAAATTTGCAAGAATTTAAGAAAGATTAATTAAATTAAGAAACCATCCACCTGAATTTCAATCCCCATGCATTATATTTTGTAATGAATCATGTTTATCGAAATTAGTTTTTGCTTAAATCTAGTAATATTATGGAAGAAAATATAAGATTCCTTTTTCGCCTTTGGAAAATGTGTTTCATAAAAAGGGAATAAAACCGCATTAAAAATTAATTTTAAAAAGTAATTTGCGATTATATTCTTGTAAAGCAGTGTATTAGTTCATACGATGCAAAATCTTTCCTTAACATGAAAATAAAAGAATCGGCACGTATAATTTTGAAAAGTATGTTAGCAGAAAAGTTCATATATATCAGCACTCACATACACACACGCTCACGCCTGAACGTACGCGCACACACACACACACACATATATATATACAAACACATATTTTTCTTTCAAAAACGCTTTTTGCACCTTATTATGTTAAAATACAAGTATGTAACGAATCAGGAAATGGAGCATAATAAATGAAAGAATATAAATGTAAAACATTTATTTTGGAAAATTTAATGATTTATTTTAATTGAAGCGAATTTTTGAAATATTATTTCGGTTGCGATCTTTTAAAAATCAGGTGGGAAAATGCAGTGTGAAAGCTTTGAACTACCTCAAATTTGAGCGTCCTTCAAACTTTTTATGCTTCTCCGCTTGGACGATACATTCAATGAAAGGTCTATTCCAGAAGAAGAGGCTGGTCGGAGAAACAGGTTGATCAAGGACGAAATAAATATTATCTTCTTATCGGGGTTTTTTTCTGTCAGAGCAATTAATGACAGCTCTCAAATGGCAATGCGAGTCATCTCCTCTAAAGTGGAAGGATAGTCCAATCTGTATTTCATGATGTGATTCAGAAGATTGTTCGTGAGCGAAAGTTAAGAATATTGGCCCTCGTTTAAGGTTCTTGAGTAGAATTCAGAATAAGGTTCTGTTATTTTTCGAAGATGAAGATCCCCATATATAAGATAAATATGTCGTTCGCTATCTGTCCTTGAGTCGCAAGGGTCAACTTGTGTCATATTTGTTCATTTCTGCAGTTGGTGATATTTGAAAGTAGATTAATTAAGATTGATAATGTTTTTGTTTGTTTTTTTCATTTTGATTCCTTGCTTTCATGGAATGAGACCCGTATGCTGATTTTTATAATAGCCACTTAAATTTTAGTTTCAATGTTAGATAAAGATTTTATATCTCATACATTATCTTATATAATCCTTTATCTTAACCTTTTCTAGTGGCATGGAAAGTATGTTTGCCAGCAAATTCAGCAATCTTTGTATGAAGTTATGCTGATTGGCAAGAGTTTAATTTTTTTTCAATAAAATAGAAATTTAGATGCTTAAACTTCTTATCTGACACAAAATAGAGTATTCAGCTGATTAATTAAATATTAACCTAATTAATCAATCAAACAAAGTTTATCTAATGGGCTAAATGAATCATTTTTCTGAAGCCAATTTCAAACCTGAAATTATTTTAATATACCATGGATCTAAAAAAATACCTTTTAAATGCTTAACTTTTTTTATTTGTACTCTGTCTTTAAGGCTGCAATGCACTAAAAGATGCAAGAAAAAGAGAAGGAGAAGACATTAATCGATCTTAGAAAGCTTTTGAGCTTTCTTTGATCTGTGGCAGTTGGATAACGACAAAAAACAAGGATGGCGTAAATTCCTCGAATGTCAGCCTCACTAGTACACTTATTTTATTTTACGAAGTTGGACATGGAAAGGTACTAAAAATACTACGATCTAGATTTCACTTACATTTGATACATCATTACTCTGTGTATTTCTTTCAAAACCTGAATGATTCTAACATTTTAGAAAAGAATTCCTACATTAAATGTTCATTTGATGATTGCAGAGAATCAAACTCGAATTTATGAGAGTAGTAGGATTGTTCTTTTTTTTCTTTTCAAATCACTTTTGACCATTGTTTGAAAAATTCAATCACACCCATGCTTTTTTTGAAATATGAGCTCTCAGTTTAGCCCAAAGGTGAAAAAAAACATTACTATTGACTAGATATATGCTAAGCTCCATTTTAAGTCCCCAAAAACAAATAAAGGAACAATCTGGCGTCAACACTCTTACCTATGCTCGGCCCTCTGATATAACGAATTGTTTTACTCATTTTCAGAAGTTTTTAAGAAAATGTAAATACTGTCACGGTTAATAACAAATATAAAAAACATCGGATTTCTAAAGAAGAATAATTTTGATGATTTCAGAATGTAAAGAACAGAATATATCCAAATTGAAGAAATTTGTACAATTTTATATGACACCAGGACATTTTTTAGCTTATTTTTTCTAAAATAACACGGGAAATAATATAAATAACTGGAGTATAAATCGAATAAACACATTGACCAGAATAATTTCAAAATTAATTTTATCTAATTGATCCTTCACCACTATCATTATTCGGCTGCAGAATATTTTACTTGAAATTTTGCCTTGCCCCTATAACATCAATCTGAAGATGTATTAGATTGATTCAAAAGTATATGCATAGATTCAAAAAGTATTTACTATTTCTGAAAGAATATCTATATGGTCTTGTATTTATTTAAATGTTCTCAGGTTTGGATTTAAAAAAATCTTATCGTATGCGTTGAGAATAGCTAATACAAGTGAAAATTGCTGAAATATTATTTTAAGGGCATTTATAAAATAAATATGAAGCTTCTTTAAAATTTAATCAAATAAGAATTTGAATTAATATTTCTTAGAATAATTAAAATTCACCTACTAATATTAGATTCTGTTCAGAGAGGAATTTTGTAGTTTCTCAGAAAATTAATAATTAGTCAACTTAACAATTTCAATTACACCATAAAAGATTCGAAATATCGAATTGACTACATCTACTAGAAAAAGAAGATAATAACTTACCAAAATTGTTTAAATATCTACCACATTCTTGAAATGACAAAATCGTGACTCAAAATGTCTTTTTTGTTTGGTCTTAAAGTATTTTTACTCTAAGAGAAATAAGAGATACGTTCTTTCTTAGATAAGATAGGCTTTTTTCTCTATCAAAAGATTTCAATATTCGTTGCTCAAGAGAGCAGCGAAAAAACCCTCACTGATAAAATGTTCAGTCTTCCTCACGTGATTTGAGGTGATCTTGGAATCCATTTATAAAAGATAATATTTTAAGACCCAAATCTTAAGCGAAATTTTGATATATTGATAGACTAGATAATTTTATGTTAAATCATCAGTAACAGTTGAGTTTTTGGATCTAAATTAATTCCATGAACTCTGAAAACCATTCCAAGCAAAAATATTTTCCCATTTGCTGATCAATATGTAAAAGATAAGTATTTGCAATATAAAGATTGTTTTTATTAAGACTTATGAAAGTAGAAACGATCAAAAAAAGTCTTTTATAATTTTTTTCTCAACGAATAAAAATTACATCTGATCTATTTTCTTCCAAAACGGCCTTTTCTATGAAAAAATATTTGCTATCTTTAACATGAATGTTGAAGAAAATCATTAAAAAAAGACTCTCTCAATTTCAAAAGTTTCCAGGTTATTTATTATTTTACTTCCGATGGGTCACCTTATTAAAAATGTGCAATTTATTATACTAGAATCATACAGCTCTTGAGAAAATCATATCATTACGCAATCCAATCATATATTACTTTTTCGGTATGCATAGTGTTATAAAAGTTGCGTTATCAGAGGGGAAAGGCGTTAAATACAATTCCGATTTAATTTTGAATAATATCCTGAGAAAAGGTAAAAGCTGCTATATATAATGATTTTTCAATATCATTTTAGGATAATTTATGCCTGTGTTAAGCAATCACTTGGCTAATGTAAGAAAAATTAATCTAAATATTTGCTGTTTTCCACGCTGTAACTTATTAGTGTGTGTTTTTCCTACATTAATCTGGGAAAAGCACAAAAAATATTTTTGATAGTTCTTTTGAGATATTTACAGCTAAAAAGCGTAATTTGTTCTCCAAAAAGAATTATTAAACTAGAGTAATTAAATTGCCTCAACCCCTTTCTGTACTATTTAGCTCAAAGATATCCTGGCTCAGTCGGTAGGAGACGAAGTGTGCGAAACGGTTTAGAACGATGCACGGTACAATTGCGATCCGAAACGAAATAAGGATACCTGTGTTACCACGATTTAAAACTAATTTAATTCTTTTTATATGCATTTTGTTACAGTATACTGAAGCAAACAACACATAAATAAATGATGAAACAAAAACAAAACTGCAAGCAAACAATTTACAAAAATAAGTTGGAAATGACAATGAATTATCCCTCTAGGCAGTTTATTACGCCATTATGCAATAGTTACTAAGACAATTACGTAAAATAGTGCATACATGATTAAACTATACATAAATCTATGAAGATTCTCACTAACAAAACTTGAAAAGAATATAATGCTCGATGTTTATTTTATGAGTCTGACTAGTGATGTTGATTTTTGGTTCCATCACCATTCCAAAAAGAACCATTTTACATAGTGATCACGTTGGGTGCGTATTTTTTTTCCGTATGTATGACTCATGTGATATTTATGTTTGGTCCAAACTTTTTTTCACGTATCAGACTCGTCTAAATGCGGCAAGGGGTTAAAATATATCGTCTCAATTCGAAATTTTTTTTTCAAATTATAGTATTTTTCTAATTTATTGGGAATATTTTACTTCTTTTAAGTTCAAAATTTAATTTTATAAATTGGTTTAAAAGTGAATAATGATATAAAATTAGTTAATGGACAATAATTATATTTAATCTATAATATATATATATATATATATATATATATATATATATATATATATATATAATATGTAAAACCATTGATCTGGACTATACGAGTCAATTCATGTTGATATATCGCAAGTGTTCATTCAATCAGTTTTGTGTACGTAATAAAATAAATATTGGACTTATCATGGCACAGCAGAATGGTATCATGGCACAGCAGAAGACAATGTGTGGCTGGTTGATAGAAGGTTGAGTAGTAAAGTTTTTCAATGATATTTAGTTTTGTTCTTCGTAATTTGATACTCCGGGCGCAATAAACGTGTAATTGTTGTTATTACTTATGGCACTTGCCATATTGGACAACCTCCCCTTTCTTTGGAAGGCAAAGGTAGGTTAGGTAGTCTTTTTTGTCAGTTTTTATTCTGATTCTGATTGCGAATGCTGGAAACAATTTTGGATAGATTTCATAATCGTATAACAATTTATAGTCTACACGTTAGATAACTCAGGATTAGGGTCCGAGAATACGTAGTGGCTTGACGAGAAAAAGAGGCGTCTGTGGCATGGCAAGAATTCTTCGGATCCTATGCGAACTGATTCAAATGGCGACCAAGGCATTTTTCCGTCACAATTTACTAAAATGATAACGAACTCATTATTATTTTGTTTTCATGCCTGCCTTTTGGCATGTGTCTGGACTTTCCATACCCCCTTTTCTCCCTGTCCCTAAGTCACTGGGTTTACGTCAGATTATACCACTTTTCCACGCTCTAATGGGTAAATTTTAAGTTTTCCGGTATTAAATATGATTATACAATACCATGTAATGCCACATAGTATTGTATAACATTGTGCGATGTTATGAAAAATAAACACTATGTAATACATGCTTAATTATTCTTTTAATAACAGAGAAAATATTATTTTATAATTACTTTTTTAATTATTCTCAATTTTTAAATATTAGGAAAAATATTATATAGCAATTACTTTTTTTAAATTATACTTTTACAAATTTTATGATATTAAAAAATATTATGTGCTATTGATGTAGGAGTCTTTTGTGATAATTAGCGAATGTTGATACGTTTGTATTTCTTCCTCTTAATATAAATTTTTCTCATATGTTGTCTATTAATAAAAATGATTATAAAAATGATTACTATTCTTTCATAACGAACATCAGTTAATTCATTTTCAGACGAATGCATTTGATCTGACACTTATTTTCATTCCTTTCTGAACAACATAAGATTCTTTATTCCGGACAAATGATAATAAAAATAGATAGTTTATCTCAAACGCCTAGAAATATAAAACGAAAGCGAAAAGCATATGCACTTCAGAGGCGCAGCTGTTCCATTGCTCAAATTGCTACCCCCCCTTTTTGTCTTCCTTGAGATCAACTAAACACAGTATCCGTAAAATTCAACTATGTCCTTTCATTTTGAAATTTGAAAAATGTTAATTTAAGAGCATCAAATCCATTTGAACCGATTTCCTGTCTTTTAATGTACCTTTAAATTTCAGGGATTAAGGATTTTCAAGCTAAGAATGTATCGATAATTAAATTCTTTGTTATTTTCATTGGTTTCTCATTTAACAGTTATCTGTTTAAAATTATATTCAATAATATTGCAATACGTTTTAAAATGAAATTTTTTTCACGGGAAGTAATTTTGGTACGGGATAGTCTCTTTTCAGATGTAGACAAGTCTATAGAAATGGACTGGGATCAGATAAATTTTGAATAGGGTACATTGCCAGGTTTTATCACTACCATCTTATGATAGCTGGTGAAAAGATCTTGGAAAAGGTCCAGACAATTTTTTTACTTCTGATTATTTTTTATTTAAACACCCATGTATTCCATTGATTCTCAAAAGAAAGCTAGTTGTTTAAGTTAATAAAACTTAACTTTGACTTTTAGCTACAAATTTACATTTCACATAAAATATTACAAAAATAACTTCATTTTTTAACAGATTTTTCTTAAACGATTTTGAATTTTGAGTCTGGATATAAATAAATAAAGCCCTACAAATAAGAGAATCAATCTTCAATCAAGAAATAAATAACTAAAATAATAAAAATAAAAATAATATATGGAAAAATAAAGTGTTTTAATTGCGCTAATATAATAATACTGTAAATATTTATTCGCATTTAAAATCATGGTAGTAGCAGAAAATTTTTATTTTGAAACGGATAACGCTTTTTTCTTTTCTTTCTTTTTTTGCCTTTTAGTAGAAAAAAAAAGAGTTGGAAAAAGTGTTTATTAGAAAATCAAAATCTCGCATTTTAATTATCAGACAAGGTATCACAAATTTCGTACTCTTTACAATTCAATTTTCGCTAATCATAACATAAATAATAAGGTAATGACGAAACATTTTTCAATTATCACCTTATATATTTTTTTTAATTTGAGTTTTGTTTTAATTATCATTCATAGATATCAATTTTTTCCTACTTAACTCATAGCCAACGTTCAATAATTTGTTCCGAATGCAAGATAAGTCGCTACAAAAAGTCATTTATCAGTTCCACACCCTCATTTATTTTTCTTTTTGCACCTTATGATCCATTAAAATAAATTAGTCTATTTATCTCCTTATATGTTTATATCGGATTAAAGTTAAATAGGTCTATTTCTTATTATGGCAAGCAGAGCGTTTTCTTAAAGAAACTATTTTATCGCCATCTGTTGGCGATCTTAGATATTAATAAAGTTAATAAGTAATTTGATATACCATCTGTTGAAATTGTTTTGAAAATTGAAAATGAATATCTGATTATGTATTTATTTTGTTGATAAATATTGCATCCATTTTTTTGTGTGCCTGATGTAGAATTCACGTATCGTTTTTATAAAAATTATATGAACAAATATTAATCGTTATCGGTATTAAAAAATTAATTTTTTTATCTTTAAAATCTTGCATAACGATTTCTGTGACCTGTCTGTCATTTTTCTAGATCAGGAATGATTTATATGTGGCTCCAAGACCGCATATGGCTCTTTTAAATGCATATTTGAGATTTTTTTTTTTAAGTTGGTAAACAATGTTTAATTAAACTCTTATGCGGTTGGAGTTCTTTTGATTTTCTGATTGACATTTTGTGTGTACAAGCAATTTCGAATAGATATTTTATTAAAAATCAACTAAAAAAATCAATGGATTAAAGCAAATCTCAAAAAGGGAAATAATTTTTGTTGAGTTTTGAAGAATTTTTTTACAATTGAGTTAAAAATATTTTTTTAATCAAATTATATTTATCCTTATTTTTTCAAGATGAATATATTAAAACTTAAATAAATAAGTAAAATTCTTTGATTTTTTAATGTCGTATCTTTATTTAAAAAATCTCATTTTAACATATAAAATCTTGAATTAATATTAAAAAGCGTATATTTCATAATTCATAAATGCCAATTAGGGACTTTGTAATAATTTTTAACAACTGTGATAGTAGAAACAGTTCTTTACAATTAAAAAAAAAGTTGCGGATTCCTGATCTAGATTTTGAGTTAAACTAGTTGAAATTCTTCGAAACAGAGGTTCCTAACAGTTTTTAACTTTTGATCTTCGTTCAGGAAATGGAATGGCTTTTCAAGAAAATAAAAACATAATCTATGCGTCTTTCCCCCTATATATGAGTGTGTATATTTTGAAATAAAAAATATATAAATTCTTATATTAAGTATTAAAAATTGAACAGAATATTTTGCTTTGAGAATACCTTTATACAATAAAATAATTTTGTGTTTTTCTAAATATAGTTATACATTAAAATGTATTTTAGACATATTAAGAAGTGCATCATCATCTGGACAACAAAAAAACACACAATTATTTAGTGAGCTCTCATAAGAGATGAGAAAAATAATCTCATATGCCAAAAAGTTTCTAAAAATTTTATGATTCGTTTTTCTTGGATTTCATTTTAAATTACTTTCTAAGATTTCTTTACTGAAACAGAATGTTATTAGACATTTGAAGGTGTTGGATTATCATAGTTTTTATTGTAATGGTAAGAAAAACTTCTATCTTCATATTACTGGCTCTACTGTTCTTGTTCTAGATACTAAATCACATAATGAAACTATATATTTATTATTATTTTCTAATTCGAAAAAATATTGTAATTGTCAAAAAATGCGAACCTGAGAAAAAACATTTTTCGCCGCCTGTTTTTCAATCCAATCATTCAAAAACACTTTAAGCTAGGTAGATGAAATTTGGTAAAAATAGTCCAGACCAAATTTGTAGATTTATATCAATTTGTTGATTGAAATACATTCAAAGAATATGTGTCTGTTTGGTTGAAGTACAAGTGAACTCGATGACTGTAAATGTAAAAATTGGGTTGGATAATATTACGTTGGGAAAAAAGGAACCCATTATTATTTTACTGCCATCTACCTAGAAAATAATGGATTTCTTTTTCCATTATTTTGAAAAATTTCATGTGTTAATAAATCCATTATTTTCTTGGTAGATGGTTGTAAAATAATAATGGATTTCTTTTCCCCCAACCTAATATTTAGTACATTGATTTAGCTAGCATCTAGATTCTCATCAAATTTTGAATTACATCTGTCAAAAGGTTAATTGACTGTCGGTAGGTGATTTTGAATGCATATAAACTAAATCTTAATTCATGAAATTTGGTATATGGTCTTATGACTACAACTGTAGCTCCTTATGAAATTCTATTCCTAATCTATAGGAAAAAAGATGTCCAAAATACATATTTGCACGACAGTTTCAGTTAAAATTATGGGTTTAAGTCAATCTTCTCAATTTCCTAACTACTATTCGCCAATGCCATGCTAGACATTCATAGCCTTACCCAATGGTTCACAATTTTGTACGAGGGGAGGGAGTAAGACCTTTATTGCACAGTTTGCCTACAGTTTAGTTTACAGTTTTATTTAGTGTACTATTTTTTCGGGGAGATCACTTCTGGTTTATTTTTATTTAATAAACAATATGGCCTGGGCCTTATGAATTAATTGGTGTGACAGGAGAAATGCATAATATCAAATGAGTCTAATTTGATAAGTTAAATTATGGGCATAAATCAAACTACATTATAGATAGCTGCATATCGTTCTTTCATAACATACAGTTATTTATCATTAATAAATGTAAAACATATCTATATTTATTACAACTACTAATTCTTTGAGACGTCCTCTGTGTTTCACACTTTTCTCTTTCTTAACAAATATACTCGTCTGGTCTGTTTGAAGTCGAAGTTCAACAGCCAACCCGTCAGAGCCAAGCTAAGCAATTATGAGTCGCTTATAAAATAAATAATTAGCTTACAAACTTTCCAACTACGGTCGTTAATTCTCATTGAATATAAGTGCGTTGTGACTCTTCATTAATAATAATAATAATAAAAGGGTAAAGGCATTTCAATGATCATTGAGGTATTCTCAAATAATAACAACTTACTCTGGTATCTTCGTCTTTGTTTTTAGAGTATGGGGTATTAGTTTCCATAACCTTCTTGCATGCGAGATTTCGTATCTGTGATCTGAGAAGAAACATTAAAAGAGCGAGATATCTTAAATATAAAAACTAAATAAAATGTATTTTTTATACGTTTTCACATAATTTGGCTTATAGTTTGTCTATGAAAATGAAATTTGTTATCTATTTATTACATACTTTTTAAAACTGTGTCTGATGACAAAGCTGGGCATGGATAATTATACAAACTTTGATTACCATTTGTTTATATCTTTAATTAATAAATACTTTCATGTATAGGGCTTCATTTGTCAGTAAAATTCAGAATTAATAATATATGGATTCCACAATATTTATCAATACAAATTATGGTATGAATTAAGATGAATAAAGTTTAAAAAGTTCAAAATAATAAAAATAAAATGTGTCTAAACACAACTTTATTTGTGTAGTAAAATGTAAGAATTAATATTTTTTTAATCTAACATTCCGAGATATTATCAAAAATTTACGGCACAATATTTTACAAAAAGTGATTTTTAACATTGATTAAAGATTGGAATAAAATATAAATGAGATTAATATATCAATTTAGATTATTCTTATCAGAATCTCGTGCTTTTATTATTTTGGTTTATCTTTCGTATTTCCGATAAAAAAAATCGACTAAGATAAGAAATCACTGAATAAAATTGAGAGAACTTTTTGAGTAAAAATATTGTTAAAGAATATATAGATTATGTACGAATTAGATAAAAAATAGTTTTCTTTTGCATGAAATTTTATGTAATTTTTTAAACAAATGCTAATTTATATAAGATCACATGATTTTTTTTACTATGACGTTGCATCATTAGGGTCATTGGGTTCGATTTCCGGTTTAGTTTGGTTATATTAACTTTCCGTTGTCTCTAGGTCTATTTTGGGACGGAACGTGTAATTTTGAACAGCTTTCAGATGTCGTCCTCGTCATCTAAGCTGGCACCCCACTCTACAAATCACACTACACTAGCGCGGGGGGGGGGGGGGGCTGATTCCCGCATAAGGCTTGAATGTTTTATAAACGTACGCCTGATATTTGCTGCCAAATTACTGGAAAGAAGAAAGCGGTATTACTCTGATATTTCTTATTTGTTTAATATATTAGGGTTAGTATTACCCTATTATTATCAATACTGATCATTTTTATTAGTAATAATATCCGATTAATCTAAATTTTTAAATATTTCCAAAAGTTAATAATTATTTAAAAGCTTATATTAATTCGATTTTGGACAGGAAAATTTCATGAGAGCTCGTATAGGATGTCCGAGCATATGTTTGCATAGTAGTTATCATTTGAGGGGACCTAGTTTGCATATTAGTCTTTTAAGAAAGCCAGATATTTTTTTTCAGGTTTTTGATGGTGTATTGATTTTTTTTAATCTTAGAAAGACAAAATCAGGCTTTCCAGTATTCATAAGTATTTTAACTCGAATGTTTATAAGAGTGAGAGGGTTTAAAAAAAGAGCATTCTGTCAAGATATATCGAACATATATGCATCAAATGCAGTAAGAATATAATATCTGCTCTTAAAGTAATTGTAGTAACAAGTAAACATCTTACTTTGAGTACGCAAACGAGGTAAAACAAGGACGGTTTTCCTTCTACCAACAATGGCCAACTTAGTATAAAAATTGAATTTTCTGTAGTTTCCTTGCTTTTTATTGTATTCAAAGTTATATGCCAGAAGTATAAATAATATTTTAGCGAAAAATTTGTGACTATTGAATTCTAAAATTCTGATTATCAGAATGTTAAATATCACCATTCTATCGCAGCTAAAATTTAAAATTGTTCTTTAACGGCTAATCAGAATCTTGAAAAATTGGAGACTCTGTAGATACTTTGTAGTGGCAGCATTTTTGATTTCTATATAGCAATGCCTATCTTATTTCATTTTGAATACAGTTTTTAAATTCGTCAACATTCTAAAGATATTTATATTTTAAAGTTTGTGGTCTTAAAGAAAAATGTAAGGAAAAAGTATAGATATTTTTTCGTTTCGTAAAGAGGAGGAGGGGGGGGGGTAAAGGAATTGCAATTTTCTTCGGTTCCGCTTTCTTTTTTGCTGCGCATGCGCAATATACAACATGGCGTAAAAGGAAGAACTAGATTTTAAACATTTTTCATCATGGAAAATTTTCGCATTCCAAAGATGTGTAAGTAAAGGCGAAAGTAACGAATAATTGATGATAAATTAAAATTAATTAAAAAGATTGTACTATTAATTTCTGTTGTAAATAAATGCCATGATAAAATTTTTTGTATGTTTAAGGTTATATAGTAGTCTGAATAATAAAAAAAGAATAATGATAAATTTTTATAAATAAAAATAATTTATGAAAAAATAAATGAGAATATTCACGATAAACTTTTATTAAAATTCATTATAAATTGGAATTAATATGGATGAAGATTATCTAAATCAAAACCCCTATTATCAGTAAATTATTCAAAAATAATTACAGTAGGCAAAATTGAAGTTATGTAGAGATATATCACTCTGCTGGGCAGTATTTATAATTTACAGAGCCCCAATGCACCCACCACTACTTACAAACTAACCACTTCTTACCACTACTACTTACAAACTAACTTACCACTTCCACCACTATTACAAACTAACAATGCATATATAAAGCCCTATTTGTAATATTTTTCAGGATTTAATTTTATACTTTATTTGGTGAAAAAAGTTGCATCTTTGAAAGTAATTGCAATAAATATAATCGAATCTTAAATATTGAAAGAAATGAGCATAAAACCTTGTTCAAAAAGTCTTTATTTCGATTTTACTAATCTAAAAAAAACAGTACCATTTCATTATAGCACAATTGCAAACTTTTGGTGATTTTAAAGAAACTGAATATCAACACCAAAATTATGAATCAAAAACTAAATAATTACTACATACACACAAAACAATGTTTAATTAAAACTCGATCTACGAAAAAACCTTTCTGAATCTTGAGTATAATACACATCTTTTCCATCCCATATAAAGCAAAACACTTACTAAAAGCACATTTTTTCTATCTAAAATGAATAAAGTATAATACAATCATTAAAAAAATCGTTTATATTTGGCATCAATTTCCTTATATTACCTGAATACAAAACTCTTGGACTTTTCATGCATTTTAAATGACATCTTCAAGAATGAAGATACCAACAAAAGTATAAAAATAATACTGATATGGCATTGAGATAAATCTCTTTTCTAAATTTAGACAAATTGTGTAATTTAGTTTATAGACCTGCTTTCTTTGCTTAAGTAGTAAACATTTTTATGAAACATCCATGATAACTGAATTACTTGAGTTTTACGTATTTTCATACATGAGTTACAACAAATCTGAATTAATTGTTTTGAATCATTAAGTTTCAAATGTTATTTGAAAAACTTGATGAACTAAATATACGAAAAGAACTTCATGTCTAACGTTCCAGAGTTAATTAGAATTTACTATATTTGATTAAAACTTATATGCATCGACTCATTGCTAATTAACTTGAAAGTTTACATTTTCGTTCATTATAATTGCATTTGTTATAAAGCAAATAATTAAATTGAATTACTTGCTTTCTGGAATATTATTTATTTTTATTCATTGTATGCATTATAGATATCGTAATTTGAGTCAGAGGAAAAGTATAATGCCCAATGATATTTCATTAGTTGATGTATTGAATACATATTTGTATACAATCATTGAAACTGAAGTTAAGTATATCTAAATTTTGAGCAATTTCTTTGCACGCGTATGTGAAAGAATAATTTCAATTAGTTATCAGTTATTTCATCTGCTAAAATATTTAAACCAACAACTTTAATGTTATAATAAGATACTCACCAAGTAACAATTCTATACAAAATTTATTTATAATACCTATATAAATTAAGGGAAGTTAGAACTCAAATAAATTCAAGACATTTTAAATAATGTGGAAATTAAACATCATTTTGCATTTTACCTTGAAAATCTTTCAAAGGGGAATTTCATTTGTAGAACAAAGTAATTTTTCTTTGTTGCTCTTAATTTTTTTTTTCTGTTCTTATATGTCATGTCTCAAAAATCATTGCAAATATAAGACTTCATCAATAATATTTTTTCATAAAATTTGATACAAAATTAATTTCTTGATCAATCCGATATAATACAATAGATAGTTATCAAGTATTGTGAATTCAAAATAATCAATCTATATTAATATTTTTAAAACGTAATACATTAATTTTGTCAATTTAAAATCATTACACATCTGGTATAAAAGTACTAAATTCCCTTAATGACAAACTATGCATATAAAAAATGAAAAATGTAAGGAAAAAGGTGAAAGATGCATCAAACATTTTTTAAAGTTTATAGTTAGGAAAAAAAGTATCAAATATTAAACAGATATAAATAGGAATTAAAATTACATTATGATAAATATTGCGATTCAATGAAATGAAATGATATACCTAGGTTGAAAAATAGTACTGAGCAAATATATTCAATCAATGAATTTCATTTGATGAAAGAGGATTTTGATGACAAAACTATGTAAGCACAACGCCTCGGTGGACACAAGGTCCATTTTCTCCTTCCATTAATGTTGGCCATAAATAACTTTTGATTATATTCGATGCTTGATTGGATGTATGAAAACGCATGTGCATATCCTTTCGGAATGTACGCGTTTCGTAGTCGATGATATACGCTGGATTTTGATTGGTTAAAAACCAAGCTAAACGTACGCAATCCTTTGCATAGTTTAGCAGCCCGGAGCAGTTCTTTAGGCAAGGGTAATCATACAATGTTGCATGTATCTGGGAGCATACCTCCTGAAAAAGATATTTAGAAGTCAGTTGAAAATATATACTTAGAATTCTAATAAGAATGAATTTTTTTTCTCGCATAGTTGAGGTAATTCGACAAATGGAGATATATGATAGGACGGTCTCACACAAATTTTTCTGTTCTTCTAAGCTATTTTACTTTGCATATTATTTTAAAATTTCAAAGCTTATAAAAATCTGCAAGTTCTACGAAGTTTTGTCTGTGTGGGTACTGCTAATTTTATATTACTACAACCGAGTACTACTAATTTTTTGAAATTTTGAGAAAGAAAGGAAAAAATAAATGGAATATTAAATAAGTCTTTCAAAGACCCATACGTAATAATTTAAATAAATTCTATACTATATTACATTATAATTTTCGAGTAAAGAATGTAATCTAATCAAATTCCTATTAAGTGAAAAGATCAAATCACTCATGGAGAGATCACTCACTGTTTTTCACATTTTTCTTTCCATGTTTCTCAATGAATCTTTAAAAAGTGTGATCGAAGGGATAATTTCTCTGATCAAAAGGAAATTTTTCCAAAACAATTTTATAGCCCTTTAATTTTAAAAAAACTTTTGAGTTGTAAAACTTCATTGGGAAATGGTATTTTATATTTCTTTGCATAGTGGGGACTTCCCTAAAGGATATTGAATGTGTTTTAGAGAAGGATATTGAATGTGTTTTTATGATGTAAATTCATTTACATCATAAAAAAAAGAAAAATACGGTTCGTTTTTCTGTTTATGGCTCGGTTAACTGAGACTTCTGTTGATACTTGGCCAAATAATCATGACTCTATTTTACACTACAACTGATAATAGACTTGGGATATTACACCCATAATTTATACATTCCTTACTATAAAGTGAAGATTTACAAATGACAAAGATTTAAATATTATGTTTGAGAACAAATGTTAAATAACTTCTGTTCCAGCATGACGCTTAAAAATCTGAAAAAAGGCGGACATTGACTATTTTACATCAAACTTTTTTTAAAAAATTTGCATTTTAAAATGTCTATGTTTATTATGTTATTAGATGTTAAGCACTAAATTTTTCAAAAGTAATAAAATGAAATGATTTAAATTCTTAATTTTAAATCCTCTCCTGGCGCCCGACTTAGCCTATTTGAGCCCAGAGCAAAAACGTCTATGGGGTCCACAATATGTTTATTACTAAAGTTCATTAAAGAAGAGAACGTAAAATAAACTCTATATTCGATTTGGGGGGGGGGGTCGAGACAACTGCCGGTAGTCAGCTCCGTGTCTTACGTTGATATTGCCGATGAAACAACAATTCGATGCATGCTCAATAAAAAGCCTAAAACATTAAAAGTCTTACATAAGTCTAAAAACAACATTAGCTACATTCCATTTTTATTTATTTGTTTGCTTATAATAAAGCATTGCAAAGCTTAAGTCCAAAACTAGAATGTTATTTATTAATAAAGAGCGAAATCAAGAATACAAAAAATAAACATTAAGGAAACAAAAACTAATAAAACATCTAATCGACTTAAATTTCTTGAATATTTTACTTCTTCTTACCAGACGATACTTGGATATCTGATTTATTACGGAATTCTGCCGTTACGTAATTAATAGGATTATTTTTGATTTCGTTTCCGTAAATCTTTCGAGACAGCACAATCCTTTGGATTTTGAATCCTCCTTCTCACTATTCTCAGAATAAAATTTCATTGGAGAATGTAAATTCTCAATGTACAAGAAAATCAGGATATCAATACGTGAAATCAATTTCCCATTTAGAGAAAATCGTACATTAATTTTGTTCAGACCCTCCCCTTCCCTTTAAAAAGATGTAGGATGAAAGAGAAAAATAGATTCAACAACAGTCACAATCAGTATATTTTAATTGAATTGATCTGAAATTACTACTCGTTTTACTCTCTGAGACTCGCTTGTTTACTTCAAAAAACAAGTGTTTGGGCTGCCAGTGGCGTTAATTGCATACATTCTTTGCATGAAATATTTCACGGTTTTAATATCTAAAAAATTCGGCATGAACTACTTCTAAATAGTTCCTTTTTCATTCTAATCCGTCTTAATATATTCTTTACTATTGTTAAATATCTGAAATATGAAAATTTGTCAGAGATGAGGTTAGATACGTCAATACATTTTATTGATTTCATGAACGTCGAGATATTGACAAGTTCCGCGCGAAGTGTTTTTTCCCTCATTATAAGGATCTAGTTCTGCCATATATTAAACTTCTAAGAACCATATGGTAAGAAGGTTAAAAATGTCATTAAAAATATAAAACACACAGATATTTTAATAGTTGAAGTGTTTTCTTAAAGAGAAAACTTCGTTACTTTCTATGTCCTTCTTTTATTCTAACCAAGAATAATCTAGTTTTTCCGATTATTATTGATTATAATCTGCAAAACACAATATATTTACAGAAGAAAAATCAGAAGTTTCAGTTATATTATGCAGAAGAAAAGCTGTTATATTAAGCAGAAGAAGGAATTGATTGTATTTTTAAACTTAAAAGACTTTGCTCTGTATATACATAGAATTGATTTTTTTTACATAATGATACACAAAAATTATAGCAGTAAGTAGGAATCAAAAACTGCACATTGAACTAATTTGATGTTGTTGTTTTTTACTTTCAAGTCAATGTGCAACAGGAACAAGGTTGATTGTGGGAAAATAAATGTTAGGAATTCTAAAAAATTGAATACTTGATAGAAATGTTTAAAAAAAATTAAAAATGTGATTTTCATCCCTTTTTTCGGCTTTTAAACTCTATGAAAGAGTGGAGGATATTCAGTTTTATTTAATTTTATTCCTCGTTTCAGTTCTCACCAATTCGCAACTTTTAATCGATATAGCTGTACGAAAAGATTTTTTGACCCACCTTAATGAGTAAACAATATATGAAACATGGTTTTTGAATAAAAACGTTTAAATGTATTTTTTAAAAACTTTTAATGCTTTAAACTTCTTGTCACTCTTTTTTTGCTAATTTGAAATATCAATCATATTTTCGACATTAAATAAGTATTCTTATTCTACTCCTGCAAGAGTTATCTTACAATCTTAATGTTTTTTATTTCTCATAAAAAATAAATAAGTTCTGCTGAAACATCATCGTGGTTCTTTTGACATTAAATAAAGATGTGTAAACCCACACTCCTTTTTGACGCCAAGCCTTTTCAAGTCTTCCAGAATCGGTTTCATTTTGCTACGCTTCTCTCTACAATCAATTTTCTTTTCCTGCTCAATGTTGCATATGCTCTTTTTTACATTCATAGAAGGTAACAGTTTTGCCCTCGTTATTTAATATTTCATGTTACACGCTTTTATTTAACTTGACCCATTTCATGCTTGTAAAGATGAACTCTAGTAAGCGATTTTTCATCCATTGCCTAGTAGGATACTTTTGGAATTTTTTTCTGTTTTTTTTCCTCCATAACAGTGCACTGTTTGAATATACTCATCTATTAATTCATATATTATGCCTAACCAGGGAGCCATATGAGTAAATATGAAAATATGCGGTTTAAAGATTCAATTTCATTTAAAATAATGAATTATGAAGCAAAAGATAGATACGTATTTTTAAAAACAGTTTTATTATATTTCTTTCTTTTTTTCTTTGGATTGTATTTTCTTTTAGAAAGCTATATTATTTGCAATGTTTAAGAAAACAAATTCTTACCAAAATTTTTTCGATTTTAATGCACTTTTGACATTAAATTTATCTTTCTAAATTTCATTATTAACTCAATTATTATTATTAAAAATGACATTGAGACAGATAAATCTTATAATTGTGTATTACAATAAAATTTGTCAACAAAAAAAAATTCAACATTTAATCGTAATTCAAAGCAAGACCACTATATTTATCTCAAATTAATAATCCTTATCAATATTCACATTTTATTACATGATATTATTACAAAAATCAAATATCTCCTAAAATCGAACAATCGATTTCCCCAATTTGTGAACTATTTCTTAACTGTAATGACAAAAGAATATAAATTAAAAAAATTACCAAAATGTAGCAGTTCAATGTTATTTTAAACTATCCAAAAAAGGTTGAAATTTTTTTATGATACTTACGCTGACATTTTTTGACAGATTGAATGACTCGGCCGTTTTCCTCAAATAATTAGCAATTCCCGTTTCGAGTTCTTTTAAAGCAATGCTGTTTTCTCGTGCATCTCTCACTTGAAGAATGGAATAAATTTGATCTTTTATGTCAGACAACGTATTTTGGACAGACCTAAATGACAGCTTTTAAAAAAAAATTCCATTATCATTACAAAAATTCATTAAAAAGAAAATGAATCATAATAATACAAATGCACTAAAAAATCCCATTATTAAAATTAATTAATATTCTCAGATAATACATCATAATAATGGTATGGATAAAAATGAATATTAAGCCATACAATTATGGTTCACATAACGTCATATGCCGGCTTTCTGGCACAGATGTAGTGCGTCTTCCTTGAGTTCTGTGATTCCCGGGTTCGAGTCCTAATTCAAGCACGGTTGTTCTTCTGTGTTCTATCTGTGATATGTGTGAATGTGCCCCCCTCTGTAAAAAGGGGTTGTGGATGTGTGTTTCATCCTCATATGAGCTAAAAGTCAGACTTCTGCCCTCGGGTGCTAAGGGGTCCATACCCTCAAAAGTTACTGCACCCCTCTTTTTGTGGTAAAAAGCAGACACGACATCATCATGACGTCATATACAATTCATATGACATCACAGCCATATGACAAACTTAACTGCGCATGCTATCTTTCATCAATAGAACGTTATTCTACGCTGTGAAGTTACATATCATTTTATAGCATTTTACACCTTCGAGATGGGGCTTTTTTTTGAAGATACTGAATTGCAATGATATTTTTTAACACACTGTATACAATCCATCTCGAATGGGTAAATACATTATCCCAACATAGTTTTTTAACCAACTGACAATAAAAGAATTGATTTCTGAGTTTCCCTGATTTCAAGAATTAATGAAACGTTATCAAATCATTAAGAAATATTAGTGATCATTTGTGCTACTGTTTGATTAGAAATCGATAGCGCTCTTAAGCTATTGGCATGTAATTCGATTTATGTCAAAAGTTGTTTTGTGGGGAAGCAGTGTAAGTGAATGACAATTATATTCTGCCCAACAAGAACAAAAGGCAACATAATTTCTTTAAATAATAATAAGTGTGTAAATGTTACAAAAAGACAATTTCATATTCAAATAATATGCTAAATCAAATTAGAGTAATTATTTTTGCACATGTTTTGAGAACCTACCGAAAACATTCAATTTCAGTTAAAAAATTTACTACATTAAGAATTAAAATTTAATCAGATTTCAGTTCTTCGAATTAGCACAATTGTTTAATGAAACAGATGAATCAAAGAACATAAAGCGAAATAAAAAGAATTAATTTAAAATATTTAAAAAATTGTATTTGCAATTTATTTTAACCTATTCATAGATGACTCACATAAATATTGTGGTTGAATACCAAACATGCAGAATTACAAATATAAACCTTTCCATTTAAAACTTTACTTTTTAAATGCTTTATCTATAAATTTCTTTAAAACTCAGGGAATTCGATTTTCTGGAACCGTATAAATAACGTCTATTGCTGATTCTTTCTTTTTAATCTTGGAGAAGAATAAAATATTAAGGCAACATTTTCAGAAATATCTGGATGTTAAAATTTTTGTCGTTATAGATAAAAATGATTTTTAAGATAGGATAAGTAGACTCAGCGTAATGAAAATCCCCGTATATTCTAATTAAAAATAGAAAGTGCATATTCAAACTATGTTAAGGGGAAGATAGTTTTTGAAACTTACCACAATTACAGAGAACAGGATCTTAGATTTCAATTCATCAGCATTTTGCAGAGGAGGTAAAGCATCTAAAGCATCCAAAGTATCAACTCTAGCTTGAGCATATAGGTTTCCATACTGACGAACAAGAGCTGTAGGTCGTTTTTCTCCGAGACAAACATTCTCAAATTTCGCTCCCCTTTCGAGCATCTTTTGAGCTTGCTCAGCAAGCCTGTAAAAATTTTCATTTTTGAAGCGTGCTTTAAATTTTAATTCATTTTTCATCATCATTATTTGAAAAATACTTTTATTCATAACATGGGCTCGGAACAAAACATATATGACAGCTAATGAACAAGGCGGAGATCACTTCTTAACCCTTTCGCGACGGTTGCCGTATATATACGGCAGTCACTTGATGCATCACAGCGGCTGACGCCGTATATATACGGCAGCCACTTTTTCGTCCACAGCGGCTGACGCCGTATATATACGGCAGCCACTTTTTCGTCCACAGAGGCTGACGTCATCTAGATACGACGGCGAAAACGTGGCGAAGTATAGTCAGTCACTCTGTTGCGAAAAATAGCGAAGAGTGGCACAGGCGCGCCGTCGCGAAAGGGTTAAATTACTTCCTTTCTGTGAAATTGGAAAATTTAGCAACAAGAAAATTAATTTGAAATAAAACTCCAATGATATCATAACTTAAAAGATTCATCGGGGTTGTTTTTCCCCCTCCAAGGAGTTTCAACAAAAAGGAGTTTTCTTGTTTCCTCGGAATGTACAATATCGTTACATCGGCTGATTAAAAATCCCTTCGCCGCACGTAAATGCACCTCCGTCTGCATTTTCCTCACATGGCGTTCTTAATGGTCTCTATTACACGGGGGACTCATATTACTCGTGGGCCCATTATACAGATTTATCAGATATCTTCGAGACCCGAGGAGTTTCCTTTGTGATTTCTATGCTCCCCTCCCGAATTGCGAGAGGAGGTACTACGAGTACATAGAATAAGCATGAGTCAGGTGAATTTCTCCAGGAGCGGGGATATTAATTGTTTGGAGTAAAATTACCTTCGTTACGAAGACGGGAAATGGATTATTTCTGATTTAAAAAAACATCGTGGCCGACAACCAGCAACGATGCCGAAGTATGGGTTTCTTCGTTATTTTAAAGTATTCCAGAAGCAGGGGAGAACATTTTAGTATGATCCTGTTTCCGAAATGGCAAAGAGGATGCATCTACAAATTGGAAATACAAGCCGGCTCTTAAAAAAAGCAGACATAAGATAAAATTGTCAATGAGGGTGAATAAATTTTGTGCATTTACTTTTTAAATAAGTTTTGCATTTGTCTCTCTTGCCACTTTATTAACCTAAACCTGCTATGTCTTTTTTTGGATAATTACTTGAATCATTTGCCTGTATCAGTTGCGAAACGCCAGATATTATTATTCTAAACTACAAAAGTACTGATAATTGTCTCAAGACAGACTGTGTTGTCCAAAATTTATCACATCAAAATTGGTTTACTTAGATGTATTTCCCAATGGTTTATTTAATGTTTCTTTATTTGACTAAAAGTAATTATCCAAAGAAATAAGTATCCAAAATTATCAGAAACTGCTTTAAGAGATTTTTAATATGTTGAATGCAAAATAAACTGTGTTTTCAAAAGAAAAGTTCGATGAATTTATGAGCACTTGAAGCACCTAACTATTTTTATGTGCCCTTATTTTTAATATTACTTTTTCATATATTATGATCTTAAGTCTCTATTTTACCAATGGCACTTTGATAATATGTTTTTACAATGGAAATAGTTACTCATAAAATATCAAACTAAAAAATTTTTCACAATGAAGAGAGCGAACGAAAACAAGCTAACGAAGCATTTTACATTTTTCGCTAATAAATTTAAGAATATGATCATTCTAATTTATATTGTATTTCTTTATGGTCAAAATTAAGAATAATTTGATCTTTAATAAATTTTAGAAATCTAGTTATACTAAGAAATTACGTTCGTGAATCAATTCGTACGATTTTAATAATGAATGAAAGTATTAAATACATGATAATATTAATGAGCACCATCCTTTCAAAGATGAATTCAGCTGAGAGTTTTTCAAAATGAATTATTCATTGATTTTTTATTGCAATGTTATTTAACGCATTTCTGTCATTATTAAATAATTTCTGAATTTCTATCAATATGTTGAATATGTGGAAGGTCTTCGAATTGATTTCCGAATCTAGAAATTTCTTTAAATATTATATGTATAAATGCCTTGCATATATTATTTAGAATAATTTTTATGTATAAATATTTTACATAGCATATTTTCATGTGTGAATTCTCTACAACATTTTGTTATCCCACTAAAAAACTCTTTAAATCGTATGATATCAATTGTTCTAAAAATTACTTCAACATTAATTATTTGTCAATAACATAAATATAACTAAAAGTTTTGATATCATAATAACCTCATAAATAAATAGATACGCCATTTGAATTCGTCCTTCAAGAAAGAAAAATTACAATTTTCAATGGTTTCAATATCCAAGCATAATATACTTTCTTTTCTTTATACTGAAAATGGGTAATAGAAATGTTAGTTATTTCTCTTATTGACATTTGAATACAATTTGCCAACTATTTGCTATTTCTCATAGAGTGATATTTAAAATACAGAATAAAAATTTGAAAAGTGAATTGATGTGGTTCTGTACCTCCTTTATTGGGAGTTTAATGAATAATTCCATAAAAGGTCCCAAAAACTGACAAATATTTTCTTCAAAATAATACAATATGTATTTACTTTCTTTGATAATGTAATGAACTTACCTGCATTTTAATCTTTGTTCACTATCTTGTAAATTAGTAATAGTGCTTTTTGCGCGATCAAGCTCCGATCGAAGGCTTTCAATTTCTTTATTCAAGGCTGCTATTTTCCAGATGCTGCTGTTGCTGTCTGTTGATACAATTGACTGCGTTCCATCTGGAACATGAACAGTAATGGAGCATGCTTGCTTTGAATCTGGAGATACCGAGAAAAGCCCTTTTTGAGAAATCTGAGATTAGTGATGCATCTTAAGGGTAAGTGTTCAACAGAATTGTTCATAAAGAAATTATGTTTAACAAAAATATTTTTAATTGTTAACAGCCGTAATGATGTTAAAATAATTTAATAAATCCTTTTAGTCCCAAGTTGTATGTAAAATTTATCAAATTGCTCATTCAAATTCTTCAATTTTTGAAAACGAAATTTGTGAAAAAAATCATCTTGAATAAAGGATCTTATTATAATTTACAAACTATTTTTAATTGTATCTTTACTCCTCTTAATTATGTTTTAATCAATGCTTATTTCTTTAATTCTGTGATCACGGCAAAAGCTTTTGATATAGCTGAGATCGAGAAACATTGTCTCATTTTAAATGGGTACATAAGAGAAATAAGCTTATGAAATCTTTCAGCTATCATTTCACTTATTAATTAAAATTAACATAAAATGTAGTAGATACTCTATTACCCAAAATTATTGGAATCACATTGACTTCGGATAGTAGAAAACTTGGTTTAAAAAGAATAAATTTTAAACCAGGAGGCCTCTATGCTCAGTAAAGCTTTTCAAAATTGGTTATTAGAAATTATGAAGATAAGTTCGCAGGGTGCTAACATATAACATTTTACTTAACTATTACTTACTATCAAACTTCCTATAAGATTGTCCCTAAATGTCATTGATTTTTATTGTTTCTTTTGCATTTTCCCAATGATTATTTAAGATTGTTCCAAAAAGAATAATTCCCCCTTGTAATCAACTCGAAACTTTCCAACGCATTTCACAATGAGATTTTGTCATGAAAATGAATGACATTCACGCTCGTCATTATAGAGGTTGTTTAGAATTAAAAAAATGTTTGCATATTTTTTTTGAATTAACAGTATCGATTCATAAAAATATATCAATTTTAATTTTCTTTTTTTTCATAAATGTCAAGGAAATTTATGCATATCATTATAATCGTTTTTAAGAATAGAACCTCATTTTTTTCTATAAACTTCTTGGATAGTAAAATATCTCTTATTTTAACATTAACGAATATCTACTCAAGTACCAGCTTTAAAGTACTCTTAAAAATTCGTTTCTTTGTTTAAAAAATATCCGATTCGATTTTCTGTTACCGCTTACCATCTCGATTAAAAGAAAATTGATATTGGATCGGGTAATAGAAGTTCCATTATAAAAATATCCCGAAAAATATTTTTTAAAATTCTAACTAATCATAGAATAGAATAATTTTAGCATTCATGAAGGAAATACAAAAAAACTATAAAGATAAGAGATCCACACCTACTTTTCATCATCATTGAAGAGTATAAATTATACTTGTGAGGAGTTTTGGGATTTTGAAAATATAAATTGGGATAAAAATAGTTTCAAATAATTAAATATTCTTTAAAACAAAAGACAGTAATTTAAAACATAAAAACAGTAATTTATGACTTCAAAGCAAAATTAGAAGTATGGTTAATTTTACAGAGAGTTTTGATTATTATTCTTCGTAAACATTTTAATCGTAATCGAGCTAACGAACATCCTCAATACAATTTTGAAAAGTTTATTCAAGCAGCATATTCACAATTACCATATTAAATTTTGTACAAACACTTTATTATATATATGTATATAATTCTATTTATAATAATTAAGTTCAAAATAAAAACTAGTTTGAATATTTAAGTATTACAATGACAAACTGTCCATATAACTTTCGAAAATGCATCGATAAATAATTGACCTTTTTCACTTCTCCTTAAATAATAATCCTGTTGAAAATAAATAATTGCAATAGGTAGAAAAATTTATATCATATTCCGTAATTACACCGATGTGCGATAAATTGATGATTTATCTAGAATTCTAAAGCCTTAAAATTTGATATATTTATGTATTTCCTTTGGAATATCTGGATAGTGATACATGTTCTATAATATAAGGTTCATTTCTAGATTGTTAAACTTAATTTTTCATTATTCAAGCATAAGATTAGTTAATTTTTTTGAACAATGACTTCGACAATTTTAATCATGTTATACACTAATGTATCAATAGATTTTAAAGATTATAATTTAACTTATAGGTTTGTATCTTCAGCATTGCGAGATCCACAATATATTATGATTAAAAATTCTACGAAACACTTTCAAAAAAAATATGTGATAGAAGTTGTGCTTATGTCGTAAAAAGTCTTGAAACAATAGTCTAGGGATCAACACCAGCTTCTGCTATTTTTAATCTTTGATATTGATTAATTTTATATTTTACTAGTTTACTATTTCTCGTATACGAAGTGTAAAAATCAAATATTGTAATCGTCAAAAAAATTTGAACTCGAAATTTTGACGAATCTCCATGTTTCAGACTTCTCTAGTCCGAAAAACAGGTTTCTGATATTGCGTTTATTTATGAATATAATTCAAAAATGTTTTGAGTTAAGTGGATACAATTTAATTTATTTATACACTAAATTTATAGATTTATATCAAATTTTGAGCGAAATGCATTCAGAAAATGTCCAGCTGTCTACATATAAGTATAGATAACGACAAAACGAAAAGAGCTGAATGAATAAAATTTAGTAGACAGTTTTAACATCTAAAGTGTGTATATATAAATATATATTAAAATTGGAACAAAGTCCATCAAATTGTGTCTGTATTTTCACAATCATAAGCACCATAATTCAAAAACGAAATGATGTAAATAAAGATATGAAATTTGGTATGCCTTTGTAACTACAAATGCAGTTCTGTGTCAAATTTTGGGTTTAAACGCCCAGGAAAATTTTCAGTACACATATTCAAGTTTATAGTATTAATGTATTAACTGAATCTCAATGATTAATCACCAAAAAACAACTCCAAAAATTGCATACTAATGAGCTCTTTTGTAACTGTTGTTCGCCAGTATATAATTCACATATATAATTATTAAAGATTATGTGAGAAAATTTCTTAGAGACCATTTTCGTTATTTAGTATCTTATATTATTTTTCACTGCGTTGCAAATTTTCATCTCCTTAGTAACTTCTCAAACACAGTTGTGTTCTATTCTTTTATCGCCACCTCCTTTCTCCACAGTCCATAAGTTTGCAAACAAGGAGTCTTAAAAGGAATAATACATAATATATCTTAAATTGTGGGAGCTTATTTTCTGGTAACACATTCACAATATAGGATAATATAAGGATTTTTTTAATCTTTTTTACTCAAATGTATGATCTTACTATTGGCTCCATTCCTGAGAACAGGCTTTTGCTTATTCCGAGAGGATTTGCTGCCCTCACTCGAATAAGTGTCTGGACTGCATCCACTGCTACTGCTTCTGCTGTTGACACGAACTGAAAAGAAATTAGAGAAAATAAATTTAAGATAGGAAAAAAAAGTGTCAAGGTATCGAAATCTATAGATGTAATGTAATATTGAATCTCAATATAAGTTTTCGCATTTTCTGTTCTGCCGGTCTTCGTATATAAGCTTGTAATCAAAGAAAAATAACCAACGTTTAGTTGTTGAGTCAAGATCTGAAAATTAATTGGAGTTCGAAAATGCACGAAGCAAATAAATGATTGCATGTTTAACCATTTTATTACAGGCACCATAAAACTCCTTTAATTATCTTCACTTAAGACTTTTGACAAATTTTGTTATCTGTTTGGCTAGCGGTAAAAAGTGCAACCTAGAATTGATTGACTTAAATTTAAAATACAGTATAATAAAATTAAACAGTCACCACAATTTGGTTGAATAAGGCGTAGAGAGATAAACCTTAAAAATGTGTTGTAAGCTTTTATTTCTGAACTGATATACAAGGATTCAACTGTTTAATATATTCTCAATAAACTACATTAAAAATGACAAAAACCGAATATTTTGAAAAAGGGGGTAGATGCTTCTTTTGTATGCGATTCTGTACACACAGAATCATTGTAATAAGGAGGACGAATAACACAAAGGGAATATGATTTTCCTATTGTTAACAAGTGAAAGAACATCCAGTGCATGATTTTTATCCCCCTCCCCTATCTTATATTTCGGTTTTAAAAAGATGAATGAACACGCGGTTGTTATGTCTGTATGGCTTCTCCTAAGAGCAGCACCTGGACCATCACTACTTCTCTCCCTTCCCTTGCTACACAAAAGATTTTAATGCATCTTTAGAAAGAGTATTTTCCATTCAAAGAAATAAAAGGTTTCCGAACCAGCAATGGCTTCACTTAGATTCAAAACTATCTTTTGTCCTCATATTCAATATTAAATCCTTTTTTAAAAAATTTAGGCAGCAATGTTATGAATTATCGGTAAATTAAATAAGTAAGTGGAAATGAAAACTAATTTAGATCAAATTTGCTAATGAGTAAATTAAGTTAATGAGCATACATCATTTTTAGTATGTTTTAAAAAAATATTCGATGGTTAATGTTTTGCCCATTAGAAATTACTCTTTTCTATTTTTATGATAAAACAAGTATAGTTTCAGGTTTTCTTTTCTTTAAAATAATTATTTGAAAAAGTAAATTAGTAATGCAATTGGTCGAACGAAATAATTGTAATTAGATTAAGGTGACTAGATAATACGTCGTAATGAAATTTATAATCAACTATTGGAATAGACAGTTATTTTCAATCAAGGTCAGATATTAAAATGACTCAACATCTACCACTACACACATACAAAATAACACTATTTTTAGGCTTTTTTAAAAAATAAAATAACTTTGAAGGTATATCAGCTTGAGTAAGTATTGTGGAAGATTTTTCAGAATATTTTCTAAATTACTCATTTTACTACTTTATTTGGATACTTTTTGCTAAAAGTCCTAATTAATGAATTTTTAAGTTGTAACGTAACTATTTTCTGTATTTGTATTATTAATTACAATAATACAAATCTGCAAAAAAACTGCACTATTATTTTGTGTAAGTGAAGTTGATGACTAAATTTAAACTCGAGAAAAACTAAGAGATGGATAAGATTTATATTATTTTTTTCTAACCATGTCAGTTTTGACAAGGTCACAAATTTTGCTTTTTAATTTTCTATGACTTGTAAGAAGAATATATTTTGACTTTTAAAAGTTAGTATGTATGCCAAAATTAGTTGAAGGAAGTAACTTGCAATTTCTTGATTTACGATAAGCTATAAATTATTTGTCGGAGAGTTATGATTTCAAAACATTTGATTATTCAACTTTCGAAACAATGTCAAGTTAAGAATGCAATCCGATTAAAAAGTCCGTGATTTCTTCTTAAATTCGATTATATTTTCTTCTACCGCCCTTTAATCTCAACATAAGAGGCGAAAAACTAGAAGAGTGCATGAACTTTGCTATTACTTACCGTAGAATTTTCGTATTATAGTTCTTAATAAGATTCTATTTAAGAAGCAATGTATGCTACTGACCTTGACTTTTTGTTATGGAAGATAAATACATTGTTCGATTTCTGATATTATTAGGTTCGTTTTTGTTGAAGGATGAATTTTCAAGTAAAAGTCTTTATAATTGACCAAACTCCCGAAGAAAATATTGCATGGGAAAGTTCTCATGAGCTCTTCTAAAGTTGGTGAAACGACCTTTCAAAATATATGAATAACTACAAGCGATTCTATCATAGAACTAATGAAAAATTTCTTCAAAATATACATCGAAAGATAAATATAACTCTTGCATCAATGGTCAGTTATAATTATTTGCCGTTATATAATATTACCAATAATTATTATTTTGTAATGAAATTATCAGAAGTTGCATTAATTTGTTGGCTATTAATATTAAATCAGATCATTGATTAAAAATTAATAAAAGATTAAAATGAAATCTGCTATGCATATTTCAGTGCATCATGCCGGAAAATCATTTCTTGAACGGCCAAGCACCACGTGTTCGTGCAAGTTAAATTATATTTTTATTGAATTAGTAACTTTAGTATTGCAAAGGATAAAAAAAACTTTGTCTCGCATTTATTATTTAAAAATATATCCCATTTTTTTATTTATTTCATTTTTTATAATCACGTGCTCAAAATTATATTTTTCTTGGTTTTATTTGCGGTAGTCATTAACTTATTTTTTTTAATCAGAGCTTTTGTAAATGCAATGGCAACGCGTTATTAAAAGCTGATTCTTTTTAGATGCTCGAACACATAATATTTTATTTTTCACCTACGGATTTTTGTTGACGTCAAAAAACCTCATCCCAAAAACAGCATCAAGCTCTGACATGATCAAAATATAAATGTACATAAAATAAATATACATTAAATAAAATATACATCATTTTAATAAAACATACATAAATATACCATATACTGGAGTTAGATATGATTATCTTAAACAGCTAAGAGTGATGAATTAGAAAGAATATGCCTGCTTAACATTATTTTGATCGTAAGCAATTATGAACTAACTGTAATTTCTAATATGTATCAGAAAAAAATACGCATCTATCCTATCAAAATTCTATTCAACGCATTTTATGATAATAATATTTGATGGCTAATATGGACTGAAAATGGAATCCCTCATAATCGCGTGCATTGCGTTAGTTTGATTTAGGGATCAATTGCACACTTTTCAGGTAAAAAAACACAAGATATTCCATACAATATAGCGTAAGATATTCGACACAATATAACATAAGATATGTAATTCGTTCATACTTTATTTCACCCTTAAACCCGAAATTTTTATACGTAATTTTATTGCTGTAGTAGGAAGGATTACTTTGTGTTTTTATGATTTTTCTGTTGTGGACACAGTTGCAAAATTAAAAATAACTGAAAGTAAGTTACAAAAATATATGATAAAGTTATAATACGTTATATAGCTTTCCGTACGGTCTTAAATATTTTTGTAAAACTTCTATGTAAATAAAGTATCTAACAAAGTTCATACTCCAACCCAATTCATATTCCAACAATAGTAATAAAAAAACACCTTTATCTACTTAATAGATTATCTGTAGTTATATATCCGGAAGTGTCCTTGAAAAAATTCAAAACAAGAAACTAAGCCATCAACTTGAAAAGTATAGAAACTTACTGTTTATGATGTCATAATGGAATTTATATGCTACTTACTGACTTAACTATCGATTGCAATTAATTTTCCAAACTATTTTCGAATTTGTCTCTTTTTCATCTGTTTTGCAGGTTTATTCTCAGTACTCACTTTTCCGCTGTTGCTGAGAATAAAAGAGTTTATCTTTTCCCCAATTCCCATTTCAATTTCATACCAATACCATGGATAAGCGGGAAGTTATTGTTTCTTTTTTGTCTGGTTCGACTAATGCAAAAGTGTTTATTGTATCATCACGTTTCTAAAAATACCCCTCCCCCTCCAAAAAATAAAAAAAATCATCAAAAATATAAAATAATAATCGCTAAACCAAAGCTCGCATTCTGTTGAAAAATCGATAGTAAATAATATTTATCTGTTCCGACGGATTGCATTAATGACTTATCACAAAGAACAAAATTAGAGATAACTTTTTTTACTCAGACATTTGCCTAACATCTGCTATAAAAGAATAAAAATGACGAGAAATATTTAGCTCTTTTTCACAGTTCGAAACTAGGAGTGTTAATGGATTTGTTATTGCAAAAAGTAAATAAGGTATCCCTTTGGAATATTAAAGGTAACATTAGGATTATATTCATTTTCAAATCTCTGAAAGAATTTTTTTAAATAAAGAGATAAACATATACCAGGAGAAATATTTGTAGGCTTTAATATGCCTATATTTAAACGAATTCAAAAAAGAATTTTAAAATGTACAACCAATCAAGGCAAGATGTAATAAAATTTACTAGATTTTTCAACCAATTCAGTTTTGAGTGTAGTTAGTGACAAAAAAAGCATAATTAAGAAGTAATAACATTCATCCTTCAGAATTTTAAACTTTCTGTCTTTTCAACTAAAGGAAATTTTGCTTATTTTGAATATATAATACTAATATATACTAGAATATATTCGGTTAACTTGGTATCAAATTAGCATTCTTACTTGTTCTGGTTACACAAGATGATAAAGACATATAAAATACTTAATGAAAATGCATATTTTCTGAACAAAAAATAATCTGAAATTACTGAAGATTAAAATTAGTGAAAATTTATAAAGTAATAATGAAATTACTGAAAACTAAAAATCTGACTATACACGATTAATCAAAAGTTATGAAATATTGAATGATTGCCTAATAATTTTACATCTATTCCACTGAAAAGTAATAAATTCAAATCTTTTGTGATGAAACTTGTGTTACTAAAAAACCAGAATGCGAATTCAAATTTTAAGTTAAATTTGCTTACTTCTCAGAGGCCTTATAGAGAAATGTATATTTTTATTGAGAAGAAAAAAGTATCCCAAAGTCTAGTTTTTTAGTGGAAAAAGCTGTTACTTGAAAATTTGAAACAAGCTTTGTACGAAATGTATTTTTCAAATTCCAATGAAGCATGAGAATAAAAGTAGCTAACAAAATAAATTTGTTATTAAAATTATGAATAAATATGATTATTTGACCAAATAACTGCCATGAAGATCATGTTATAATTGGCTGAGCAAATTTCTGATGCCTTCTTTGAAGACCATCATCGCCAATGATGTGAGATGACATTCCTTTAAAGCTCCTCATTAATTTGGAAGCTTTGACTTTCTATCCAGCTCTGCAATTTACCGAAGTGGTGAAAACCACTCGGGTCTAAACTACGTTCTCGTTGAAGAAGCGCAAGGGCGTTAGCCAGTCGCAACAGTGGATCATTTTCAACGAATTGGTCAAAAGGTTCGAAAGAAGTAGATACTGGAACCTAGATAACGAGCTGACAGAACTGTAAGCCGAAATTTGGACTTTGGAGGCTGATAATTTAAATATACCTGCTCCACATTCTTTTCTTAGAAATAATCTCAAGAATTTCCAGACCAACTAGGTGTTTCAAAGGAAAATTAAGAAGTCAACATTTTTCGAAGAGAGTGTTGATATCCTATGATTTATAAAGTTTTGAAGTTGCAATTACAGAATAGCCTGCATTCGATTATTTTACAAAATCACATCTTATCGAGTTGCCTATTAAATAAGACTTAATTATCTTATTTAAAATTGGTCTTTGTACTTTTAGAAAATATTTTTCTAATATATTAAGCGTATCTGGTGTAAAAGGTAAATCAAGTTAATCTTCCATTATCAGTGTTTTCAATAAGGAAAATGCCGAAGAATTTAATTTCGAAGAAAGATATTTAATATTTCTAAAATTATTCTTGTAAGTTACAACTCAAAGACTTCGTGGAAAGGTCTGTGAAAGGCATTTGTAACAAGTGATAGAAATGCCTTTCACAGCCCTTTCTAACTGACTTACGAGTGAAAAGGTTCCATAACTTAAGGTTTAAATATAATTTCATTATACAAGATATTGGTCATTAATGAACATAATTGAATTTCATTAGTTCATTAATTTTAAATATAGTAGAAAATAATTACTTTAATTATAAAGGTATTTAAATGCATTTATACGTACATTATTCAAGATCTGTTTAACGGGTTCTAATCATAGGCTTTCCACGTTTCCTTGGATTGTCAATTTCTGTTATATCTAACAATATGAAAATAGTGGCTTTGAAAGCAAAAAGCTAGCTTTCATTTGAGCCGAAAACTTGTTTCCCACACATGTGTATTATATATATATAACATTAAAAAAAGTCCATAATATAATGCTCTCAGTAAATTCACAAAAAATTAACAAGAAAATTTTTGAATCTGTCTTAAAATTCAGTTTGGAAAATTTAGAATGAGGGAATCAATATATTCTTTATGATTGGGGATAAAATAATAACCTTTAATAGTAGCGCTTTTATCTTGATCTAAGCAAAGCGGTCAATATGATATTTTAAATCGCTTAGTTACATTTCCGAGTTTCGAAGTAAGTGCGATTGTAATCAGGCAAATATTTCCTCGTCAGACGACTTGCCCATTTCATAGATAAGATTGACGTTTAGAGGCGATGACCTTTAGCTGTCTGGATTCTTGAACACGCTTAACTCGAGCGAGATGAAATAAGAAGAATCAGAAGATTTTTTTAGAATCCAGACAGAAATATTAGACAAAATTGACCAGAGATCATGTGTTAATTTATTAATTATATTTCAATGAAGTATAGAAGAATTAAAAACAATTTACTGCTTTATTCAATTTATCCAGTTACTAAATGCGGTTTTAAATGATTACATTTTTAAAAGAATGTGCGTATTTTAACAATTGGATTGAATTACAAATACCCATAATTTCTTTGTAAATAAGAAAAAAAATTGAACACAATACAGAAGGAAGTTTAAAGTTCGGTTTGTGTAATAAATACTCTATGTGACTTCCCTTGGCCATTCAGGCAATATCCAAGCAGTTATCAATTTCACACCATACTCTCAAATCATTGATGTGCATTCAATCGTCGCATATGTATTCTGCATGTGACTATCTTAAATTTCTGAAATTACTTCTTGAATCTTCATTTTATTGTGATATGTCTTAAACTTTTACGTTCTTTGCTTGTAACAGTGAAAGAGCTCAAAGCTTCACCTGACAGTGAAATGGATTATTTCTCGGATGCTACTTATGAAATACAAAAAGCTTCACTTTCCTTTTGTATTATAGTCAAACATTTTCTTCAATTGCTGAAATTGTTACCATTTGTAATTAGTAAAATTATTTTAAATACTTATGTTAATATTTTTTATGCATTTAACACATTGCATTCGGATAGCCTTCGCCAAGGAACCATTCAAGATGTGACATTATTTTGATGTTTGATTTATTTAACTGTATTTGAATGATAAGATATCAACAGAGTGGCAAGAAGATGTAGATTAATTGTTTTGAGAACGATAAATTAAGACAATAATATATTTATTTTTCGGAGCAATAAACAAACCCTTGTTTTAGATGAATCATTATGAATTATTAATATAATTACGAATTTTTTTCCTAGTGCAAAGAGTTAAATATCAAAAAGATGGGTTGTATATTTTGCGAACTCTTACAGTTACGTGTTTATTTGAATTTAGTTATATTAAACCTGTATTTTGAAGCAACTCGAGGACTATTTGGGATCGTGTCCTCATTATTTTCAACTGTAATCAGGTGACAAGAATGAAACATAAGCCAATAACCCCGTAACTTCCTCACCAAGTTCAACTTCCCCTCATTACTGACCCTTGGAGTCAGATTTAACGAGTCCCTAGCCTACGTAATTGGCGCAGTTTTGTTGGAATCGGATCTCCGGTTCTCCTGAGACCTTATTGCCGGGAACGGCAACCGCATAATAGACTTAGTTGTGAATGCCTTCTAATAGCTCATTTGCTTTATGCTTCTCAGTTTCAATATACGAATGAATTCCAGAATTTAATTGTTTTGTCGCAAATCACGTATAACATGAGCCTGAATCGAGTTACTAAAGATGAAATTCTTAAAAATAATTAAGGGGAACAGCCACAAGGGCTACATGGTCTTGGATGTAACAATTTTTAATTCTTAGCCCATATTATTCTAGAAGGCCGTACTATATGGGAGGAATAGATATTTTCATTTTGTTAACAGACGATTGGTCTTGGCAAGAGTTTTTGGGATAGTTTCTTGATTGTATATACCTAGACGTATTTTTGTAAATACGATGCAACTATGCAATAGTTAGTGTCTTTGCATTATTGTTCTTAACAGATAAAGCTAAAATATAGTTTGGAAAATTCTTTATCGAGTTGTCAAAGCATATTCAACCTTTACATGTTCTCTGCCACGATTTACGTCTGTAATTCATACATCCGATTCACATTCAAACTTTATGTCAGCGGGCAGAAAACCTGTTAAAAGATTTTTAAATCATATGAACTGTCCAAAATTTCCAAACTAAACCTGAGATATGACGTCTAATATCCAATTCAAACATACGTGAGATCGATATATGTAAACATGTTTAATTGCATTCCAGTAGAGAATAAGAGGTCTCCGGTTTTGCAGCCGAGATTCTGCCTCCAGAACACTGCGGCGCCACACTGAATTAATGAAGTAAAGTTTCAAGTGCTGTGTTTATGACATGCATTTATATTTTAATACCTATCTAATTACTTGATAAACTCAACAATAAATTAGTTCTAATTTATTGTGTTGTTTCTACAATCTAATTACTAATGATCCAAATAATAAATACTGCAAATATTTGACTTATAATCTGTTGATAAATTTCTGCTAAGTTTCTAATAGATTGTCTCATCACACATGTTTGGTGATGGCATTTATAGCAAAATTTTTTTTTCATGCTTCACAGCTGTATGTTTTTTCAAACCTCATATTGCGCATGCACATATAGTTTCTAAAGACAGATGATTTATTCTAATACAAAATTGCTTGTCATACCTTTCATAATCGTAGAATATAATAAAAATTACGAAAGTTTTTCACATTTTATCATACATGCTACATTTTTGGATTACGCATGAAAAATAAAAATTTTAAGAAATAGAAAAGTTTGTTTCAAATAAAAACTAAGATATTTCGAATAATGGGGAATTAAGAGTTTTCATGATAAAAGGACCAGCTTGATATGATTTATTATTAAATTGAGCTATTAGTCTTTATTCATTGTAAAGAAAGTTTCATAATTTTAGATATTTTCTGACTCATGAAATTTAATTATTTCTGTTTTTATAAGAGTTCATTTCCCCTCCTTTTTCTCCACAATATTGTGGACAGAATTACTTTCAGATATTAAATAGTTGTGATATTTTATATCCGATATTACATGAAATAGAATAAAATTTTACAGAAAAACTGTAAAACAAAGCTGTTCTTTGGTAGCTGGCACAAATCGATAAAATCAATTCTGAGGCAAGAATTGTAATTTTTAATTGCAAATATATTCCCCTCAAATCAGTTAATTATTGTCATCAGAAGCCAAGAAACGTGCTTCCAGTTACCTATTTTTTTCTAGAGTCATTGAGAACATACTGGAGTTCTTATGAATGGAGCTGCAATTAAGCTGGATTAATTAATTTGGAGAGAAACATTGTTTAACCAGTTAAGTACGTTCGATGCATATGCATATTAATCCAAATTTTCATTTGGATGCGGTCAATATGTTATTTTTGAACTAATAAAATCTTATTTGCTTTATTATAATTTTTTTTGCTAGATTTACTATGCAATCATTTGTATCGCGTTCGACGTGTATATACGTCATCGCTTGACTTTAAAACGAGGGACTTAAAGGAATTTAAAAGATAGATTATGCAGTTAAAGGAATAATGAGCCCTACAGAGCATAATGCATTTACATAAAGTATCAACTTATTTTGTTTCCCCCAAAAAAATTTAATAGAAAAAACTACAACTTCTGCAAAATTCTTTTTCAAATACTTTAATTTAAGTAGGGATAGTTAGGGTAGTAATTTAAAAGAAAAAGAAAATGGAAATCTTAAAGTATCTGATGTCTTTTCCTTTCTTACATGGGTGGAAATTACAAATAGCCATATTAAAATATGGCATTTAATGATAAATTGAATTCGCAGCTCAAACGATTAAAAGTACTAATTGATCACGTTTCATTTTCGGCAAATAATTTATTTTAATAGAATTGCAAAAATTCAGACTTCATTTTTAGTAAATTATGCTTATTAAGAATAAATTTCCCTTTCCCTATTTTTGCTTCTGAACATTTCATTTCTTCACGCAAATTGCCCCCCCCCTCTTCCTACATTTTGTATACTAGGCCATTATAAGTCATTTTTGTAATTAAAAAAAATGTGATTTAACAGTGTTGTATTGAAGAAATTACAATCATGAGACATTTTATTGGTATTAATGAAATGTTCCTAAGATGTATAAAGTATAGTTATAATAAATAGCATAATCTTTCCTGGTTTCCAAATATCCATCGGTTTTTTGTATAAAACCTGTTTATGGTTTTCCCATTTGTAAAACAAGCTTACATTTAATATAAAACTAATTGATATAATGTATACATAAAATTAAAACATCATTTATTTAGTAACCTTTGCAGAATTCTTCTTGAGCCCATAGCAACAATTTCCTATGAATTGACCATTTAGTCCATCAATCATCTACCTAATATGTCTAGACCTTGTCTATCAATCTTTTCTCAACTCTTCTGGGTACTATAATTAACTTCCATAAGGCTGTCTATTTTAAAATAGATCAAAAATCCTTTCTTAGATAAGGATGAAAAAATTATGATCTAAAACTTCTCGGAACGGAAATTTATTTTGAATAATTTAGTCATATGCTAAAAATATTCTGAAGTTTCTGCGAAGTTTGCGATGAATTGCTGAAACATGCTAGTTCAAAAAGGTGGAGGTTTGTCTAATTCATAGATTTCATAAAGAACACAACAATTATTGATGAATTCTACGAATAATTCCTTTTTAAACAGTTTTGTTAAAAATCTGAAAATAGCCTCTTTGCTTCAAATAAAATACAAGGAATATTATTGAGAAGATGAAGGTTTTTAAAATACAGATATTCAGAATCTTCTCCAGATATTTAATACATATTCAGGAAACTCTAAAATATTTAATTGTCGATGACTAGAATCCAAAACAACTTCCGTATTATTGGAGAAAAAACTTTTTTAAGAATGCCCGTTGATAGTTGGATTCATTTTTCAATATTTTTAACATGTTTTATTTGAGAAAGTCCATTAATTTTTAGCAAATATTAGCCTTAAAATTTTGCATTTTTTATAAAGACTACGAAACAATCTACTTCGTATATTTGGATCAAGTTGTTAATACATTGACTAGTCACGAGTTCACTCGTGTCATCAAATTCAAACGTTGTTGACCTATTACAAGTAAATTCATGATTGTTGCGCTTTTTGTTTCGTGTCAGCATCGTTAAATCAACTCTCTTCCGAACAGTAGAGTGTCAAGGAAAAATCTAAAATCAGTGCAAAGTTCACTAGGCTCAGTAAAGAATAACGCCGCTTTATTCCACAAAAACAGGTGGCACAAAACACAGAAAGTATAAACAAAACAGACCTTGCAGTAAATTGCAATACACAAGCAAGAAATCGGTGATAAATAACCGCAATAACAATCAACGCGCATAGAATTCACAGATTTACATTCTGAAGAGAATTCACTTAACTATTCGCTTGAGCTCAACTTAATTACTACTGATTACTATACTTAATTACTACTGATTACTATACGATTATAGGCTTGAATGAATGAATATAGCATTGTACCTGACGCTTTCTCGGGTATTTCTTCAACGTTGCAATGTATAATGTATCTGGTATTTCTATTTGCAATGTTCCACCGTTTTGGTTTTCCGGGCAGCCTCAAGACTATATTTTTTTTTAAAAGTAGAATGTGTATAATATGCTTTTCGAAAAGAAAACGAAGCAAAACACGATATACTTGCATTAGGTAAATATCTTATTTCGCTTCGTTGACAAATCCTTGTTGCTATTACATGAAAGAGATTGTGACATCTTTTACATACATAAAATTAAATAAAATTTAAATTTAATTAAAGGCGTTAAATTTAAGATTAACAAGGGCTGACTGTATGGTCATAATTTTCTTCGAAATTAATTACAAATAATATATAAGAAATTCGCATTTATTTATACATATAAAAAAAGATGATCTTGTCTAGGATATTAAAATTATGATATTTATAGCCTGGCATACTCTCTGTAAATCGCGTTATATGGCTGGCATATCTAAAAGTCAGGCAGTACCGTCTAGAAAGCAAATTTCTGGACTTGGGAGTTTTGGGGTAATAGGTGATCAATTAGATTTTTCTTTAAAATTTAATTAAATTTCTTTATTAAAAATTATTCAAAATTTTGACTTTTCGAATTTTTCCCCGTTATCTTCGGGCCGTATGTTTACATAAAAATTGCTTTTACATCACTGTAAAAAATAAACTTTACATTGCTTTTTCGAGCTGTGTTTTTCATCTCAAATTTTAATCAATACTGAAGAAAGTTTAAAATTATCTTTCACAAAAATATTTTTCATCGTTTAAGTAAAAATTTCTGTGGTTTTAGTGACCAAGTACTACTTATATACACTCAATTTACAACGATAATAAATACATTTTTGTGTGTGTGCCGATTATAGTTACCGCCATTCAAAGAAACTTCTTTTCAAAATATGAGGACTGATAAATTAATCCAATTAGCACTATCAGACTACTGATCTATTGGACAAGAGCAGAGTCGATTCTCGTTTAGTTTATTTAATCTATCATTAAATAGTATTTTTATTTATGCATCATGCGTTTTCAATTTAAATACATACACGAGATGTTTGAACTAAAAATGAGTCACGAGAGGATATTGTTTAATAAATTTGAATTTACAAAAATAACTAAATTGAAAAAATCCTAAATTGGAAATATCCAGGTACATGAAACATACTTTCCGTACATCATTTATTCAATAAAATTAAATAAAAAGCTTTTTAACGCTTCCTTTGGTTAATTATTCAAATTTATATTTAAAAAAGGAAGCAACCATGCATATACAATACTAATTCCTTTCTTTATCTACATATTTGATAAATTATCAGAAATGTTTCATTTATTTAAAATTCCTAAATAGCATTGGACAAACAAGCTTTCCCCTTTTCCTTTATTTAAATTAATGTCAATGAAGAAAATTCAAAAGAGAAATATATGCTGTCAAGTTTACCAAAACTAGATCAAACTTCTCTCAGTAAGGTCGCCGGTAATGATGAAGTCACGATTTCTGAAATATAATACAGCTTTCTGATACCGGATACGAGCTCATGTTATTTTGATCAAATAGATAAATCTTCGAATTTAACTATCTTCAGCGACTTTCTCTGAGGAGTATGACCTCGACATTGCTGTTTGTATGCATCATTGAAGCGGATACAAATAGCACATTTCTTTCTCAGCTTTGCTGAAATAACAGTAGTTTCATCCTGAAACAAAAGACATTAGAGAATGATCTCTTCATTAAAGGATTTGGCTTCCAGTGATACGCATTGAAGTAGACTCACTTAGGAGTATTTTTTAGAGAAATATCAGCAAAAATAAAAACAATATATGAGTATGTGATAGCCGGCGATGTCAGACACTAGAATCTATGATCTAAATTCGGGGTAGTTATACTCTGATAGATAAGGCCATTGAGACTTTTTCAAACTATGCCGGATACTAATAAAAAAGAATTCTGTGGCTCATCTTAATACAAACAAAAGCCATTATGGCTACGCATGTATTTTCTATAAATACATGTACCATCTCCTCAACAAAACTTCGTTTGCTGGTTCTTCAAACCAAAAGAAAGAATGCTGCAAGCTTTTCAAATTGTAAGAGTTTAATTAATATTCGATTAATTAGAATTTCACTGAAATTTTATCTTTTTCTTTTTCTTTTTACAGCAGCTTCGGAACAAACTATATATTATGATGATATTTTTGTACAATGTTTCTTTTATTTGATATTAATTTTTAATAAATTAAACGCATTAAAATTACCCTTGAATCACTTTTTAAAATTTCGGTTTTATTTTAAAGCGTACCCTTTTTTGCCAAGTTATCCTTAATTTCAACATATTGGTTTAACAATGCCTAAAAATTAACATAAGTCAATCACTGAAACGGAGGCAATGAAATTTAAAAAAAATGCCTAAAAATTAGCATGAGTTAACCGTTAAAACGGAGGCAATTAAAAAATACTAAGACCTTATGAGCAAATAAGACAAGACATACGTTTATAGCAGCCGCTTAAGGCTGAGAAATTAGCAATATTTTACCTTTCTTCCTCAAAAACGTTGGTCGAAAATAAATCGAAAAAAAATGTAAATCATTACAAAATTAAAAAGTTTACCTTTTCAAAGAATACAGTTTAGCTTTTCATTTTTTATGATTTTTTTTAATTCACCGCAGATAGTTTTGAAACAAAGAAATTTGCAGATAAGTACTCCTTTACTAGACAGTTAAGACTTTGAACTAAACCACTTTCACTATTTAATAAAATTTCTCTTTTATTTCAATACATAGTTTTAAAGGATTTGTATAGTATTTTATACAAAGGCTTTGGAAAAAATAGTATGTTTTTAATATTTATAACACTGAACGCTTTTAATTCTGAGAAACACCAGGTATATCGGTAAATACTAAACTTTGGAATGAGGAATCCAACTAATATTATTGAAAAGTTTGTTTACTTCTTTTAAAAAACAGCATTAATTTTATTTTTATCTATTTTAAAAGAATATTTATTTTTCTAGCTCTGGAGTATTAATTTTAGTTATTCGGTCAATTGTTAAAATAATATAGCACAAAATTATATGAGAATAGAATAGTTTCTATTTCCTTGGTCTTTGTTCTTAATTTTAAAAAAATGCTTCCATTGGTTCTGCAATCCATTTTTGAGAAAAAATTTCAAATAAAATACATTTACCTCAATTTAATTTAATTTTTAAAACTTCGTTTTCGAAAATTTCTTTTGCTGTATATTGAATGTTATCTTTATATTTTAGTGTTTAATTTACTTATCATATCCTCTTCTGAATATTTTAAAATTTCATGTGCAAGCTAATGCTATTAGAATAAATGTCGAAGCGCCTAGACTTTTCTAGCTTGACATATACTATTATCTTATCTCTGAATAGAAATAAAAATGATGTTGAAAAATATTCATTTTGAATATTATTATGTATAATTTCTTCTTCGTAAGGAAGATTGCCCTATGTGTAAGTATCTGGAAAACTGTTAGATTACGTTATGAGTCATTTTGTCGGAAAGAAATCTTTGTCATTGCAGAAAATTTCTAAGAATGAAGCTACTGTCCATTTTTTAAAGTTTATTTCTTTGCAAGCGTAGTAATGACACAAAAATATAGAATATTGTCAAATGTTGAGTTCAGAAATCCTTCCTATTCGTAACCAAATAATTTTCATGATTAATATGCCGCCTTTTGAATCGGAACTTGGAGTATAAGCCCATATGCAAATTGCTATTTTTTAGTGCTTTACTTAGGGCTAAAGTTAAAATATTTTGATAAAATTAAATACGCATTTTTGCACTGCTATTTTAAAGTAACGTGGTCAAAACCAAACCAAATGTAACCAAAACTTGGGTTGTATTTATGGGGATGGAGGAGGGTAAATTGACTGAATCCCTTTATAAGCTTCTTGAGTCCTAAGAATTTTATGCACACTTTTATAACAGCACTGAAAGCTAATTGTTATGGGGTTTTTTATTGTAATAAAAATTATTTCCTTTTTATTCTTCCGTAAAATTTAACGGCTTTGAGTCGTATCATTTTCCTTTTGAATTTGAGTGAACGATATGCAGAGATTCAGTGTATTCAGGAAGTGGATACTACCGGATTCAACCTCAATTCAATAAACCTGTGATCATGCCGGAGATTCATACCACTATTCTTCGGTGCAGCCTACTCGTAACTACCTTTCAATTCAGTTGTGGGAGAAAAAAACCACCGGCGGATGACGCCAAGAAACAATTTGAAGCAGAATAATGCTCAGCAATAAAATGTCCAAAGCGAAGATCAAGCAGCTAATGAAATTCCTAATAGACTAAGAAAAAGCCCTCGCGACGATTTCTCTTGACATACTGTAGCTCCCGAAATGGAGCATATACCACTCGCGTCTTTCATTAACCGTTTGAGTGCGGCGAAGAGCTATCGCGCTTCACTTGTCGTATACCAAAAATTCTTCCGCATTTAGACGGTTGAAGGTCAAAAATAGTATCATAAAATGCTCAGTTAAATTTAGAAATATTAACATGCTATTAAAAGAATGCACCGACAAAGGAAATAATTTATGAGGAAATAACTTAATTGGCTAATTTTTCTATGTTGAAATTCCAAATTTGAGTACAGTTTATAAAAATTCCAATTTGACCAACAAAATAGACATCCATAATTAATTCGATGCTATAATACATTGTTTTTTGATATTCATGGGAAATAAATTAAAAATGAATTCTAGAACTGAATGAAAGCTGATATTAGGAAGCTCATAATCCAAAAGTTTGAAATATATAAATCTTTATGTAAAATTGCATATAATGCGCATTTTAACCATGGATGTATACAAAAAAAGTTTTAAAAGGTTTGAGCTTTTAAGTTCGTTTTATATAGGAAGGAAACTAATTCTTAGTTTGACGAAAAAGAGAAACACTATTAGTTGAATGTAAAAAAGTTTATAATACGAATGCAGCAGGAATTGCTATATCGACATTCATAGTAAAAAGATTTTTGTTGGCAAAATTAATAGGGCACTCAGGAAAGCTATTCATAAGGGTAATGTAGTTAGAAAAATTTTGCTCCATTTCCAAATCAAAGAAAACGAATTGCTTTAGCGATGAACATATTGCAGAACATGAATACTTTTGTAATAAAGTCATATTCCCTAAGGAAAGTAAATTTACCTTCCTTTGAAGCGATGACAAAAGCCTTATTCTGAGTCAAATTCTGTAGGTAATTTAAAATACAGGGCGCAGAAAATGATTTTAGTATCAAATTTTATTTTTCCTAAAAAATGACTCCACACATACAAACGAAGTTATAGTCTTTATACAAATGTGAAATGCAATGGGTTATTTTACTTTACTCTCCAGAGCTAAATATTAGTAAAAATGTATGTTCTGATTTGGAAAAATCTGCTAAGAATTATTTTAAAAATAAAGAATATATAAAAATTGTTCACAAGAAGAATGAACGAAAATAATACCATGGGTAATAAAATAAACTTGTTAATTCAATTCCACACCGTTTCGAAGCTGTTTTGAAAAAAAAAATGCTAGAAAATATTTGTTAATACTACATTTTCTCTTTGTTAATGAGTTAAATTAATTTCATCCTCAATACTTGTAAGTGAAAAATTTAACTTCGACTTAAGTTTTATGTTAATATAAAATTATCTAGCTCAAATTTCGTTTATAATTGACCAATCTTCTTATATACTTTTTTACATTTTTCCTAATGAGTCTAAATATTTCAGTTCTTAAACTAAAACGCTAATTTATCACTACAATTTTATACCTAAAATGGAGATAGTTGATTGTCACCGTAAACAGAGCATCAACTCGTTTCAAACGTCTTAAAATCTTTAAAAAATCTAATCAGAACTATAAAGACCAAAAATACTTGCTTAAAAAAATTCTTATTTATAATATACATCTAAATGATTTCGATTTGAATTTCGCTTGAACAAAATCAACTAAGTAAATTTTGCTAAATTTTTATCTCGATGAACTAAACTTTAATAAACAGTGGTTTTTATTGTTACATTACTTGTTATTTCTCTTCATCACTAGTAAGTGTTTTAAGTCTCGAATTTTCTGCTTTGAATTTCATGATTTTATTCCCTATTTTTAACCACACAAACTGAAGTAGTATCATTCGATTCTAGTTCCAGGGTTTTAATTAGGTACAAATGCAAGCATAAACTGGATACTTCATTTAATTTCTGCCCTTTTAACGAATCTGTTGTTTGTCTTTAGTTGGCCTTTCAAAACTCTTTTTGAAAAACTCAGGTCTTCAATAAGGATTATTCCAATGAAATAATCCATGTTAGAAATTTGTGTATTTTTCCACTTTAATCAGCTCAATTTAGGTTTTCATCAGTGATTATGCACCAATGAAATGTATATTTTAGATCGGTAATCACCATTATGAACATTTTGAATTAATCTTTTGAAATGCGAATTTATTTAAGCTTCTAATTGGATGTTATGTTTTATTTTGAGCATATATTATTCTTGCCTTCTGTATAATAACGAAAAAGACACTCGAAATGTTTAAGTACGCCCAAATGATGGTATTTTAAATGCTCGAATTGCTGTATCTAAAGATTCAGCATTTCGATGCCTGAATCGCATCTCTTTAAAATTCTGCAATCAGTGACAAAATAGAGCTAATCTCGAAAAATAATGTATAGACTAATTGTATACATTGCTGTCGTTTTATCTGAAATCAAATTTAATAGGTATTTATTTTTGAACAAATAATGAAATTAATGAGTATTTGCGACTAATTACGAAAAAACTGCCTTAATTGCAAGTATTTGAATTATAGAAATGTTATTGAATTCGGTATAATATATCGAAGTTCTAAAAAGGTGAATAAAATTTTAAAGATTATCAAATGGAGCATAATAGCATCTACAAAAGATGCCAGATAAAATTTTTAATGTGATATAAAAATTCTACATTTTATTTCACATTCAGTACAGAAAGGAAAAAAGGGGGTCCTTACACTACTGTCATTTATAAGCATTGTAGCCATTTATCGACCACAGCCGTTATCTGACAGTTGTAAGTTTTTTTTTTTCATTTAAAATATCATTATCTATATATATATATACCTGCAATTATGGTTGTTAGTTGAAAACTTTCAGAATCAAAAAAAGTGAGTATAACTAACGTTCACACTTACCCAGAGCTTCCTCACATTCAGCTAGCAATGAATCCCAATCTGATTCGGCCATTTCTCAAAGATTTCAGTATTTACTAAGGCCGATTCTTAAGTTCGAAAGGAATTGGAAATATGCGCCCTCACTTCGACTACATTAGCGATTACAGCGACAGTTGTAAAGGGAAAATGTAAAAATTGCAAAGAATGCCGTTGTAAGACTATGATGTATTTATTTATTTACTTTCGGATTTTAACTAGGTTTGTTTTCGTAAATAGGTTTAAATGATAAGGCAGCTTCGAGAAGATTTTTCCTAAATAAAAATTATTTATTATTTTTAAGATGTATTATTATTAAAAAAATCAACAATGGATTTAACTTGAATGCCTAAATAATGGAACATGTAACAACAAAGGCTGAAATGTTTTTCCATGAAATCCGTTTATTATGTTATTTCTAAAAATTGTAAAATATCACTGAGTAGAACTCTATTGTTACTTTAAAAAAATTTCGAAGGTTGAGATTTTTGAAAAATTAGAAAATTATGAATTGTCATTTATTTATTAATTCATTTAATAGAACCTTAGATGCTTTTAATTTTTTAAGCATTTATCCCAGAAATTCATCTCGTCCAAATTGAAGTAAAAAGGATTTTGAAAATGCAAACTCTACCAGTTCTGGTTGTTCACTTTCCAAAAGTATAGAGTTTTGAACCCAAATACGATTGAAACAAGATCAGATTGCCCTTGTTCAAGAACTATTCGAATTGGAATAAAATAATGAAGTATTCTGAATTATTTGGGTAATCTAATGTATAAATATAGCTGCAAAATTTATCGATATTTTAAAACCTACTTACTATAAAAATAATCACAGTGACTTGTCAATTATGTTCAGAAAACCAATTTATTTAAAAAGTAAGAAAGACATTACTTTTTTAACCCTTTGCATTCCGAAAAATAATTAGGTGCAAAATTATTGACCTAATACAAAGATCTGTTTATTGCTATGAAAAATAAATATACGTAATTCTTTTAAGTCGAATTTCTTTGAAAAATTAATCCACGTCTCTTAACCATTATGTAGGCGTTTTGAACAGTTTGAAAAATAAATAAATAAAACGTCAAAATGATGCACAATCTTGAATGGTGAGTCAGAGGCACCATCGGAGTGCAAAGGGTTTAAAAGTTCAGTCGTTTATTCTTTTTATTTTTAAGATCGCGCAAAGTGTGTCCCTCTGTTTTAACCTAATTTGTCCACAAATGCTTATTTTTAGCACCGTTTCCTGAATAGTTTTCAATATTCATTTTTGTAACTTTTATTTAATAAAGAAAGTGTTTAAATTATACAAGGTTATAAAATGTTATAACAGTTAAAAATTATTCTTCAGTTGTCTTTATTAACATTGGCTTTTTGTTATTGTGAAAAATTAACTATCGCATCTACATTCAAATAATCATAGTTAATATTTCATTGCCGTAATCTTATAATTTACACTAAGTCTGCGACTTGAGTCATTTGCGATTCACCTTTATAGTCTAATTAATTCACAACCAACTTACTAGAGGAATTTTTCTTTACTACAGTTAATGGAAGCAAAGAAGTGTCCTTGCTGTCTGATTAGAGGACTCGAATAAAAAGCATAAAACATGGCAACGAATATACAGGTAAGCTTCACAATTTTTTTACGGCTATATTTATTTAATGCAAAACTGCCTGGGTGGAAAGAAATGTTTATTCAATAAATAAGTTATTAAATAATTTTTAAAAAAATTCACCAATGCCCTTTAAAAAATAATTGTTTTGTTGAGAACTACTACACTTAACAAGGAGATAAAATATTTAACCTTCTAAAGCATTCCTTATGATTGGAATTTCCACATAACTTTAAAATAAGAAAAGTTCAAAAGACGTGCAATTTATCTAACCTGCAATTTGAAATGGTACTTTTCGTACGGCCCCTTCAAAGATCAAAGGTCAGAATGCAGCTTGGTAAACCTAGACTAGGGCAGTGGTGTGGTTTACATCATTCTTTCTTCTTTATGTACTAAACCTAGAAATCTGAGTCGCAGCTGTGGCTGTACATTGAGATTTCACTTTCCGTGGAGACAAGAAACTTTCCAACAGAGGAGAGATAAGTAAGTCTCGTATTACGCTTAGCCATCGATACATAGGTAAGTTGTCACAAAATGTCGTAAAAATTGAATTCATAGAGTGTATTACATTAACATGATAAAGTTTATAATCTGGCATACTCTGTTAATTGCGATATGCTTTTACGTGTTAAAAAATCACTCAAAACACCTGCACACAACAGAGAGTTTGACCTTGGGTGTCTATTTGGCTCACAGTAACTTCTGATGCAATAAGTGCTCGTAAAAAAGAAGATTTTTAAAAAAACTTTTCATTGGGCATTTAATTAATTTTTTTTTCCATTTTTAAAAATAACTTTTGAACATATTGCAGAAAAATAATTTCTACAGCTTTTTAAAATAAAAAAAAAGCCTTTTCAGTGCCACCGATATATTTTCTGCACATTTGTTTTTCTGATTTAAATTCATTTTTAAGTATATTTTATTACAATAATGTTAATTTAATTACTGGATTTATACATGCGAACTGAAGGACAATATTAAATGTTTTCTTTCTGTAGTTACACAAATAAAAGTTAATTTAAAAAATAAAATGAAGTTAGACGAATTGTACCTAAAATACTATCGTTCTATAATTCTGTCTACAAGTTCGAGTCGTATTTAAATTTAAATTTTAGAAATTAATCCTTGCCTATACTTGTGTGCATGGATAATAGTATGTAGAAAATTGCGTTCTTTTGAATAATAAAATAAGTGAACAACAAGTAAACGTGCCAAAATATTAAAAGTAAAATAAATATATTTGTATTTCTTGATTCTGCACATTTCAGACTGGCTAGTTCGATGCTAATTGGGTTTTTTTATTATACGTGCGTTTGTAATTTACTGAAGAGTTAGCATAATCACGTTTTAAGATCTTGAAAAGCAAGATAATAAATATTTTTTCCAATTTGAAATGTTTGCAAATGTCTAAACATATTAAACTGAAATTTAAGTGCCGTGAAAATGGTGTTTTTTTCTCAAGTGTATTAAACCAGAATGGTACGATATGGATGCATTTTAAAATTAAAAAGTGGTGGTAAAATTAAATAAATCAAAATACGTTTAATCGCATTGGCTCATAAAATATTTCTTTTATTCGTTTTCTTCTTTTGAAGATCGTATACAAATTGATCACTGTTTTAAGTACTTTGAATCTCATTAAAATCCGACATCCGGTTATAAATGAGAAATATCAAAGATATTATGATTAGATTCAGCTGAAATTGAATAAAACTATACCTTAAAACATAATAAGCCTTGTAAGTTTTAAGGAATATCCATCTCTATCAAGATCCTAATTTAAAATATTGCAGAGAAAATGAGACTAATTGTATCCGTTTATACAACGCTTGCTTAATTTAATTATTTTGTCTCAAGTTTTATATAGATAAGAAATAACTTTAAAATATCAGTTTGTTATTTATACAAATCTTTATAATTATTGCAATAACTTTTTATAAAAACGACATCGTTCCATTTTTTAATAGAATAGACTTTCTATTACTATAACAAGTTAAGAAATTCAGTTTTGAAACCAAATAATAAAAGATTTATTTGCATTTGCACATAATTTGTGATTATTTGTACTGGAAATATTTTTATTAGATGATAGAAACAGTTCTAAAAATCAACATTAGTAGAGTGCCGTTTGATTTCTAATACATTTATTTTTAAATATTAAGATGTATACTATTATAAAATATGTATAAATAGCAAGTGCGATACCATCTTTTTTTATTTGCACGTCATCTGCAAGTTTACACATTTATTTAGTTTGTTTTCCAGACAATAAAATATGTAACAGGACAACTTACTAATGAAAATCTACATTACTTCTATATTTAATGCTTAATAAACATTAGTAAAAAGATATTTGATGAATATTAAGACCCAAGAAATCTCGAGGAAAATTTTAAACCCAAAGCTCGTGGAAAACAAAAGACAATGCAGATAGTTTTTTCATCGTTGTAGATATGCATTGCAATCAGATATCAGAGCTATTAGACAAGAACACTTTTTAAAAAATTTAAAAACGCTTTTAACTTCTAGATCAGAGCTACTTAACCATTTCCTATTCCTAGGAAAATATTCCAATTCCATTATGAAGTCCGAAATAATATTTACAACCCAATCCTTAATTTTTTAAAAAAAATTTATTTGAAAATAAGACACTTTCTGTTTCTGGAATGTATTGTCTTGATAATTCAATTAAATGTATGGGAAGCATGAAGATTATGTAGATTATGCGTAATTTTATGGAATGATAGCATTTTTTAATGATTTAGTTTCAATTTATAAGCTTGAGGAGAGATAATTTGATGATGCGCGAGCACCACAAATAAGGATTTAAAATGTTAAAAAAATTCTTTTTAATTGTTCCTTCTAATTATTTCAAGGTTCACCAAACGTAGAACATTAAAAACCTGCCAAGAATTAATGGCAATCATATAAGAATCCTTGACTTGAAAAATACAATGTACACAATTTTTGCATTCCTACAGAAAATTGAACTAAATAATCATATCAAATTTATTATAAATTCAAACCGCGAATCGGTTTATTTCAGCTTAATTTCTCGAAATATTTACTTAAGAAATAGAAAGTTAAGTGATAAAGAAGCAAGCGTGACTGATCCCATGAGAAAGAAAAGCGTTTATATTTACTTTATCATCAGTGTTTAACTTGAATAGTGGAGAGGGAATAATAGATTTGTTAATGATTTGCATTCGCTAAGAAGGCCTTTTAAGTGGTTGCGGAGGGTGCAATTCTTGCTAATCTCACACATTAAGGTTCGTTACCTTTTAATCATGCAATCGGTTAATACATAATTAGCTTACAGAAAACATGTAATACTATGAAAGGGAAAAAAGGGCATTCCAAAGAAAAGAGCACGTGTTAGTCCCTTCATCATCAACTATATTTCGTCCGTTTTATGACATTTCTACGGATCTGTCATAAGATACAAATGTAATTCTTTCCTTTCTACACATCTCAAGATGTAAAGAATCTTTGTTCATGGGAGATTTGGTTATTTTACGGTCGTATATCCTTTGAATTGGAACAAGTTAAAGATAATTTAAATCAAAAGTGTATATAAACGAAAGTGATTTGGATGCCCTGATAAATCATTTTGAGAACAAATATGAAAATCTCTTTTTTAGATGGATAAATTAATTGACGATTGTGGTCTCATGGTAAATTTTTTTAATAGCTGGATTAACATAGAAATTAAAATAAGTTTTGAAAATAATTGATAAATGTAAATTTTATTTTATTAATTATTTTTAAAATCTGACAATTACTTTAACTATACAATGACTTTATATTAATGGAACGGACTGCTGATTTTTTAAAAGCTGCTTTTGACGATGAACTATTTCGCCCATATTATTGGCTTTTTAGGATATTAAATGATTTAAAATGGAATACACCTATTAAAAATTTCATTTTGTTATTTCGTATGATTGAAAAACAGGAATTTAAATGAAACAATATGCTACAAATACTGAGGATGCAAATTATAAATTGTATATATTAATTAAATTGTATATGCAAATTATTAGTATTAAATTGTATATGCAAAATTGTATATGCAAATTATAAATTGTATAAATATAAGTGGAAATGAAAATTTTATTTCGGATTTAATGCTCAATAAAAACAATTTTTTTTAAAAAAATTAACATTGGCAAAAGCACACGATAAAACGTTTTGATAGATGAGTTTGTTTCATAATCTTAAAAACATTATGGCATTTTACGAATCAAAATAAATTTTTAAAACTTTGTATAGAAAAACAAAGGCATATTAAAGAGGTTTTTATCACCAAAAAGGTAATTTTTTGAATTTTAAAACAGTAAAAAAATCATTTTAGTGAGATAATAGTTTTGGAAATGGTCATCTATTTCCATAGTAAGGCAGTACTCACCTAATGATAACTAAGCTTATTTTCGCACTCGATTTAAATTTGTTTGTCACCTATTCTTATTTTATGGCTTGTTTTCTCTGATTGGAGTTTTGGAGAACACGTCGAGCTCTTTTCAGAGCATTCTTATTAGCATTTTTCTGCTTGATTAATTGAAGAAGCTTTGAATTAATAAGTAAAACTATGAAAACGTTAATTGAAGCACTCTGAAATGTTCGTATATTTCTTCATAATGTCATTTGGTAATAATAGCGATTACTAGCGTTATATATATATATAATAATTTTCCATTTTAAAAACAATTATCTTCTACAAGTAATATGTGCCTATTCTGAAGAGTACTTTCTGTACAATTACTGTGTTTTAGACGAATCGTAAATACATACAAATACAATTTGTCGAAGAGTTTTAGGAAATCGGTTTAAATTTTAGAATTTCAGAGACACTCGCCTTAATATTATCTAATAATAAAGTGCATATATAAAGTAAAAAAAGTATTTATATTTCATTGTTTTACTTTTTTTTAATTCTTTAATTTTTGTGGTCTTGATATTAATATTGATCATGAAGCTTCAAAACGGCATTTTAAAAATAGAGCCTTGATATAATATTTAAATTATTTTTAAACGAAAAATAAAACTCGAATATCACAACTAGTATCTGTTTGGAAACTCTTTTTATATTAAAACATCGAATAATTTTTATCACTAATGTTAATTAAAATTATTAATAATGTTTATCAGAAACTGAATTGTTAAACCTGAAATGTTGCAAGAAGATACGCGAAGTCATTTTGAGAAACCTACCATCTCTTATTGAATTTTCAAATTTTATTTCATTTGAATTTGAAATTTCTGAAATTTACTAAGTGATATGCCTAATGCCAAATCTATGATTTTTCATTTGAAAATAGCAGAAAATACGATACATAAATGGGAAGAATTTTTTATGAAGTACACATAGTTCAAGATTCCTAACTTCCAATCATTGAAGTTGTTGAATTCTAAATGGGATTATAATTAACTTATCATATAGCTGAAGAATATGATATATTATAGTAATTGTCAGAATTAATTTAGAAATTCGGACAGCAAGTACTGAATTTATTTTCGAACCAATAAAAAAAACCCTTCATAGCTTTTTTAAACTATTAGTCTTAGTACAGTTCGCTACTACAGAAAAAGAGCAAATGCTAAGGTTACAGGCCAATCAAGAAAAGGTGTAAGGTTAATTTCAGTGCATAAATGTACTTCAATTTCAAATCACGTACTCGGAAGCAATACTCATTTTATTCTGAAGTTAAATGTCCTATCTAATACTTTCTTGTAATACCTAGTGCTTATTAACATGGAGAATATTTCCAAGAGAATACTCAAGGGAACGATGTGTAATGAAAGACGGGAAAGAAAGAATTGGTATAAAGGTAAATGGAAAGAATAAATTAAAGGTATAAAATAGTACCAAATTTCAGCATTCAAATTTTCTATTTCTGGCTCTAACTTTTTATTTATTACAATAAAATATCTATGCAAAATGAGATTTAGTTGGGAAAAAAAACCCAGAAATTCTAAAATTTTTAGAATTTTTTTCTCAATATCTATCTAGACATATTAACTCGGCTTTTATATCAATGACTTTCTGAAAAAAATTTCGTTTTTAATATATGTTTTAAACAATGCATCTTAATATAAGGGAAAAATTCAAGATTTTACTGTTAATAATTTTCTAAAATATTTATTTGAAGTAAAAGTGGTATTAGGATAAAACTTTGACTGGTTAAACATTAATATCGTAATATCAACATCAAGAACAAACAAATCTCTTTAAAGATGTTTCTTGGATGAATAAGTTAAAACATGCATCTAAAAATCTTAAATAATCGGCAAGATTTATTTTTTGTTTATATTCTTGACAAAAAATTTTTTTATCGTCTTTTAGTTATGAAAAGGCCTTAATTTATTTTTCCCCTTAAAAATGATAATAATAGTGTGTATAAATTTCGAAAAGGTAATAAATTTGCTTTAAAAGCAAGAAAATATAGTATGATTTATATGAAAAAACAATTTTAATGGTATCTAATTATATTCATTGGTTTCTTCCAGAATAAAGGAGTAATATGCGAGTTCATCAGAGATAAAATATCATGTGATCAAATGAAATGTTATTTTTAAAAATTAGAGTAAAAAATTGTTTTTTATTTTACTCTTTAGCATAAAGAGTGAGGAAAATGGGATATAACGAGTCAAAAATCAAACATGGATACTGACATGATATTCATTTATTTCTACTGAACGCCAAGTGCTTAGTAAATCGATGCATATTTTAAAAAAAATTAGTTTTTACTCCCAATTTTTCACGTTCATCTGCAATCGAATTTCTAAAAGGGAGTGGCTCAAAAATTAATTTTACAAGGAACATCATGAAAAAATATCTAATTCGTTTTCAAGCTCTTCAGCTAGATCTTGAATAGGAATTTGAAGTAACGTGAAATAGTTTTTAAATATGATTTTAATATATGTGTAAAGATACAAATCCAGAATTTAGGACATGAATTCGAATTTTAAAAAATCACGCTCATCTTATAAGATAATTATGCTAAATCTCATTTCACAGATCTGCTAAAATAAAATTCAGTGGGAGATGAATGCATTCGTTGACTTTGAACCTGCTTGTGAGTATATAAACGGGCATGCCGTTTAATTCATTACCTTTTAGTTAACAAAATGATGCGTTTAATAAAAAGTTATTTAAATATTTTTCCTATATTCATAATATATTAAACTTCGCAATTTCTCTATTCAGTTTCGGATGATCTTTCAATTTTATTTGGAATTTCTTGAAAGTGAGGGAAATATAATTGGTATTGTACCTCAATAAGTATTAAAAATGTAAAAAATATTCATATGAAAAATCTGTATAATTCTTAAAAAAATATTCATATGAAAAATCCGTTTAATTCTTAAATTTCGTAGAGTAGTCAAACACCAAATAGAATCAAGAAAATATAAATGCGTATATTTATTGCAAACCAATTTGAACTTTTTTTTGCAATAACCTATTCATGTGTAGAAGAGATCGCTTTGAATAGTGGCCTAAGGGATAATGCCGACATGATATGAACGTAGCAAACTATAACTTGTACGGAAATTCCGATATGAGTTAAATTCTAGCTATCAATTGAGAAAATTGTTTCATCATCAAAATTCGTACTAAAATGTGGGATCACTATTGCGAGAAATATTAATTTTTGATATCTCCTTATAATTTCTGGCTTATGCATAAATAGAGACCAGTGCCTTTTTGTATTAACTTACACCCATAATTAGAATGTGTAGCGCTCTGCTCGTATTCATTTGTATTTGTATATCATTATTTTTTTTATGAATTAGTATCTTTTCTTGTAGCGTGTTCGTCCGCCATACAAGGTAATGTTAAGGTAATGTTCTATAAGGTAATGACTTTTTCAAAACTTGGGCTATACCTTCATTGTAGAAAAACAACCCAATAACTCTGTTCACCTCAAGGATCTTTTAAATACCGTTTCAAATGACTCCCATAAAAAAGGATTACTAAAATGGCAAAATGGACAAATGGCGTTCTTAAAACAGCAAGGGCCATCAGCAATTGTTGGAGGAAGACCCAATGAAAGATATGACCTTATATTCCAGGTACTTCACTGAAAGATATATTTAAGAAAGGGGCTATTGACACTTAAACGTTTATGGGCACTTAAAATATCTTCTACTGATGACGATGATTTAGATGAAAAGGATTCTTGATAACTCAGGTGATCATGCATTTGATGTTTTTTTAAAGATATAGATATTTGTATAAATTATGAATGAAATTCTATATTTGTGTACTTTCTGTGGCAGGTGGGCTCAAGTAGATCGTAATTTGTTTGACTTTGCAAGTAATTATAAATGCTTCTTTGTCTGAGAAAAAAGTTTGGTTGATGGCTATAAAAACCATAATCTAATTACGAAATAAATTTAGTTTCTTGTTTATTTATAAAAAATTGTGCAATAAAATAATGCGTTTAATTGGCACTTATTACTTTTATTTTTATCTGATGTCCGTTTTTTATAGTTTGCAATAGAATTTTTTGAGGAATTACCCCGGTACCGGGGTAATCATGCCATTATATAAAGTTTTAGAAAATTCCTTCTTAAATAATATTCAAAATACCTCTGACTTCTGCCAACATATTTATTTAGTGTGTAAGAATCAGCAAAACTAAGCATTTTAATTCTAAAAAAACATTTTTATGCTTTAAACCATACTAAAAAAATAATTTTTCCTTAAGATAGCTTGATTGTGTGGTCTCTATTTTTTTTTTTTTTGCAATCAAATTAAATCTGAAGACTTTTTATATTACTCCCAACTTTTAGGGAATAACAATTTGCTCGCTTATATTGAACTTGCATAAAATGTTTTATAGTTTTACTGATATTAGTGCTTTTAATAAGTTCAACAAGTTGTTAGTAATCTGGTATTGCATCATTACGGCTTTTCTAATTGTGTGACGTTTTCGAAAGGGCAAAAGGGGAGCGTTAAATAGAATATAAGTTACTTCATGCAAATTTAAGTGACCTTGAAGTACCGTAAATTGAAATTTTGAATTATATTTTGAAATACCGATTACGTAAATTTAATTCTGTGTTTAATTTGGTTCCGTTTGTTGTTTTTTGTGCTAAAAGCATAGGCTTTGAAACTAAAGCGCATTTCCCCCCTCAACTGAACTTCTACTGATCAGGGGTAGTCGCTAATCCGGCTATTCCCTTGTCTGATATCTCCAGGATTTCTAAAAATCTACTGCATTAAAAAGCATTCGACTAAAAATTTTCATTATTAGAGAATTTCAGCCAATTATCCGTCAAGAATAGTAAGTGCTAATCGTCCAATAGTATATGCAGTGGTCATATTATGAAATTTAAGAAACATCTTCATGGGCATTTTAAAATAACAAATATTTCTCACTACGATTTTTATGTTTTCTTGCACAAAAGAAAGTTTTTATAAACTATTATAGAAAATATTTTCCCCATGTGATTTCACATGCTTTCTAGTAACACACAAAAAAATAGTTACGCAAAACTACTTTTATAGATGATTGTTTTACCCCTTGTCATATTTCATATGTACAATTTGCTACATTTTTCTTTATCATATGAGCAAGGATATACAATGTCCACTTAAAAAGACTTATCCAAAAATTGAATAATTTATTTATTAAATATTATCTCGCTTTTACATATAGACAGGCCTAACTGTAAAAAGTGTCTTTTTTCTCTAATAAATTTAGCAAGTAAACAGAAAAATCTAAATCTGGCGATTTGGGTCAAATGTTTACCCATTGATATGGTATGAAAAAGGTGATAGTTCAAATCTATTCTACCCATTGATATGGCTCAGAAAAGAAGGTGATTGTTCAAAGAGTCGTCTCCGTCCTCTGATTGTGGTTCAAATTTCCGTGGTAATCCTCAAAATAATCTTCGTGTTGCTTCAAAATAGTATATTAAGATAACTAAATTAAATTAAACCGAAACATACCAAGTTCATGAAAATCTCGTGGTCTCAGTTTTTGGAAATTGCAGTGTTTTCTGTTTATGTATATTGCAGAAGAAAAGGTACAAATATAATAGCAGGTAGTCCTTAAAACAGAGTTTAAATAGCATACAAATAAAAGTTTTTGACTCAATTAATATCTTTTATCAAGGTGCACCTGATTACTTTTCGTGGTAAATTTATTTATAAACTTTGACTAATTCCTTTAATATCGTTGTCTTTACATTGAAATCATTTAAGTTTTCTAATACCATTAGAAAGTGTAAACTAAGTTGCTTTAACTTTTTTGGAGTGTTATTACTTATTTGGTTCTATTTCAATGATTTATTAGATTAATTTTTATTTTTTATCATTTAACTAATAAATATTTGTACGAGGGTTTTGAAAACACTATTTGAAAAATTGCTAAAATAAAATAATTCTATGAAAGTTAAAAACTTCGTTCTGTTTTCAAAGTCCAAGATTTTAAAGTTTCAAGATAGCTAAATAGAAAATTGGAAAATAATTTCACAGAGTAATTATTTTTTTAATGCTAAAATCCTAACAATAACAAATTTTCCCCCTTACAAAACTTAACAAAATAACAATATAGCATCATGACATATTTTTATTTCAGAGTTGTTTGTTTTGTGCTTGAAATGCCATATGAATTCTAAATAAAAATAGTATAAAGACAAAACATTACCAAATTTTGATTTTTCTGTAGTTTTCTTCAATTTTATTACTCTAATTGAATGCTATGGTTGACTAATTATTTTCCATCTTCAAATAATTAAAAAAATTCTGCCTATTTAAAATATTTTTAAAAAATGATTCGTTTGTACTTATGTCGTGAAAAAGATAAATTAAGAACTAGCTTTACATATAATCTATAATTAGGCTTTCTACGAGTTGTTTTGAGTTTTGTTTAGCGCATTATAAAATAATGTAGAAAAGCATCTCCTTGAGAATTTATATCTTTTATATCGCGAGAAACTTATACATAGAGAGTATTTTTAAATTTACGGAATATATTACGGAAAACTGGATTGAATAAATTAAAATTAGAAAAGCGACAGCTTTTAATAATTTTTTATTCGTGCTGTAAAAAAATTATTTTAATGATTTTTAACTGTTTAATTATTAATATATTATTAATTATCATAAATATCATGAAATCATGGAATTACTTTTTCTCAAATTTATTTCCACATTAGAATTACTTTTCATGAAATCATAGAATTACATTTCTAATATTAAATCGAAATTCAATTTAATCCCTCCGTTAACTAATAATTATGTTCTAAAAAATTTAAATGAATTTTTATCGAGAATATATAAGTATGCAAAGTTTTAAAACTGTAGCGCATAAGGAATTTGAAGAAACTACAGAATTTCATCTCTACAAGAATGATAAAAGCAAAATTAAATAGAATAATTTAACAATAGATGGCAACGGTTTATTATAGAACAAATGAAGTCAAGGGAAACTAATTAATGATACATTCAGTTTTAAATAGTTTAAAAACATAGTTTTCTTTCTGAAGAACAGAGTTAAAAGACTGTAGAATTTTGATGATTCATTTAAGTTGTTAGTTTCTACGTCTATTATTTGTTTTACAGCTTTAAACCATGATTTCTTTTACTTTTTAAATCGTAATCCCCATAATATTTGTTTCTAATACCTTTAAGGTAAATGAAAAAAAATGTGAAATGCTAAAAGGATGCAAATATTTATTTTGAAATATATTTCAAAGCAATAAGATATTTGATATTAAATAAATCTTTCAAAGCAACACATTTTTACCTTTATAGAATGACCATTAATTAAATTTTTCTTGATAGTTTAAAAAAGCTTTTCTTGGAATTATTTCGTTGAATTTTGTTAAAATTATTTTAGGGAATACTGTAATTTGTTAATTCGCTTATATAAGAAATAAATATATAAAGTATATAAAAGAAATTTATTTAATTCGCGTTATGATAACTAGTGCTTTAAAATACCAAATTAAAAAGACTTTTTGTTTAATTTCCGAGGAAATGAAATGCATACAAAATCATTACAAGAAGGCTCGAAAAATTTAAAATCCTTTCCTGTTAATTAATTATATTAATTTTAATAGATATATAAATTGACTTTACTATCATTCGTTCATGAACCAAATTTCTTTTAATTCTTTGGATCAATAGGATTAATAATTTTTACTTTGCGGAAGATATGCTGAACAAAAACGTTTTGAATTTTCATCATATCTTATTAGGTTTGCATCCGATGCTATATTTAATTCTAAATACAAATTGCATTGGATCCTATATATTTTTCTAAACTTTTTGTCTAAACTTTATAAATAGAAATCAATACGAATTTATCAATCATTTAGTTTTTAGTTTTTTTTATTTAAATTTAGGGTTTTTTTTTGTCACTATAAAAATAGACTGTTCTCTCAATACAAAAACAATTTTGTTTAGCGATTAAAACTTAAATTGAAGCAAATACTGATTTTTTAAAAGAAACGAAATTATAATATAACTTTAAACAATAAAAAGTACAACACGCAAATAATGTTCCGAAAAAACTAAGTATAAATAAAATTGAAAAATTTTAAAAAAATTAAGTTTTTTAAAATTTTTTTTAATTTTATGTCTTAATCCGGCTAATTTAAAAAAGAGAAATTTTATAAACATTTCAATATCTGAATCCTAACAAGGAGTTAGATCATCCAAATATCAATAATAAACACATATTAGTTTTTTAACTTTCAAAATCTCTTTTCAAAACTGTTTCGATTTGTTTTTCAATTCGCTTTATATTGCAACCTTTCTGTTATGATTTGTTATTCTTGAAAATTAAAAACTAAGTAGAAACACTGTTGAGTAATTTTAAGTAACGCTTTGGACGTCCGTAATCGTAGTTTTCAAAACTCCACTCGAAAAGTACGTGACTCGCCTAATTTACTTTTCTCATCTGCTAATGATTTGTACCAGCCAACTCATGACTCACATTTGAGCGATTCGGAAAGAAAATAAAAGGTTATGATTTACTGTGCTGTGTGTGTAGCCGTGACCTCTAAATTGCCGCCAAATTCTCATCTCGCGTTTGACCTGGTTATCTACATTTTAACAGCTTTGAGCAAAACCGCTAAAAAATCCTGTTATTTATGTCAAAAACGCGGAAGCCTGCTTAACAGCTTTTCCAAAAGTAGTGCTTCAGTAGAGGTTAAATAAAGGTTTGTTTACGTTTTGAAGTAGCCGAGTTTCAATAAGGTGCTTTATGTCAGAATTTAAATTAATATGAAATGTTAATGAATATTGGTTCGAAAGTACTTGGTGGTAAAAGAAAATCATGATAAGGTACTTGTTAAGAACTGGCTTCCCTTTGCTTTATGTTATTGTAGATTCATTTTGATAAATTTTATTTTCTTGGGTTTGAATCGAATCACGACACTTTTTTTAAGTTTCTAATATAATGTCTTATCGAAGTAGTAACAAAATTGTGTTTACAATATTAAAAAAAAATTACTGCTTTAAATAAACTCAGAATTTTTAAATTCATGGAAAAAAGAGCGAATCGAAAAGAATGTTTCGATAAACAGGTTTTTATGCCTAATTTTTTACCGCATTTTCCGTAATCAAGTTTATTTTTTCAGTTTATAAATTCATGTTAGACTAAACATATTTTTGAAGTGGTAACCTAGAGATGTAATGCTGTAGAATCATTTTACTAATTTGAATTATTTATGCTTATCTATGGATCAGAGTAAGCAAGGTGAAAAAAAACTTTATTCTGTATTTTTAGTGAAATATTTGACACTATCCGGCCAAATTAGGACATCATAAATTCTCTAAAGTCATACTACCCAATTTCATTAATATAACTAAATAATTCTTTAACCGTTTGAATACGGCTAAGCGCTGTCGCGCTTCACTTGCAGTATACCAAGTATTCTTCCGCACTCAAACGGTAAAATTTGATGAGTTATAGTTAATTATAACTTAATAATTATTTATTACGCGACATTTGAATGATCAAGATCGCGATAAGCAACACGAATTAAATGATTGCCGAATCGAAAGCGGATAGCATATTATCTAAGCAGATTAGCTACAAAACTTAAATAATATTATAAATAGTAACATACTGTACATAAAATAATACTAAATATTCAAAATCGTTTTTCTGTTGGATATTATGGGCTAACTATTTTATCCAACAGAATGAAAAAGATCTTCGAAAGATGTTCGAGATTAATAATTTTATTAGAAACTATTTTACTGCATTTGGAATATATCATTGATCCCGTGATAAAATATTCTCAGTAAGATTTTTTATTTGATTTACGATTCGATAAAATAGATATAAGGTAGATTTCCAAAATGTTCAATGTTTGCGCTATGTTCAAAATAAAACAATATAATAAATGAATTCGCAAGATAATTAAAAATACATAAATCGTTTCATAAGTAGAGGTGTTATCTCGAAACAAGAAATAGAATAAAAACTACAAACATTTTTAACTGATATATTCTTCAGTTAATTATATGCTTTCAAAATTTTTAAATAGTTTTAGAAATCCTTGATAATAGTTTCAATAGCGAACGAAAGTTAGTTATTCCGTGAATAATTGCTGAGCGTGAGAAAATGAAAGTTTTTTTCCCTTGATGAAAGTGACACTAAGTTCATATTTAGTTGCACCCGACGAAAATTATTACCTATGGATGAATGAACATTCTCACACTATCACAAGTAATGCAAGATCATTTAAGTAGTAGTCATACAGGACTGAATATACGGCTTCGTGCTGGCTTTTAATTAACGAAGCCTTTGCGGTGTATAAGTAATTTTAAGGGTTTCAATTGAAGTGGACTTAGAAATGGTGTTTGGTACATTCAGAGTTCAAACAATAACACGGATGAATGAACATTCTCACACCAACGCAAGCTCTGCAAGTTCAAGATTTATTCGGTAACCAAATAACGAGAAGACATGTTTTGTCGGGTTTTTTAACCCTTTTATTAATAGAACATTGAGACTAAACAAATAAATTCAAAATACTAACTTCCAGAACTCTGAATTTTGCCATTTTATTGATGCATCAAATCTACTTTGTTTTATTTTTTCCAAGAAACGAATAACTGAATTTTTAATAATTTCTAAATTTTTCTGTAACTGATCTTTTAAAACGAATTTTTTAATATTTAAAGTCAACTTAATTCGTGTGTTAAGATATTTTGCTAAAGTGTTTCAAAGTGAAGATACCCATCACCATAAACAATCTAGATAAATGGATAAACTTGCTAAATAAAGTGGCAAATATGAATTTAGCATAAACTTAATGAAAATATTTCATTTCTTCTAGGAATTATTTTTCAGTATAAAGGATTGTGAAATCAAAAGTTTCTTTAAAAGTCTTAAATAATAATAGTTATATATACTATTAATTGGCATTAAATAAAATTAAGGAACACTAACTTGATGCACGGATTTAACATGAATCAAAATATATTAACACGGACTTCATGCGTGATTAAAAATTTCCATGATTTTTTTTTCATTCTAATTTCTCTATTGATGTTTAAAATGAAATTTTACCTGATCGATACATGAGATTGTATCTTCTGCAACCACGGCTTTGGAGGCTACCATTGGCAATAGCTGAATCCGAGTCACTATGATATCCCGATATGTCACTGCTACTAGCATCATCATCGCCTTCATCGCCTAACTCTTTCATTAATTCTAATACTCTGGAACAGCCTTTGGAGAACTTCATAAGTATAGGAGCTACGACAGCATCTGGTTTGATATCTTTCACTTCTTTCTTCAATTGAGTGAATTGAAAGATGATATCCTTATCGATCTCAACTCTTTTCTGCAAAATCTTCAATAAGAGTTCTAATGAATGGTCAGTGAGAGTGGGTTCAATGACGTTCAACAAAGATTTGTTTTTGATAAGTCTCTCTTGGATTTCATCTTGTCGGAGACTCAGCTGTCTTTGATGGCTGGCTTTTGTTGGTGCCGGGCCGTAAGACAGAGATCTTGTCACGAGTTGCTTTGGAGTTAAGCACAACTCATCAAGTTTCTGGACAGCAATCTTGTATTGATGAATGGCTCTCTCAAATTCAACCTTGAGAGCTTCGTGTAGATTCATCAGCGTTTTATCTGATGTTCCAACGAGACCATGCTGTCCCATACCTTCAACAGCTTTCTCTAGAGCTCTTTTTCGGCCTATCATTTGCTTTTTGAGACGGGGCTCAGAAACAACAATGACCTGAAATAAAATATCAAAAATAACTAAATAAGTAACTATTTTATTTAACAGATAATGATTGAAAGATAGGATATAATTTAGCATAGTGAAACCATTTATCAAAAACAATCATTATTCATCAGTTATATTCGGATGACTGCGTGATAAGACACTTTTGTTTCATCCCTGGTGCGATATAATATTGGTTATAATGCTAAAAATTTTGATCATTAGGGTACAGAATTTTTATATTTTGACTTTTAATTCTAATTGCAACTTATTTGTAATTGTAAATGTATCACAATTTATTCAGAATTAAAAGTATTAATAAGAAATTCTGCACATTAAGATTCTGATTTTCCGAAATTTAGAGATTTAAAAAACAAAAATATTGATATCTATTTCAGAAACTTTTTAAATTGAAGTGAGCATTTACCTAAAATATCATGTAAAAAATAATCTTGACAAAATCATTTCAATTTAATCGTTTGAGTGCGGAAGAATATTCACTTTTACGCCAAGTGAGGCTCAATAGCGCTTCAACGCAACCAAACGTTTAAATGAGATATATGATTGGAGAAAGGAGAGAACAGATTTTTATTCAAATAAATTAGAATCAAATTATTATAAAGTTTAATTTGAGCTCATTTAAAAAAAGGAAGTATAAATATTTCGCAGATTATGCGTAATTTTTGCATTATATGCAGTTTAGAATTTATTTTAAACCATAAACATTTGATCAAATTTAAGTAGTATAAGAATAAGCAATTTTATACATTTAAATTATTTTTGAATTTTCCATTATGTTACTTTATTCCCCATTTTTTTCATAAAACATATTTTATTCATTTTTCTCTAATTTTTCACAAACTGTAAGCTTGGTCAAAGCATTACCAGCAACATAATAATGTTCTTTTTTTTTAAATGTAGATATTTAACAGTTGTAAGTTTTTCGTTTTAAATGTTAGTTCCTTTATCCGCAGCTTATAGTTTTTATAAGAAATGCACAGGGATGTTCTTTCTTAATTCAAATGCACACAGTGTGCGGCTTGATACGTGTGTACGTGAAATGAGATAAAGTTGGTTGATAAGAGAGTAGTTAATAAACATTTATATTCCTAGTTTGTCTACTTTGCAACTGATGTAAACAAATGTTACTTTATAACTGTTCCAGTTCCAATGGGCAGCCTGTTTTGTTAAATCCAAACATGCCTATGCGTACCTACATACAAATTATGCCTCACTTTATATACATATGGTCTTGAATAAAAGTGCACCAAATAAGTTTCTAAAAAAGGCTGTTTTTGCTGGTACTTCTAATAAAGACTGTAACTGCTTCTTTATATAGACGAGAATTGTTATAAATAAGCTAATTTAAACAATTCAAACACCTGAAAATATTCATAGCTATTTTTAATCAATGATTTATTATTCTATTTATTACGAAGATTAATGATGAAGAAAATATATTTTTCATTAAGCAAGAGCTTAATTTTTCTCCAGTGAGTTAATACTAAATTTACCGTTATACATTCTTATAGAATATCCATTTTTTTTCCATTCAAAGCCTACATTATTTTGAAGCAAGTTAAATTACATTCTATGCTTGTATTGGTAAATCGAATTTTTGCGAAAAGTCTTTTTTAAAATTTTGGAATATGTAAGATTAAAATTATTAACAAATAATAAATAAAATTTGCCGCATTCATTTTAAAATTAAGTAAATTTTAATCCATTTCAAAATTTCTTTAAACTTAACGCCATTTTTCCCCCGAAAAGAGATATCTTAAAAGGTTTTTACATTTTTATTTTCACAAAACTTTCAGATCGAGTCTGCTTCGATGACTATAATCTTTATTTTGCATTTGATGAATTCAAGTTACGCTATGAATCTGATTGGCTCTCGCAAAAGAAATAGAATTTACATTATAGCAAATATAATTTGCTTTATTGCATACTATTGTTTTCAAAGCTGATAAAATTACTGATGAGAATTTTTTGTAATAAATTATAATAATTCTAATATAACGCATAAAATATTACAACGAAGATATGCAGTAAACTTAGAGTAAAAAATAGAAAGGAATAAAAGCCCTTTTCATTACATTTTCTTTCAGATTTTACAATTTAAGGAATTCTCAGTAACATGTATGGTTGTCACAATAAGAACTTTTCTTTTAATACATACATTTAAGATTATGTTTCTTTAATAGTGCTTTGCGCAAATACTATTTGTATATTATTCAACTCCTGTATTTATATATTAGTCTTCTGGTTTAATTATTTGAACTAATCTCGTGAAGCAATCTCGTCATAATTTGAACTAATTGTAATTTTACAAATTCTTGGTTGATTGCTTTTAATCTTTGAATGAAAATTTAATGATTTCTAAAAATTAGATAATTATAAAATATTTCTATACTTGTGTCGTTTATTGACTTGGATGAATTTTTATTAGATTAAATCTCAAATTTATGAAGCGCGATGTCTTATTCAAAAAGTTACGTGACGAATAGTAATTACTTTACATGAGTATTATAACTTTCGCTCGCACAATTCGTGTATCAGAAACACTAAGAAGAATATAAAAAATGACTCTGCACAAAAAAATATTAATTAACCATATGGAAAATACGTCGTCCATTTAACTTCTGTAGACTTAAGAATTTGGTAAAAATAACATATTTTTGATAAACTTGATAGGGGAAAATTTCTATTCAAACCTTTGTCTCTATCTCAAAGATGTATGTTTTCGAAAACTCGTTTGAACACTCTTTTAAGCCCATTACTTTTTACAGAAGAATACTAAAAATTTGTTTTGAACTTTTAATGAACCATTAATTGTTAATTGAAGTCTGTATGTCTATTGTACGTATCAAATACACAATACAACCAACCATACGGCCTTTCGAAAGACCTTAAAAAGAAGGTGACTATTTTGTTATACAAAGAATTGCATTATAAGAAAAAACAATATTTTTACCCCTTTAAGACAGCTCAACTGATACAAACTCGTCCACTTTATTTAAGAGTGTACAATATAAGTCCATATTTTTGTCATTATAAAGTAAAAGAAAATATTTTCCTCATTGAGGTGGGTATGCTTTTTTGCATGAGGAATCAAATCCTGTTAATAATCAACAGTGAAATAATTTAGAAAGTGACTTAGAATTCAGTTATGTATAAAGAAATGAGTTTTCTCTCTCAAAATATTCTAAAATCGTCTGATTGAAGAAAGGTACATTATTTAATGATCAAATGCGTTCTCTCTCTTTTAAATAAATTTCTGATTTTATAAAAACATTAAGTTTCTTCTATGCTACCACAATCTAGAAAAAGGCCGTTGCTTAAAAGAAAATATTTTTATAGTGTTTTTGTGTCAAATTAGGCTCTTCAAATTTGATATCGGCAGTACGAGCAAAATAATAAGTTTCTATTGAGGTGAAACTGGAATACTTGTTAAAAGGACAGTGACTAGAATTTGTATTTCACTTCATAAAATTAAACAATTTGGAGCAAATAACATAACGGTGAACAATAAATTGCTTGTTCCCACAACAGTAATAAAATTTTTATGAGAAATCCAAAAACAGATTTTAAACTCTTCAAAAGTATTAAATATTTTTAAATACTTTTTATCAAAAGTAATTTTATAGCAACTATTCATTGATTTTCTTGGAAAATAATGTTATCGAAAAAATCATTTAATAGAATTCCATTTTTACAATGAATAGACATTTTACTGGCAGATTTTAAGTATAATTTTTAAGATTCGAATAAATCGAAGAAAGCAACTTACTTCAAGATTTATTTATATACCTTTTTTGTGCAAAGAAGAAGATAGAAAAAGTTTCATTATCAAAATCAGTGATCCGTAAGAATCACTTCTTTAATTTCGAAGCGATACGATTAAGTGAAAACTTCTGTTATTCTATTTTCTAAACCGGATTCTCGTTTTTTAACTCAAAGCTTCCTTCGAAAAACGATATAATAATACTTAAGAATAGCTGAAGATTTTGTCATCAAAAAATTTTCGGTAATTATAAAAAATTTCTCGAGAATTCTTGAAAAATATATTCAGTCATAAAATTTTTTAAACAAAGATTATTATTTTTAAACGATTTTATAAAATTCAAATGTTTAACCAAGTAATTGAGAATTACCGTTATCATTCTATATAAAATAGAAGATAATTGGCAACGGTACGAGTGCGACAAGAGAGTAAATTGAGCATGGGATTTTATTACAGTCTATTAAGATAATGATTATTATGTTATGATTTAATTATTGTTGCAGATACGATTCTTTTCATAACATATTTAAATGCTTTTACGCAGAAAATTATTATGCAACTGATGGTAAAAAAATTGTTCTCTAGAGATTCAAAACAACTTATTTCATTTTATAACACTTTCTTCATTATACAATTTAAGCAACAAAAAAAAAGATTTTTAACTATTGGCTAAGACTCCTTTGACTATTTTGACTTTAACAATATGACTTTAAAAGTATCATTAATTGGGCCAAGAACAATTATTCTCCAGAAATTATAATTCATTAAAATTTCTAAAAACGATGTTTGCACTGTTAATGAAAACTATTTTTTATCAGTAACTTCAATTTCTTATAATTAAAACAGAATGAAATTGCCGTTTTTTCTTAAGTAGTTTTCAGATGAAAGAGTTGTTAATGTTAACTTTTTTTTATTTCAAAAAAGAAAATTAAATTTTAAAAACATCTATTATAATCTCTAACCTGTAAGGAATCTTAATATTGATCGAGCATAAAATGTATAAATACAATACGAAACTGTAAGAAATTATACAGATATTAATTATTATAATTAATGAAAGATAACAGTAAATATTATTTGGTAATTTTAGTAGATACATAAAATGCTATGTGATAAGTTAAGTGGTCTATTCAACATTTGAGAAAGTAAAACAATTCGAAAAATATTTTTTTAATGTAAAGAAGAAAAAAACTGAAATATTTACCTTGATTAATTTCTTGCATGACAAAATAAAAGGATTTTGTCCATTCATCATCGATTCAAATACATCTCGGTGGGAAAACATTTTGGCCATTTGCATGATAACACTTTCTGGTCTTAAAAGACGCATGGGAAAATTCAATCCATCCGACAGAAACACTTTCGCATAAAGGGCTTCCAGTATGGGTAAACTTTGAGGCATTGCTTCTACAAACATATCTATGGGCAAATCATCTAAAATAGCCTTAAAAGTGCTCCGATGTAATCTGTTGACAAAATTGGCAGCTTCTCTGTACTGTTGATTTTCGTATAGAAGTATAACTCGCTTCATTGCTACTGTAGGGCTCACATCTGCAATAGTCATGCTGCTAATTTTAGAATCAGAGTGGGAATATCCTCTAATCCAAGGTGAATTTCTCCAGGTAAGTTTTTGTACGTTGGTTCTCGAAGATCGATCTGGGCGAATAAGGCCTCCACCTCCACCTACAACTCCATTCAAGACGGCTGTCCCGCAGCCAAAACCCAATGATCTGCTTGATGACCATGGTGGGCAGCTTACTTGACCACTGTCCAGTAATGGAGGAGGAAGTTGTAACATCTTTTCTCGGTATTTATATTAATTTTTTGTAACTTTTTCTACAGATGATAAATTTTTCTTAGCATTGACTAATTTGACAAACTGGAATCGTGATAATGTTGAAAAATAAAGTCAGATGTCAAATATGTAATTAAGCAAAATCATAATGGGAAATGAAGAAATTCTTGAGAGACTTACATGTCAGTAAATGTAGACATGTACCAAAGATTTATTTATATTAAAGTTTAAAAAACTGAAAAATAAGTAGCTCTGAAAATAAGTCTGTTTTCCTATTTGGAAGTATCGCCGGAGTTCTACAAGAAAAAGAAATCAAGGTTTGTGGGAAATAGTCCACCATCCAGTAGCACGGTATCAGTTTCAAGAAACTTAATTCTTCCAAAAGTGCGAACACAAAAAGTTCAGAGAAGATGATTAAAAACTTCGGTTCAAAGGAAACGAGAAAACATCACCGAAGAATGCGCGCGCCACTCAATTCAAGAACCTCTTCGCTTTTCTTACTCTCGAGTTTTTCTTCAGAGCTTCGAAACACGTTTTCTACCACCTGTCTTCAGAAGGATGTGAAGTCAACCTAGAAAATGCAACCAATCGCTCGTCGGATGTACCTGGCAAGTCTGAACCTCCCCCCCCTTTCCTCTCCCCTTCGACATCCTCTCAATGTTTTGCTCTATAGTTTCAGGTTCGCAAGAATGCAACTTCCCTTCTATTATCGAACAGTGTGTCAGTGATTTAACTCTTGTTGCGTTGTGTTCTAAAAAACAAGTTCTGGAGTCGGAACGCACGAAGGGATGCTATTTTAGTGGGCCGTCTCTAAATGAGGGGATCGGTATTTAGGCCCATATTCTTGATTTAGTAACTCTCAAATAGATGAGTGATGTTGAATTCCTTTGGCGCTTAAAACCGGTCAGGCCAGTCCCTCTCATATAAAATGGCACTTTTGAGGATAATCATTGCGATGTAAATTGGGCAGCAATTTTTCTAATTCTTGTATTTGATGGGAAGATTTTACTCACTTAAAGTGAGTGCCAATTGGTTTGAGCTATAAACTCATGCTTACTACTTTTTTCTTGAAACCGATCAATATTCTAAAATCATATGAATTTCGGTTTCATCTTGTAATATAGCATTACTTAACTTATTTTTTTAAAAAAATTCATATGTTTGATTGTGATGGAACAAAGCAAGGATCTTGTGTTTAATTACAGGATAAAATTAATGGATTGACTAAGACTGTTACATTTCTTTTAAATTGAAAAGTTTAAGGACAATGCAGCTTCATTGCAAATATTTTGATATCCAATTACGAAAAATGATTTAAAAATTATAATTATTATAAATTAATAAAATTATTTTAAATAAATAAATAGTATAAATAATTTTAATTATTATAAATAAATAATATAAATAAATATTATAATTATTATAAATAATATAAATAAATATTATAACTATTATAAATAATATAAATAAATATTATAATTATTATGAATAAATAAATATTTTAAATAATTACTATAATTTAATTAATGCTTATCAAGATTTTGATTTACATTAAAATATTACTACATTTTCATTAATAATAATTGAATGATTCGATTCAACACATCAATGGTGATTTAAAGAAATGGAATTAACACTCTTATCACCCATATTTGAAATATAAATTCTGAGATATAATTGTTTATTTAGAACTACATAAAAAAATCAAAATTGCATTTTTTTCATAGTTCTGAATTTTTTCTTCATACTGGCAACGTATTTTAATAGGTATAATTCATATAAAAAACTAAAATCACTCAAGTACAATTTGTTGAAGTGAGCTGATAATCCATGAAACGATGTTGATTACTGATAGCATAACTAAGTTGAAATATACTCAGATTAAAATTGCTTTAGTAATTTTTTTTCTTTGCAAAATTGTTGTATACAATAAGAAGAAAATTTCAGCCAAATAACTTTTCTATAATTACTTATATGATCAGATTTTCATTTAAGGAGCCCGATGGTTATATATATTGGTTGCGTACTCGGGTAAAGTGATGATGATTAGTTTCAAAGTTGTACATATTTACACTTTTAATGATAAATCTGTTTACTATATATACATCTAGCTCTCTTGGTTTTGTAGTTGTTACGTTAACGTTTATTCAAACAGCCAGATAGACTAATTGCTTTTTATGGTTTTCGTTTAAAATCTGATAGAAATCTTCAAATTTTGTGTGAATATCATGTACCAAATTTCATCTGTCTAGCTTTAAGCATTTATGAGTTAACACGTTCACAGGCAGACATAATTCCAAAAATGTGTTTCTCGAATTTGAAAAGGTCTGAAATGTGGAAGCATTTATCAAAATTACGAAGCCTAATTTTTGACGAATACAATACTTTCATTTTGTTTACTTGAAATACCATAAAACTAAAAGAAAAATGTTTCTCTTTATTGAATAGTATTAACTGGATGCTCTGCACGCACGAACGCACACACACACACACACGCACGCACACACACACACACATTGAGAGAGAATCTACTTTTTGCAAGGAAAATCGTATGAATGAGAATTATTCAGTATTTTATTCATCTGGCCTGATTTCTCTTTATGACAGAATGAGCTGCAAACATCTTTAAGAAATAGTATAGCGTTTGAATCAGTACGTTTCCTATAACTGAACTCGTAATACATATACTTTAATTATGAGAACGCTTTGTATTGTAACATACATAATTTCTGAAATACCTTATTATCTAGTAGTTTGTGTCTTTGTAAACCAGAGAGGTTCATATCCTATACCACATTTCACTTATCTGTCTTGTTATATTTTTGATTCCAAAAACGCGAATAGATGCCCTGAAAGACAGTCGATCCTCTTAAGAATTTTGCTTAAAATTTGCTGAACAATTTCAAGTTTGATGATAAATTCAATCCAATTCAATTCTATTGTTCGCTACACCTTTGAGTATGCGTGTTCACATCTACGTGCACAGACAGTCAAGTACTTTTCCTATCTACGTATTTCGCCCATTACCTGACAAAAATCGGCAAATTTAGTGTAATGATGCTGTCTAAATTATATTTCACTGGCTTTTTGTGTTTTTGAGTAATTTTGTTCAAACATAGACAGGTTGACAAAAATTATTCTAAAGATTTTTTTCTTTTTTTCAAGGAAGTCTGGAACATGGTGATTCATCAAGACCAGAAGGTCAAATCTTTTGCTATACTTTCTTTTTGCATTTTTCAATAAGAAAAACTAATAAAATCTTCTTTTATTTAACATTTATATAGATCAATGACATTTCAACATTGCACTGTTGAATTCTTGCAGATACGACCATTGAATTCTTTTGATACATAAATAAAAAAAAGTCAAAGGAAATTAGTATCACGCTTAAAATTTAACGACTTTATTCGTTTTTAAAATGTAAAGAGAAAAGACACATCTGCCGTCGATGTCATAAGTGTCAAGTCTTAAAAATGATAATTCATGCGTCGATTTTGGAAGGTGTTGGCTTATCAACCATGTTTACGGAATATCTTTTAAGAAGTGACTCTTTTATTTTTTCAGATTGTTTGATTGACGAGATTATCGCCTTATTAGGATGTTAGTCCAGAATTGTTTGGGGATCGGCCTCGCAAATGTATGTTGTAGTCAAAAGAACCGATACCACTTCACAATACTTCCACACCACATTCCTCTTCGACCCTCAATATTGATAAACCAGTTATACTTTAATAGAAATATTGCATTTTCCCCCTTTATTCGTCCAATGTCTAATCTTTGTGTTTCTGAAGTTTCTATTAACTGAAGTTGAGATTGAGAAAAAGGCGCCCTCATTAATACTCAAATATACAAACAGATTTCTGTCTTAATGAGTAATAACAGTGAATGATTATTGGATGATATCAGAATATTTTTACCTTACATATAAGTAACAGAATTCTGTAATAGATTGTTAATCCCCAAAATTTAGCTTTGTACGTGCGCAAACTCGGGAAGCTTTAAATAAATTGATGACGAAGTATAAAAATAAACTACCGTAAATCGGAGAAATTATGTCACGCCTGCCATTTGTTATAAGAGTTTTTTTAACGTTTATTTTTTAGATTTCTATTAAACTGCTCGTTATTATGTTTAGAAATGACTTTGAAGTTACATTAAAAATAGAGAAAAATGTGTCTTTAAATAAGAATTAAGATACATTTTCTTTTTTTAGACGTTTAGGCCTTAGTTAAGTTCTCTGTATGTGGGTGGCGTGGCAAAGCTTTATGTTCGGTATTGGAGGGTCGTGAGTTCGAAACTCGATTTCATCGACCTTTCAGAACGCATACAGACCAAATTTGCCTGAGTTAAGCTCCCTTGAACTAGGATAATTTAGAAAAGTTTTGAGGATGAATGTGGCTGAAGTTTCGTCATCGTTAATTGACCACAATAGAGGAAGAATTGATTTTTTCACCAGGAGGGCAAGATGACAAAAGTTTCTGAAGTTGTGAGCTTGACCTTTTAAAATCTTGAAGTACTTTTACTGTACACTCACTGAATTACTGCTATCTCCTGAATAGTATATTTTTGGTACCTTTTTTACTTTAGAAGCAGATAGCACGTTGTACCTTTAAGGTCAGCATCAGTCGAAAGTAATGTTAAGAGCTGAAATATTAATATTATATATTGAAAGGCTTACCAATTAGATAAATTTAACAACAATCTCCTACACCATAAGAAGATAAAAGTTTATTGTTACCAAGGGAAAAAAACATATTATCAATGAAAAGATCAAATTGCTCAATAACTATGGAATATATGTAAAGGAGACAAACATCAGAAAATTTTTAATGCTGAATGAACGTTTTAAACTGTAAAAGAGTTTTTATCAGATAAAAGTGAATTCTGTTGTTTAGTATCTCTCAAAATCAACAATAATTACTGAAAGTATACCAAAGGATTATTATTTTTGAAATTAAAACTGCTTATGATGCCTGTGTATAGTTACGGAAATATAATAATGAATAATTTCCCGTTTTGTTTTAATGTGCTAATTCAAAAGTAAGTCGAGATAGAAATATCTGAAATATACAACTAAATATACAACAAATAACTTTCTGTTATTTATTGTTAAAAGTTTAAATATAGTTGATCGGAGTGTGACTTTGATTGGGAGGACCTCATGGAAGCTTGGAACCTTTTTCCATCTTGTGCTTATCCAAATTATTAAATAATTTGAATGCTATTGGGAGCTCAAGATGGAGTTATATTATATATGGATATATTGTCATTAATGTTACGGCAGAATATGCATAAATGATGCTCTCTGTAGATGAATATAGATAATTCTGATAGAGAATTTTCGATACTAGTAACTAAAGGATTAGATCAGTATATAAAAGTTTAAATGATCATATATTCCAGCTTAGTTCATATTTCTATTTTTTAAACATTTATCTTCGGTTGACAAAAGATCTTACTCGCCTTCTCTGCAGCATCTATAAGTCTATGTTGAAGGTTCAAGAATTTGACATTTTTAGCGTTGGGGAAGGGGGATTCGGCAGCTTTTTTGGATATACATAGTATGCCTAAGAGAGAATGTTTCTTTTTTCTTTTCTTTCTGCAGTGTTAAGTAAAAAACGATGATTCAGACCTCGTGTGTTTACAATTTTAATGTGCTTGGTATTTGGTAAAGGCATTATAGCAAACATTTTGTATTGAAATATATTGGTGCGAATGATACTCTGAGTGCAAGTATCAGACATGAATGGAATTATTTTTAATAATATCATTGACGAATGTTACTTTACAGAAATTTTTTACAACTGTATTCGCCGACAATAACATATACTTGGCAATATCATTGGAGTGACGGTAAAAAAAGACAGGTCTTTCTGGTAAACGTGCACCAAAACTGTTGATTTGACCTTCAACAATTTTATGCCTGTATATGGTGTATTTTGATTATTTATTGAGAGCATTGCTGTGAAAATAGCTCTAGTCGATGATTTTATTAAAAATAATTCCATTAATGTTAATTTTGGCATTTGTGCTTCAACTTTGTCATTCTCGTCCATTTATTCCTATACCAAAAATGTTTGTCGATGTTGGCTCCAATATTCCATATTGGCGCAGAATGGCCGAATGTGGCTTTTTCGTCATGAAACTAAACCAAACCAAATCAACATTTCATAAAACTTTCCACGTGCATTTCTAATCGTCTACTATAAATTTAATAATGCCTATGAATCTATCGGTATTTTTTTTCATTCTCCAATCTTATTTGCTGTTCCAGATATAGCATATACCTAAAGTACAAAGTAACAAGTAAAGAACTAAGTTTTCCGCAACTTAAACGCATACTTTTCTCTAACTATTAGTTTCTAGAAAAGATTGCTTCCCAAAGTTTCACAAAGAGAAAATAAATTCTAAAACTCTTGTCAGTTAATTAAGGAGAAAATTAACGTTATAAGAGTTTAGGTTGATTTTTTTTATAGCCCAAAGAGATTTTCTATCGGAATTTCTTTATATTAGCTTTATTGAAAATGCCTTAAATTTGTAGTTAATTTTCTCTGAAATACAAAAGAAACCACTAATTTTATTTAGTGAAAGAGGTTATTACGATGTATAGCATGATTTTATTTATTTTTATATTTACAGTAGCTTTTGTTGGATTTTTATCTAAACTAATCATATATTTTTTATCAATGTTATTTAATACCAACACTCTCTTAATTTGATTATCAAGATAAAATGTTTATAATGTCCGTGAGCTGAGTTATTAATGATTATTTTTTCATATTTGATAGGAAGCCATAATGGCTTAATGAATACAAAAAACTTTATAAGTGCATTATATCCAATACAGAAATACTGCTTTGATTCACTCTATTCCTTTAGTCTGCTATTAAATTATTGGGCATTTTATATTTTACTATTAATGTTATTGGTCAAAAACGAGAAATGAAAATTAGTAGTTCTTGCAATTTATTAACTTGTAAAGTATCAATATCCAAGATAGTAGTCTAACAAAATTCCTTCAAATTTTCATTACTATCCCTCTAAACACAAAAAAGATATCTTTCAAAAAATCTTTTTTGTTTCTAAATATTTTATCTGCATACACTCCAAAAAATTGACTTTTTTAAAGCCTAAACTAAAATTACCAGGTAGTTCAATAGAATTGAGATTTGATTTCAAGATGAGCGTAATTTTATAAATAATTTAATGGCTAGTTGGTACAGGTCGAAAAGCATGATGCATTTTTTTTTTCAGAATGAAATATTTACCACGCCTCTTCTGCAAGCTATTCAACAGAAAATTGTTTGACCTACTTATTTTTTTAATCACTGTATCTGCGCTACCTCTAAAGTCCTAAATACCCGGTGACTAGGGTTTGACTAGTCACGTTAGAGTCTGCCGAGTAACTCTCTAACTCTGGTATGCGGTTGGATTTATCATTAGTTATTTTACTCCAGTGACCTTCATAATATTTCTTTCTTTCTTCACCTTTTGAAGAAATTTTTTTAAAAAATTACTCTGCACATTTCTATGATGCCGTACGAATTATAAATTTTGGTATACAGATCTCTCCTTCCGAGTAAAGAAATGCTTGAGGTGTTATGGATAATTTTTTACCAATGCTTATATAATTATTTCAGGACAAAATCGCAATTCTTTGAAACTTTTGTTGCTGCAACACCACTAAATAAGATCGTTGTAAATTTTATTTACCTTTGAAATATATTTTTCATATTTTAAAGCCTTCATAATTTGAGTACCCTAAACAACTCGATCCTATAAATATTCCTTCTGATTAAAAATAAAATTTTAATTCTGAAGACTGCTAATAGGTACGTGTAAACATAAAGAACATACGAATATAGCTGAACTGCTTAGATAGAGTATGACGATTTCTGGATAGAATATGGGTAATAAGACAACATGGAATCTCTTAATTTTATGAGGAAATTTCATCCTCGTACTCGGGATAGTTTTTGTATGTTGGTATCAGTATGCAAACTTAATTAAAGGCCAGAATTTTAGGTGCATAAAGCTGAATCGAGTCAACTCATATTTACAAGCTACACGAATATCACGATTTTGCAATTTTTGATTGGATGCTTGTAGCATTACATGTTAGCATAAAGCCAAACAAAATTACATAAAAAGTACTTGCGTGTTTAACTATATAAAATACATATAAATTACTAAACAGTTAACAGAACGTGTGAAATTTTTTTGTTTCATTCACCGAGCGAATTACTTTTACTTGCATTCTATAAAACGATAGTATAAAAAATAGCCAGCCACATTTCACAACTTTTTTTTTGCTAAATAAAAAAACAATAAGATATTAATTTATTCTTTAAAAAAACTGTTTTGATTGTTCTGACATTGTTATTTTTGATTATATAATTTTTTTTTCATTCTTAAAAACTGATAATAAGCCGATGGAAAAACATACATTAATTATCATAACTAGAAAGATGCTTGCGCTTTCATATTCCATCAAAAATATAAAAAATTATTTTTTCGATAACATTCCCTCTCTTAGTTGAAAAATACAATCAGGAATCCAGTGATGATTTTTCTCTCAGGATAATATATATTCCAATGATATCTTTTGGGTTGTACTCATATTGAAATAAAAAAGTATCCACAATTTTGAAGTAAAAAAAATTAACGTCAGTATTTCAAGATTATTTTTTTAAGTTAACTTGTTAGATTATTTTTATAATAGAAATCACCATATACAATCAACT
>JAOUZG010016694.1:4966764-5030534 GCA_026289955.1 Argiope argentata | reverse complement strand
CTTATTCTTTAAAAAAGGCTGGAAAAGTTTTAATTTTCTTAATTATCATCTACTCGTGGACTTTCAGTTTTAGCAACAATATATTGATTTTTTTAAATTCAATAATCAAGAGATTTTAAACAAAACTTTTTTAACCACAGAAATAAGAATCGAAATTTTCTGCACCATCATGAAACTTTTTCTAATTTAGCATCAATGCATTCTCAATAAGGTGCCTACAAAAAAAATTAAAAGTTAACAAAAATTATTATTAATTACTATTATACGAATAAAACATTCGTATAATTGAAACTTTAACAGTATAATAAAATTTAAACGTTAAAAAATACAGCATTTAATATATTTAATTTTTATACTTTTTAAATATAAAGTATAATAAAATTCACATATATAAATTTAAATATGTAAATTAAAATAGATTATTGTTAATAATATATAATAGTAAATATTTAGATTTTTTTATTAATGATGATTAAATTGACGATTGATCCTGTTTCATTGCTATAATTTCGATATGTTATGCTTTCACGTATTCAATGCATTTGATTCATTTATTTTTAGCTTAAGTTAATAAAACTTTGGGTATAATTCGACAAGCTACATTCTAGAAAGAATCTTTTATTTGTCTGATATATATATATATATATTTAATTTTAGGACTTATGTGGCCAAACCATAGTCCCAAATTTATGAGTGTTCCAAAACCAAATAAAATGTATAACTGAATTAAAAAAAGCTAAAAACACAATGTTAAAAAATGACTTTATTTTACGCTCATTCATCACAATATTTTGTGTACCATCAAAAATAATGTAATACACCGATAAGGACACATGTACAATAGGTTGAGAAAGCATGTAATAAAATATTCATATTTCGCTTTCTATCGACATGTCACTAGTCATCAGTTGAAACGAATGAGCTACCAATTCGCGGTCAGTGACTTTCTTTGTTTTCAAAAATAGAAAAAAAAAAGAAACATGTTTTGTTTGATATTTTACCAGTCGCTTTCCAAGCGAAGCTTCATCATTCGAACTAATTCTGGCCATTCAGTGATGGATCGATGAGTTTTTGACGGACAGTAAAATTTATTCTCTAATGTGCTTTCTTTCCAGAAACATAACGCTTGGTTGGTAAAGTACACACCATCATTTGTCAGTTTGCAAAAATTTCACAACAATTAAATGCTTGTTATTTTTTTATACACGATTCATACTGTCATAAAATATTTTGCATGTACATGTTTGAAGTGCAAAATCGCAAGAAAAAAAAAGGATTCGCTTTTGGAATGATTTCCCAAACGTGAAATTTCAGTTAATTCCAAAGTTCACAATAGATTAAAAATATTAAGGTGAAAAAAGTAATCTGTATTAATTATTTTTATATCGTATTACACCGCAATTAATATCTCGTCTTTAACGTTTTCCCGTTATTTACAACATTCGTTATTGGTCTCTTGAGATTTCCTATGTTTACATTTCTGCGTAAATAGCTTCCAGATATTTGCATTTTCCTCTTGTTTATACCACTCTTCCTTTTGGTCTCTTTACACGTGTGACGGATGGAAAATGCCGTAATTAAAGAGATAGATTTTAATTAAATTTTAATAGGAATTTATAGCATATGGTTTTATTGCTTCAGTTAATACAGCAAATAAATCAAGGCATTTATTATTTTTTCTTCATTTTTTCTATCATTTTTTTAAATAACGACATTCCTTCAAGAATGATAGAAAGAGAAATGTATTTCTAGATATTTATTATTAATAATTTAGTTACGCCGGCGTCCTCGCATAGAGGTAGCGTGTCTTCTTCGTGACCTGGGCGGCCCGGGCTCGAGTCCCGCTTGGGGCGTGGTTGTTCTTCTATGTTCTATCTGAATGTATCCCCCCCCCCGTAAAAAGGAGCTGTGCAAGCGGGCTTGTCCATGACAACTGCCATTAGTAACAGCATAATTTAGCTACAATTCAGTTGCTTGGCTACAGTCATATGCATGATAGGCTTTTACAACGCAAAGATTTCATAATGCATAGAGGGTAGCAATATAATCAAAATTAATTATTAAAAACTATATTCCTTTTATTTATGTTTATTCAGTAATATGTATCGATGCAAATTTTCTTATAAACTTTAAAAATATTTCACAGAAAGTAATGAAAACTTTCAATTAATTTGCTACTCTCCGTTTATTAGATATGAATAATTATTTATTAGATATGATGAATTTGCTTTTTTGTAGAAATAGATTTTTTTAAAAAGGAACTACAGCTAGAAAATAAAGACCATTGGTTTAATAGTACGACGTCTCACGTAACTAATATTCAGAATTAATTGAATCATGCTTTTGAACCGTTATGAATGAATTCTACTTTTGAAACACTTTGGAGCCCCGAAAGATTCTAGACGAAAGGAAATTTTGTTTGATCCTTAGTTTAAAAGTTTGTATGGCAGAATGATACAAATTTTAACAAGATTGATGCATTTTATTTTTTCGATTTTCAAGTATTTTATATGCATTTGTTTTACTTAAAAATACTTTAAGGTAAGGTAAACTGAAAATTTATTAATTTACCTAGAATCTATATTGTAGTGCACAAATAAAACAGCAAAATATATATTTAAAACTATATTGTGCATATATTTTATTCGTGTTTTCAATGAGCCACTCTAGTAAATAAACGGCGAAGAAAAATTTTACCAGAAATTTTATCTCATTGTGGGTGATATAATTTAAGTAATCAAATAGAGAATCACTAAACAATCTTAAAAAATCATACAGCTATATCCTTGTAGTTTTTGAAATATTTTAAATACAATCTTCACATTATTTTTTCAGTTATTGTGATTCAGCCATTTTACACAATTCTTTGCTTTCCGTGGCTCCAACATTCATATGCGCCTCACAGAGTTCAAAGAATCCATAATTTTAGAAAGGCTGTATTGATATTAAATTCTCATTATTTTTAGAAATTATCGTTCGTTATAATACATTTTTTTATATATTTTTTCTATAAAATCAGGCACAGCAGCCTCATCTTGGGTCCAATCCATGATTTTGAGTTCTTAGGACCTCAAGTGTAAGATTAAATTCCATCGCAGTTCCGAAAAGCATATGATCTTGAAACAGGCTCTATGTACCGCCATGGAATAAAGGATCTCGTTTTAGAGAGTGAGGCATCGCCCTCGTCTTCTGATTACAATGCTTGAAAATTGCATCCAAAATCGTCCCAAAATGAGCTCAGTAGAGCCTCTATTATCCAAGCTTCTATCAATCGAGGTCTTTGTTTACCGAGCCGGTACTAGAAAATGGAGCTGAGTTTTTCGTTTTTTAAAAATAAAGTTGTTGCATTTTCCAGAAGAGGCTGTCAAACCTAGCATTGGAGCCAATTTGTGCGATGCGTAAGCTTGTGATAGGTCGTTATGGGATGTGTTCTTTTATAACTTAAAAAGCAATTTAGCGAAAAAATAAATAAAAACATATCTCCATTTTTAAGCATTTTCAATAGTGATCTGAGCAAATCTCATGCATATTCTTGAGAAAAGGGCATTTTTTCAATGTGTCTGGAAATTTGCGAGTGGTGTAAGAGGTTATTTTAAGCATACTTTTAAAGACATTGAAAATATGCAAAGTCAAACGAAATGCTGAAAAGTAACAACAAAAATCATAACGTTTTGCCCTCTTTTCAGTGATTGATCTTTTGAATACTTATCAAGGACAGATCTTTCAACGGCCTTTCAAATGTATAAAATGCATTTTCTTCTTGTAATTTCAAGATATAGTTTTGTAGATTTTTGTAGATTTGTAGATTTTTTTAAATATAAAAGAAATCGTGCTGGAAGAAGATTAGATTTTAATATATTTGAAATAAAAAAATGATTTTATATTTAGTATTTATTAACAGAATTTTCGATTATTTATTGTAATAAACCCTATTTTTGTGGATAATGGATATTATATTGTAATATAAAAGTGAACTCTCTTTGTAACTTCAAAGACGTTGAAAATATGATAAATCTGTAATATCAGGAAAATGAAGTTTTTGTAAAAAACAGAGCATTCATTATTAAAGATTTTTTGTTTTTGGTTTGATAATTAACAGCAAATGATTTTCAGATATTTGGAAGGCATAAATTAATAATAATTTATAGAATACTTTTTATTATTCTCTTTCTAAGAAGCGACAAATATTTTTTTTTAAAAAAAAGGAAGGCCGAAATGCGATGTCACAAGCCTGATATAGTGAATTTTTTACAAATCCCATTTATCATTTATGACATTCAGCTACATTGATTAAAATAGTCCTCCCATAATAAAATTAACATATCAGATAAGATTTTAGATTAATCGTTTTGAGAATAATTATTTTTTACCATACAGGGGTTAATTTCAGGGAGTCGCAGTTAGAAGTACGAAGTTTCATGAAAAGTTTATACTAATTTGATCTAACTATTGAGCTACAGTGATAATATACTTAAAATTTTTAACTAATTAATTTTAAAAAATTGCAATTTTTAGTGTAGTTGTCAGTCTCCCTTGTGGAAACGATGAAAGTTTTCTATTCCATTAGGATAGTCTGGGTCAAATGAAATTGCCAGAGTGCAAAAAACGCTGCTTATACTTTTAAGTCCAGTAGAAGAAATTTTAGGAATGCGTACACTGAGCCTGTCTAAAGTAGGAACATACGGAGAAGTTTCTCGGGGCCCCAAATCGAATAGAACATTTATTTTATGTTTTCTTCTTCAGTAATGAATCGGTTCTTCATTCCTAAATTAGTTAAGCAGAGGTGGACCCCCAAAGAAGATTCTGTCCCTGGTCTTAATTAGGCTAAATTGGGCCTTGTTCACACAGAGTGTATCCATTTTTCTCTTTGCATATTATATAGAATTACTATTTTCTGCATTTTATACTAAATTCGGCCCACAATTAAACCTTTTGCTTTTAAATAAGTTACAATTTATATCTAAGATTTTTTTTTATTGCAAGAATGACACTTAATAAATTGCATTAAATATTTTATTTTTCTTCATTACAAAACTAAGCTTAAAAGTTAGTTGGTGAGTTTCGCTTTTTATGGATGAAAGTTGACGAAAATGAATTATCCCCACGATATATATGAGTGCATCATATTAATTTTGGGCTCGAAATTCTTAATAAATTTAATAAAATTGTTTTTAAAAACAAATTTTTGCTGGAGTGCTAAGAAAATCTAGTTTTTTTTATTTCACTTCATAATTTATAGTACATCATTTATCATAAATAATATGAATTTTGATTTTTTTTTCAAATTTCCTTCCAGTTAGCTCCATTATCGCGGAATCCAAATTATATTTATCGAATTAATTTATAATCAAGTTTTTTTGACAACGTTCGGGTTAATTTTTTTAATTTAATAAAATATTTGTTTTCAAATTTTTAGAAATAGATAAAGCATCTTTTAAATAAAATATTTAATTTAAAAGCCAAAAGTGTCATAAATCTTTTAAGAAATATTTTTTTTCGTTCTAAAATATATACAAAACAGATACTTTCTAGTTTAGGAGTAAATTAAAGGATTTTCTCTAAAGTTTTAAGAAATATATTACTTTGTTTCTGAAGAACTTGTTTACTTTGTTCTTACTTTGGTATAGAACTAAACTTATTTTTTACAGTTTTAAAATACTGACATTCAAATACTAAAAATTATGAAATTAATTTTTCTCAATATAAGGAATTAAAACCTCTTTAAAAGGATTTTAAACGAACAGATTACTTATTTTGTAGTTGCAGAACTGCAGAGCCTATTGAAAAATTATTATTTGAAATTTTTAATAAAAAATATGCATTCAATTTTAATTTGAGTTTTTCCGTAAGAAAATATTATAAAAATTTCTAATTTGAGAAACTTGCACCTAAAGATATAAAATAGGATCTAAACGTAGATTATGCAATCATAAAAAGGAACGTAACTTCACACACACACGAAAAAAAAAAGGAACGTAGAAGAAAACACTAATCAGCTTTTAAAAGAAAATTCTTCTGAAATAATGATAATTGAAGTTTTCAATATTTTCGCCCAAAATCGATTGGTTACTAAATTTAGTTACTAATCTCTAATTACTAAAATTGTGCTTTGCCATTGTCACGTTTCCAAATTCTAATGCATTAGAAAGCGAGAGAAAAACTGATTTCAAAATTCTATCTTTACAAGCATGAAACGAGTACGTAAAAAGATCTAAAAATGAATTCTTTTATCAACTTTTTTCTATTTTCAGATACTCATTAAACTAAAATTTTTCAGTCGTACCCGAAACGCAACAAAAGGAATTGTACCACCTAGAGTAAGTTGCTTTGATTCTGAGGGAGAAATATATGTATTGACAGCAAGCCCCATAATTTGACAGATAAGCTTGATCTTTAAGTTAATCGCACGTACCATCTGCTTGTCTATCTGTGGGGTAGCATAATTTACTGCGGAGAAATTCCAGACCATAAATAAAGTATTTTTGCACCGCACAAAGGTTTTCTTATTCTCAGTTTTTTTATCTTCTTTACGATTCCCCCCACTCCTAACTCATGAAAAGTGAAAGAAAGCATTTCATGCTTCTTGCATACTATCCACGGAGGAAAAAAGCAGATAGTTGTTCAAAACTCGTCTTAGAATAAAATAGTTTTGATATTATTCATTTATTTCTCTATAATTCTTCATCTTTACGCATAAATGTGGTTTTCGTGGCAGACGATGTCTTCAACGCATTAGAATCTAAAATGAATCATGCATCGAAACTTATATACAGCTTCGTAATATTATATTACTGGACACCTTTGTCAATTAGTACTAATAGATATTTCTTTAAATATTTTAAAAAATACTTTGAGAAATTTGGTTTTTTAATGGCCTTTTCGGCAAAATGTTTTATAACTTCAATTGTGCAGTTCTCTTCTTTGCGCATTCCATTTTACTGAAATTCTATCTATATATTTATACATAGCATATTACGAAAAAAAATTAAAACTTATTTAAAAATGGGCACTTTAAAAAAAATGTGTAAAAAATAATTCCGAGATTTAATATCCATTGTAAATACAACAAAATTTGTTGAAACATTATTAAAAATTCACCTAATACTGAAACCTACCTAACATGGAAAAGTAAGCTGAATGTTCATATCTGTAATAATCAACAATGGAGAGAGGGGAATTAAAAAAGGGGAGAGGGGATATTAAGGATGAAAAGGACTTGACTTTCATCCAGTTCTTGCATTTCTCTCTCTTTCCCCTTCCTTCTAATGGCAGAGATGAACAAAAACGAAGTGATTTTTGAAATCATATACCTTTTGTAATTCGGATAAATACAAGGGCAACCAGCGGCATGATCAGCGTAAATGGTTCAGAGAACTTAATACATTTTATCTCCCTCCCACACATCGTATTTAATATTAAAAATAGAAATAAGCCCAAGCTCGCCGAGAAGGAGGGGAGACAAAGGATTAAAGTCCCCGGTTTCAGGAGAAAGGCCGCCGACATAGATTCCGGAAAGGGGTGTAGTAACGAAGTGTTGAGAGGGTGGGTAACACATATTAGTACTTCGCCTCCAGATTCGGTTCGGCTTTCGCCTGACTAAACACACTAATGTAAAAATCCCCCCCTTGGGAAAGTTGATGCCTGGAATCTATCCCCCTCCCCTCTCAATATGCCATTGGGTGTCCTGCCCAATGAAGGAGTTTTTAACGTATTTGGAAAGGATTATGGCTAACCATGTTACGTTTGAGGTATTTGTTTCTGAGCATGGTGAGCAGCTTTATGCATATTTATGTGATATGCAGCAATGAAATAAGAAATATAATTTAAATTTCATTTCAGAATCCATATTGGCCCATGAAATTGTCGGGAGAGTAAGAAAATTGTGTTGTTTGTTTAGCTTTTCGATTTTCCCTATAGTTTTCATTCGCCTTTCTTAATAGGGTTTAGAAGTTTAGGATTCTTCGACTTTCCGGTATCTAGTTCTAAATGCAATTGCAAGGGTACAAACTTAAATGTAAGAACATTATAAATGAACACGACTAAGTTTATTCAAGTACAATCACATTCATAAAATGTTAGTTTTCATTGAAACGATATTAATTTCCAAAATAACGCATAAAAGAGGAAAAGGGCATTAGTAAATAGTTAAGTTTTTCTTCTATGCTAACACCTTTGATTGAACCAAATTGAAAGTTAATATTGCAGATATGACAGAAACCATTCGTATGAATAAATGCTTTCTTTCCGGCAAGTTCTTCTAAACATAGAAAAAATTGAATTTTTCAATGTTTTATAGGATTTTAAAAAAAAATGTTAAATTCAGGAGTCCCGACTTTACTTAATTTTACCATTAAATCTGGAGAGCTTTGGGTCTCTATAATCTTGATTTGCATAGGGCTTAAGATTGATTCAATTCTCAAGGGGGGGATTTAATGGAGATACAGGAAAAAATCTTCTATCAAGATTTAAAATCTTCTTACCTCGCTATTATTAATGGGAGGAAAAGATGAATTGATGTAACCTGACTAGAAACCAATTTTTGGCAAGTATTATGGTCTTTTTTATTAATAATTATAGTTAAGAATTTAAAAGGTTAAGTTATATAATTTCTTATGAAGCAATTTCAATGTACTATAATGCTTGCTGAGTGGGTACCAGAGATATTCATTGTATTGTAAGCTACGAGTTTGATACTATTGCTTCTTTTCATTAAAGCTGGACATGTTTGTCGATCAGTTGTAAGTTAATTGACTTCGAGAATCAATCATCTGCCCATTGGTGTAGCGCATAATTTCGAAGTAGAGTATCGCCAGATCAAGTATCATTCTCTTCATCTGAACACAGCTCAAAATGATGAGAACCGATCCTAAATAACTTTCATATTGCATAAAAAATGGCACATTTACATAAATAGTCGCACTTTACATTTGTGTGTGGAATTTTCACATGGAGCTTCTTTTTCGTATTGTGTTTGACTGACGGTAGATTTAATTACAGCAAACTCAAGAACGAAATTAATTATATATCCCTTAAGTGAAGCTATGGATCAACAGTGATTTTGAAAAGCAAGTAATTTTTAGCTAAATTTCTAAAAGCAAAATTTATAACGATATAAATAATTGAAGATAATACCTCGAAGTTATTAATTTTACAGAATTATACTTACAAAATATTTTGTGCACGAATTTATGGCTACCTCATAATTAGTTTTTACTTAAATGTTTGTCCTTTTAACAGAAATATTTCAAATTATTCTGGAATAAATTATTTTCAAGAACTTTCGCTAATTTCAGGTATTTAGTTAGGGTTTGATTTTTTATTGTTATTAATAAAACATCACGATTCTTTTTATTAAGAATAATTAAATACAAAGGAACATTTTCATGAAATTATTGTATTCTTGTAATGTTTTGTAAACTCTAAAAGAAAAGTTATCTCACCCCAAAGTCATGCAGGCTTATATATAAAACATTTTATGATTCTTTTTTATTGCATCAGCTTGATCCTGCATAAATATCTAATGTAGTTAAAAAATATTTTTCAATCTTTTATTGAAACATATATTTAAACGAATTTAGAATGGGTTACCGTTCTTTCAATTTGTGATACAGAAAAAGTAATAAAAAAATGGAAAGAAAAAAAAATAATCAAATTTTTTTTATCTATAATAATGATCTATCAGTCAAATCAAAACGGAATCTATCCGAGACGAAAAAACAATTTGTAAAAATTTGGAAAATAAGGCAGAACGGAATTATTTAAAAATTAATAAAAGCACAGATTAACTTTCACGATTTTAATTCTCATTTTGGCCAAGTATCCATTCTTAAATAATACTATAATTATCAAAATAATGTGTGTATTTCAAGTAAGAAAGCAGGCTACTTTTTTTAAAAAATTCAAATATACCGTCTAATCAAAATAATGAAGTAATTTTAAATGATTACAAAAATATGAATTCAATTGAAGTATGAGTTTTTTTTTTTTTTTTGAACAAGCAATGCATTTTAAGAAAAAGTCTATGAATCTATAGGTTGCGACAATAAATGAGCCAAAATAAATAAATAAAATGGGGGTCACAAAAACCCCTTTAGGGGAACTCCCTCAAAGCTGTTAAAGAAAAAAAAATAACAAATGAAAAATGAGTCGTTGAAAACTCCTGCAAAATTGGTGGTAATAAATAATGAAATTAGAAGTCTTTAAAAAAATTTTTTTTCTCCTGAATATTCCTTCCCTGTTCCTCTTTTCAAACTGTCGATTTAATTGTTGTGCGGATTTTATAATATATTGGGATGGTCAAATTTCAATTGAAGATTTCATTCGCTTTCTTGACAATTCACTCAACCATCATTTGAAATTATTAAGACAAAGAGGTGCTAATCTATTCACGATAGAGTATGATTCTACATCATAATGCGACTCAGTTAAAAAACTATTCCGAATCATCCTCACTTTATATTAGTTTTAAAATCGCAATATAGTTAAACCAAATTTAACTAGTTCAACTTTTGTGATAATCTAGAATTAATTTATTTCAATGAAATTAAAACTTAAAGAAAGAAGAGTATAATTATGTTTTATAGAAAAATTTCGAGGACTTATCTGATTAATTACTAGATGATAATTAAAGAATGTAAGTGGATATTAATATAATTAGAGGACATCGTTCGCATAATTAGAGGACAGTAAATTATTTTATAAATCTTGCAAACTTTGAGATTTTAATGCAATAATTATCCACAATGACAGTAAAATTTAAAAAAATCCTTTTTTTTTCTTTATAAAATGTCCATCCGTTTTATTTACATTAAACAGAGATAATATAATTAGAAGACATTGAAGGTTATCTGTATAATTAGAGGACATTATTCATATATACCGAAATATACTGTTCAACAAGTGAAAGACATTCCGCTCTTAATCAACTGCATAAACAAATGGATGCATTCTTAAAAGACATTTATATTAAAAATGATCCTTGAATTACAAGGATATAATAGTGATGTGAGAATTGCATGTATGTTATGGTAACAATGCCACATGTGTGTGCGTCGGGCAGGTAGGCTACAACCCTTGAGATGTTTGGGGAAAATGACATCATTCTGCCCGAAGGTAGGTAACGACTGAGTGACCCGTAAACGCTGACCAGACAGCAGGGAGGGCATTTTTCTTCTCCACATACCGTCACCGGAATACTAAGCAGATTGTGCCTCCCTCTCGGAACACCCGCTCGTTTCACGGAATTCAAGGTTGGGGAGCCTCTGGCGTTGCACGAGAGATGGCGGAGGGAAGATTTCAAAACAGAGATTAGATGGATCTTTTGTAGGAAAGATTTGGGTGATCCATCCTTTTTAGAGAATCGTGTTTATTTAATTTAGAATGCTTAAAGGGGGAGATTTCAGATTTTAAAATGTAGGTTAGATTAGGTGGTTTTCCATTTTAGTAAACGCGTTGTCATGGTTATTTAATTTGGTTCTGTATGAGGATGTTGAAGATGGAATATTTTAGATTTTTAAACGAAATTCAGATGGATCATTCCCATGGAGGATAATTTAATTTTTCATTATCATGCTAATAAAAGTCATTGCAATTTCTTTGTTCCACATCTCATCCTGAGCAGAACGGCCAAATTCAATTAAATTTCGCTCACATATGATTTAAGATAAGAGAAAAAAATGTAAAATTTAGAAAGTGTAAAAGTTAAATGTTAATCTAATTAGAGATTAAACATAATTTTGTTTTTATACTTATTAACTTTGGAGAGCAAGTTCTCCGAAATATTTTTAGATTCCTTAAAAATTCAAGATTTTTTATTTTCAATTATAATAATTTAAGTAAATTATTCAGTAAATAATTCCTGTAAGAAACTAAGTTAATGTAACTGAACAGATAACGATTTTTTACTAGTAGCTTTTGTTTTCCCGTCGAAAAGAGTTTGTTTTGTATGGTAGGATTTCAATGTCTTTCAGGTCTACTACGCACTCAAAAGACAAAAAGCTTTTTTTAGCTGATTCTTTCTGATATGTGGAAATACTGAAGCTCATATTAATTGATACATAAAAATCATTTTTTACCAAAAAAAAAACCCACTACTTTTTAAATTCCATTTATTCAACAGGGCCCTTTTACATAAGCAAAGAAACTTTTCAGTCAATTCCCTTCTAGAGAACTTAGAATTGCAAGGGTTTTCACCAAAAATGTTTCTTTTCTATTAATACTTTGTTATCAAAACTGAGAATGAAGATAGGAACAAAATAAATAATTAAACGAAGGGATCTGAATCACGTCACTCGGAGATTAATGCACATCAATTCTGTCTGAAAATTAGTGCATCCATCATGGATGCGACATTGTTGCACGCAGATTTGTTTGTCTTCCTCGCAGACAATAAAAGCTACGCCAACTTTGAAGCTCATTTTGTTTCTATCTGTGAAACAAGCTGTCAAGAAATGTTTTGGGATGTTACTATCTTATTTTATGATCTAAACTGGCTGCATCAACGCAGAGTGGAGATGAGAAGATTAATTTAGATGCATTTTTTGAGATGACATGCAGTATATATTCCTTTTTAGTGAATGTAATTGTATTGATGTAATTGGTAATATAGAAAGATGTCTAAGAGCAAAAACTTGAGTTTCAAACCATATATTAAATGGATTTTTATCAGAAAGAAACATGTTATTACAATTTAATAGAATGTTAGAAGAATGTTTCATAGTAAGATTTTTATACTCTAAACTGCAAATTAAAGGGATATTTAGAACAAAGTATTGAATTAATTACGTTTAAGTGAATGTGGTTATTTCACAATTTGGGTTGATGAAAGCTTTACTAAAGGAAATATAAAAAAACTTGAAAGAATTAAGAAAGGATTGATTTTATGTTTGGAGGTACTCTTTTATTTATTTATTTTATTTTTGCAGTAAATTAAATCAGAAGTAAAATCTTTTCTCCTCTCTCGTCTTTTTAAGATGCAACATTTTTCGAGACACTATTTTTATTGTAGACATTCAATTATGACATGGAAGCAAGAAAATAAGTGCATTGTTATTGGTAAATAAAAACAAATACAATTAAAACTACTATTACAACAAAATGTATTGAAACCTTGTTAAAGTTTTATTTGCTTTCATTTTCCCATATTTAAAAGTAAGGCATTTCGAATGCATTTAATTTGTGACAGTAGAGAATATTTAAGAAAAAAATGTTCAAATTGAAAACGTACATTAGAGTAAACATTGTTGTAAATACGAAAAACTTTCTGGCGTTTGTGAAAATAATACTTAATATTTAGTTTGAGATTTTCAAACGATGTTCAAAAATAGAAATTTTAATTTTCAAAATCTAAATTGGAGGGATCTTTTTAGAAATAATTAGATGATTTTCATCTGTTGAGAAGGGAATTTTAGATTAATTTAATTTGTAATTTTGTGAAGATGATGAAGAGATAAAATTTAAAATTGTTGATCAGGTTTGTATTTGGAGAAAAGACTGGAGGATTCTCATTTTGAATTGTTAGATATGAATATGTTCAGCTTCAAAGCTTTTTAATATAGTTCATTATTCATTTTATTTTTATTAACGGAAGAATATCTATAAAACGATTATGTCAACTGAATACTTTTTTTTGTTTCAAATATTATCGGAATATAAAACAAGATGTAGTGATTCATCTGTAAATCTAAAGTAAAGATAAAACTTTTGAAGCTATTTATTATCATCGTTTTTCAAGTTATGAGGTAAAGAAGTGATAAGAATAGCAAGTAATCCAATAAATATTAACATTATTTGTTTCATGCAATAATAATGCATGATTCCATTATTATCGATTAAAATTTATAAATTTTCTTTTCCTATGTTTTATAGATGTTCTGTAGTTAAGTGACTCGAGAATATATTTTATCTAGAGCAAACAGTCTGAGAAAATTGGATCGAGATCTTTCGATGAAGCAGATGACTGCAAGTTTATTTCTTTTGTACTAATTAAGGGTCCGTCGTAGAAAATACCTTGTTTGTTTTACCTAATAAACCTGATATAAAGAAAGATAATCCTTCAGTAGATACAGAAGAACTCCAATTATCTGGATTAATTGGACAGACCCTTTCCAGATAATTGAGTGGAAAAGAGGTTATTTGTAGGGGGAGGAAATGAAATATAGTTACTTAATTAGCATATTATATTAATGACTGTAAAATTAAAGTTTTCATATTTCGTAAATTTGCATAATATAATAAAACGTGGCTGCTTGAGTATGCCAAACAAAATAATTTCTTTTGCTATTTTTAAAGTAAAGATCATGTTTTTGCGCTTCTTTTTTCTAAACTTAAACGCGTTTTTCTAAACTTAAATTCTGTATTTGTAAGGATGGAATTTTGGTGATCGATTTTTCATGCTCTTCCTTTTCTGAAATACTGTATAGTTGTTGATTCCCTTTGATAATAAATATTTCCATAATTTTATAGTTTAGATTTAAATATTATTTTAGCTTCAAATGAATTTCGTAGAGCTGGCGTTGTTTAGAAACCAGAATAAGAATTATTAATTCTAAATTTCATAACATTTGTAACCTTGGATCATCAAAATGAATCAAAAATGAAATATTTTTAAATTATTTATTAGAGTTGTAAAAAGTAAGAAAATTTTTTTTTAGCAATATTATTAAGAAATTAATACACAATGAAAGCATAGGATAGAAATTTTCTAACATTCGCTAAAATAACACATTATGAATGTGATTAAAGCTCTTGTGCTTATAATATTTCTATAAAAATCTCAGTACTGTTTTAATTTTGCATTGATATCAATTTTAAAAAAATCAGGAATTAAGAGTATAAGAAATAAAATATTTATCCTTAAAATAAAAGGATTACTAATTCGACTTAGAGTAGTTAATTTATTTAATATATAAATTAAGTTCGGATTAAAATATTTATTCTTCGAAATCTAGAAAATTGATAGATATTAATTTTCGGCACGTTAAATTACTGTATGATGTTTTAGAATATGGAAGAAAATGTAATGAAAGCCGACTGATTAGTTTTTGTTCTTTGCGTAAAGCACTGCCGCACAAGATTGATAACTCTCGATTTCTGTATAAAATTTATCTATTTTAAATCTTTTTTTAAACGCAATAAATATCCTTTTTGAAATGAAAACTGGAAAATGATAAATAAAAATTTTTTTTATCAGAGTAATCGAAAAGAATTTTTGTATCTGTAGGATGTAGGAGTTTTTGATGGTCAAAGCAAAAATATAAAAGCATGAGGCATAGAAAACAATAGAGATGTTAATAAATCCACATTGAATAAATAGCATTAGAAGCAAAGTAAGTATTTTCAACAAATAAAATAAAAGTAATAAATGCGATTACTTTTCCAATTTATTTAAAAAATTTCTATCTACGTTTCACCGATTTACGATTTTTGTTTTAGCTCCCATTTTTTGATTTAAAAAAATTACTTTTAAGTTTTAATACATCGATAAAAGTGTTTTTAAAAGATTTTGTATTTGCTATTTTTCTCAAAGAGACAAGGATATCTAGTGTTCCGGTAACCACAGTTCAGCCAAGTAGAGTAGTATCTTTAAATAACCATAATAATCTTGGTAAGAACATTATCGGTTCAAGTATGGGTATGTAATTTTAGTTATACTTGTCGAAAATCGAGTGAAGAATTCTCTCGCTATTTTATTCTATATGTTTGGGAAAAAATTTCCTTCCTTTTATGCTTAGGAAAAGTTTGTTTGAGTTTTGCATGCTGATTGAGTAAGAGTTTCACTTGCCTGTTCAAACAATTGATATACAATCCTTGTCAACACCCTCACACTTTAACCCTCACCCACGCCCTCACATTTTTATTTATGTGGTTTGTTTGTAGACAGACGAGTGCCAATCTTTTCATGGCTGCATAATAAATATTTTTCTTTTCTCGCACAAAATTTTTTTCTTTTACTTAATTTACATATAAATTCGTTACATTATGTATATCCATGGCTCCTATTGCATGAAAATACAGTCAAATCGTAAAATTTATTAGCAGAAAGAATCGTTTTTTATTAAAACTCTTTAATTCTTTGAATAAATGTCAATCCACGTACACATTTTTTTTCCAAGTGAATATTTTTCACATTTAAAGTTTTGATATTTGATCACATTATGTTTATTCTTTTGACGATACCTATATACCTTAGAACTGTTTTTTGCTTTGGTTTCCCTTAAATATAGAAAAAAAATTTAAAATAAGTATATCTTGATAAATATCTTTTTCTTAAATAAAGATCCCCACTTTCCCGTATACAAATTATTTAAAAAGAATTGATGATCCCAAGACTTTGCCCTCAAGAGTTACTGCTTTTGAGATCTGCCCGAGTCTAAAAAACAGATTTCTGGAATCATATCTGTCTATCTGTGAAGATGATAATTCAACAATGCTTTAAGTTAAAAGGAGGAAATTTGGTAAGTGATTTTACGCTATATTTGTTGCCTTTTATTGAAAATTAAGTAAAGTCATTAGGAGGAAATCTGCTTGAGTGTCCAAATACAAGTGAAAATCACTACTAATAAATAAAATTGGTTATGCATGTAGACTAGATTCCACTTTTCTACAAAATATGTCAAGGAATAGACCGTCTATCAATCTTTACTTTGTAAAGCTTAAAACTCAAACTGAATAAATGAAATTTAGATGTAATACTGACATTCAAATTGTAATTCTGCGTCAAATTTCGGTTTCAAATGATCGAAATAAAGACGCCAAAATACATATTTTTTTCTTGTTTACTTTATAACGTTGTACGAATTTCTCAAAGGTGAAACTTAGAAAATAAAAATCTAAGCACTCGTGTTTTCACAACTTTATCCAAGTTTCACAGTTAGATAGGGGGCGGATAAAGAAAACGTCATCTTTATTGTAGAGTATGTGAGAAAGATTTCTATGACATCATTCTAATTTTCTCTACAAGATTCGAAGTTTTCATAATTTCTCTTTATCTGCAGACTTTAGTTTGAAATATTTCAATTTCTACAGTGATTTGTTAAGTGAAATGACATTTTTCTGTAACGTTAATTAAAAATTTCAGAAATTCTTCAAATTTCAGTGGAATTGATTATATTTCATAGCAAAATAGGAATGGAAAAATATTTAATTTATAGTTTATAAAACTGCCTAGGATTAAAAGAGAAATAAAAACATGCAAATACAGATGTTTTTTCTAATATAATGAGTCAAACTCAGAATGTATTACGAAATTTCATCGTATTGACGTTAAATTTCATTTACAAATGCATTTTTAAGTAGTAGAATGGGAAGATGTCGACTGTAACGAGGAGAAGGGTGATCTCTTGAATTCATTAGTTCATCAAGACTTCTTTAAAAATTTTATCTCATTGTATGCATTTAAAAGCACACATTGAGATAAAAAATTTAAAATGCAATTGAAGTTTCTTTAATTATGCAATCAGTAATCTTATCTTAATCATCTGGCAGGTAATTTCCTATTATTTAAGTATTTAATTTTTGCTCTTCTAAAATAATTCTAAAAATTTTTGGGTTAGAACAATGAATTACTTTTTTTACGGTAATAATTATTTAAGTTACCCAAACATCCTTTGAAAATAACTTAAAACACATAATTCGTTTCATTTAAATTTTTGGCTTTAATTAGAGGATATAAAAAGTCACTATATAGTATCAGTAATTATTGTCCCGGGCAGATGATTTATTGAAGATATAAAAAACATTTTTTTGTTCCTGCCGTGGTGCTTTCGGGTTGGAAATAAGAACAAGCAACATAAAATTTCACATCAGATCATATTAAATTTCACTTTAATCAGGAGATAATATTCTTATCAATAAACAACAAGAAAAGACGCTTCGTTGTTGATAGTTTAACGCTTTGCCAAGTTTTTAAGTTGATTATGCATTTCAAAGAGCTGGGATGCTCTTAACTAAAATAATCGAAATTTGAGTATTAAATAAATAGGAATTTTCAATGTAAATGTTATATATAAGGCAAAATTGAGTATAATTTATTATATATAAAAATAATGGTCTGTTTCCTATGTAATGACATTAAAATATTTTATGAGAGCAAGATTGAAAAAAAAATCGATCGAGGAAACCTTGCTAGTTCCTTTCAGGAACACATAGTGCACGCTGTGTTTTATGTACGGCAGCTAACGTAAAATGTTTTATTTATCTCAGGAAATTTTGAATATAAATTGATGTTTTATTTAAATGTTATTGATGTTTTTAAAATATTATAGTTCGCTGTATGGGCGAAATTAAAAATGCCATTAGACTTTCTAATTTCTGATGTCGTTTCTGATTTGAAATACTGTGCTTTTGCAGGGAAGCACAGTATTTGAAATTTCAGATAACTATTTTGAAATATACAAAAGGATGGGACATAGCAAAAACATGTTATTTTCTTTCGGTATGCCCACTTTTTCTGTCATAAACTATCTTATTAAAAGCGTAACCCTGTTTTCTCTCTTCTTAAAAAGAAAATTATTATGATCCTCAAAAACTTCGAACCCATGATTTTGATATATCTCCCCATTTTAGTCTTCCACCATCCTGATAAACGCATTATTTGAATCATGACTAGCTGCCTTTAAACGCGATAACTCATAAACTCGTTGAGCTAGGCTAATTATATATGCAGGCTGCCAACAAATTTTTAAATTTCTATACTATTTTGAACTAAAGCATATTTGAGGAAGTCTGTCTGACAAACTGAGTACAAGTGGACACGATAATTATAAAATGGGAAGAGCTTTACGAATAAAATTTGTATATAGATCTCCCATCTAAAAATATAATTTCGTTCCTAATTTTGAATCGAATCTACTAAGGGGTCGATTAGCAATATCTCAAAAAAAAAAAGCTTAAATAAACAGATTTTTAAATCCCTAGCATTTAAAACTTTGTATTTTCTAAAATCTGTTCAAGGTTTGGCCGTCTGTAAGTCTGTACCTTTGCATGCGTATAAACGCCATGAAATGCAACAACTTGGATAAAAAAAAATTAATGCACAGTTTTACCATCTTTTTATAAACTTTTTAATCAAACTCTTTAAATGGATTCCGTCACAACCATGACATTAATCACGACTAAATAGCTTTACTAATTTGATTAGTGAAAGTTTATTGATTCCTAGACAGTATTATTCCCACTTTACTATTCTTAATCTAACTTATAACTTGATGGGCTCATAAGCACTTTTTCGCTACCGTATCTTAAATTATTTCCGAAAATAATAAACATTATTAATTATGAAAGCAATGAATGGAAAACAGATTAGAAACGCTACGCCATTCTGAAAAACAGATCTCATAAACATCTCATCATCAACATTTAGAAGAAACGAAATACATGTATGTTGTACGTTATAGATATTTATAAATTAAACGATAAAATAATATTATAAAATTTACTCCAGAGAGATCCTCTGAAAATGAATTTGTTTTCATATAACCTCTTTCCTGTCTATGAATCATAGCATTTGAGCATATCATTTTGATTCCTGGTTAAAGGGATTAGCTAACACTTTTATCTTGTCTTCGATTTGAAAAGATAGAAATTATTCACTACTTAGACAAGAATTGATCTTGTTTTATGTTGTTGAAACACATTAAATTTACAGTACTAAATCTGTTACCGTTGACTGATTTTTCGTTTCACTTATCACTATCGTCAAGCTCACAAAGAATTCGAAGGAAAGATCTTCCAAGCGGTTAAAAAAATATCTGACAACCCAGCATTACATCTTTCAATCCAATAATCTATTTAAGAAGAGGTATTACCGACGATTGCGAATCGAAAGTGCAAATCAAGATAACAATCTTAACTTTACCCAAGATGTCAGATGACAACTAGTCTGTGTCTGCAGAACTAGAAAAGGTTGAAGAAAGGTCGTTGGATTGTTGTCACGCTTTTGTCATATTTATTTTAAGCTTTTAGATCTCTTGTCATCTGATTTGTTTGATGTTCAAGAACAATAAACGTTTCCTGTGCAATGGTGTTATACAGAGTTCAAATTATACCGTCGCTATTATACAAGCTTTCGATTAACATGCTGAAGTCTTTGATATAATGCGAAAAGAATTCATGACATAGAGATTAATATTTGACATTACGGATCCAATACGATTATTCTATTCGGAAGTCCCTCTTTTATGAAAGCATAACTTGAACTGTGAAATGAGATATGTAGAAGCGTCTGATAATTTTCATCAACTGATTTGGTGATATTCAAGGCTGTACAAAATTATCCCAGCACTTTAAACTGTGATATTTTTCTTTAATCTTTTTCTACCTTTCTTTTTTTTATTTTCACAATTGAATAATGTTAATTTCCTTATGAACAGGTTGACAGTTCCGCAGCAGTGTCGAATAGTTTTATAATTTTTTTTTCCCATTAGCGGTCGTTGGTCGTTTGTTCTGGGCTAGTGGAGAGTTCATCTAACCACTAAAACCATCAATTATATGTATTAACCAATCCAGTCGTCATCACTGGTTTAGCAAGTGTAATCGGTGAGCAGGACAAGATTTTTTCCCCCCTGTCTATATATTTGGCCTTAAAAAATGATGCAAATGCACTAAGACCTTGCCATTCTCCAGGGCTCCCCCTAAGACTAGTAACTAGGATGTCTTTAACCCTCTAGTCTTCAGTCACTATATCACTTACATTTATGTAAAATGGGCTTCATGTATGTAATTGGAAGTAAAATTAAAAGGAAGAATTTATCCAATTTTCTTTCGAGATAAAGAACTGGTTCCAACAGAAATTTGCAAGGAAAAAAATATCAAATTTATTTTAAAATTCATCATAATGTAAATTAAATGCATTTTGCCGGAAAAAAATGTTTCTTTTTGCAATATACATTTGAAGTGTTAGTTCAGTGTTACCTCATAGAGTGCTTCTCGAATTGAGTTTCCAATTTATAAATTCGATTTGCTAATAACGTCCCATTTCTCTGTTTCGAGATTGAAAGACTCAAGTCTAAGTTTTAAACTAAGATAATGAAAGATCTTTCATTTATGCTCAAATGGTTTCATTAATTCACCGTCTGGGGTATACCCTCTCAATTTTGGTGGGGCGTAGAAATTTGAGAAATATAGGGTGACTCAAGTATTCATCTTTATTATTTCAATATGATCAAGAAATTCCCAAAAAGCTTTTATGTAGTTTCAAAAGTACAGCGCATTAAACTAACTAATCAAATCAAACAGCAATACCGGAAGGATTTGCAGCTGGTTCAAAAAGAAAAGAAACTTATAAACTTTACCTTTTTGATAATAGAGCATTTGTCTACGTTATGTTCTTTAAAGTTTAACAGTAACATTAATTTAAAAATTTAGAAAATAAGATGTGAGCAATATACTTATAAACAATTCAAAATTATCAGATATTTTTTATCCCTCTGAAGATCAATGCGTTAAACATAATCCATTGCTAATCAAGTAAAAAATCATATTATTAATAGAGGCAACTTATTAATGTTGGTAAATAATTCAAAGAAAAACAGTTTAAGATCGCGTATTCGTTTTATACTCTAGCAAGAATTTTCAAAATTATTTTCTGGCATCACATAATTGCACTTGTTACATGCTTGCTTCGTATAAAGTTTTCTAGAAAATAACTTCTTGCTAGACTGTGATTATCTTGAGGGCAAAAAAGGGTTTTGATTCAATTTTTTTTATTTATTCCAATTTTAATTACATAATTGAAGTATTATAATACATCACAAATATGAATAATTTTCTAGAAAATGTTTTTATTTCATAATTAATTTTTTCTAAATTTATCGTTTTTTTTTAAATTAACTGAATCAACAGTTTTCTAAAACTTTTCCTATTTTTGTCTTTTTATCACCTGAAAAAATTATTTTCGATTTATAAGTAAAGATAAAGTTCCAACGGAACTTTAAAAGAATATAGCCACGGCCTTTCAAATATGAACATTTTCGACAACTAGTTTCATCGCCTAAACTTTCCATGATAATATCAGAAGTTGTTTTAAATATGATTGTCAGTACAGGTTATCTCTGAGTCCTTAATGCATTACAGAGATAACATTATAAGTTACAGATATAATAAATCCACTCTATCTATACTTTTCAAGTTATAATATTGTAACATTCACCATCTCAGATTGATACTGGTTTCCAATGATCTTTACTGATTTCTTTAGAATCAGAAATCCTATTAATATCAGATCAATATATATCATATCATTCCTTATTGCCATTTGCATTCTTGGCTATTTCCTGTTTCGAAGTTTCTAGAAGCCCAAGAGCTAGTGTGTTCTTTCAACGAATTAAAGCTCATTTCGGTATATATGACTTTGGATTCCATAAATGCCATGATCTGAAACACAATAAAATTTCTAAATGTGTCAAACTAATCTTTTATCTTTTTAGTAAATAATAAAAAGTATTTGAAGATAACAATAAGCCATTTTTTATTGTTTCTCAATTCCTATTATTAATTCATTCTCTCCCTATATATATATCTTGTTCAAATTTTCAGTTGTTAATAATCTACTTTTTATTAATCCACTCAAGTTCAAATACATTTTTTAAAACTTTTAGTGAATTACATTTGTTATAGTTAATAAATAGGAATTGGCTTAATTTTTTTTATATTTCTTATTTGAAATGTTTTCTAATTTTGTTTGGAGATGAGTACCTTAATGTTATGCCATCGATATTTTTATACGTGTGGATTTCACGATATTTTTAGAGTTCCTACTTTGTTAATGTCTGAGTAAATTACATATATTACTTATATTTAGCTTAAATATTAAGATTAACATAATTGTAATTTCTTCTTCTAATAAAAAGTAGTGTATGGATGTGTGTTGGAGCTCTGTAGATCGAAACGTTTGACTTACAGCTACCAAATTTGTCCCATATATATGAAGATGAAGGAATAGGCTATCTTAAAGCAATTTTTAAAACATTTCATTAATTAAAAATTAAACTGGATTTCGAAGAGTTTTTTTGTGCTAACTTTCGCAGATACTATAGCACAATAATGAAATTAGCTATGATCCCAGTAATATCTCTCACAAATTTTAATTTCTTCAATTTTAGAATATATATATATATATATATATATATATATAATGCAGCATGTTTTCCAACAAATGATTAAATTGTTGCCCAAAAATTCAAATTGTTTTTATCATAACGTCAAATATTTAATGCCTTAATTTTTTTTATCCTTTTGTTTTCAACGAAAGAAAAAGAAAAAATATTTCTCTTAAATAATGAATTGACGAGATGAATGAAAAAGTGAATTCATAATATCTTAAAATTTAGAAGATACCCGAGTCCGTACTTAATTTCTTAATAACGCTATGATGTCATGGGACTACTCTCTGTCAGAAAGATTCCTTCACTCACGGAACTGAATGAACATACATAAGACAGTTAAAATGAAAGGCCTGTTAATTTAATGACATAATGAGCATGCAGTTACATCTAAACTATTTAACTGAAATTAAATGTATTATCTCCGATGAAATAGTCGCCAAAGATAGCTAGTGATAATGATAAAAGAAGTTGTTAACGTATTTGTGAATCAAGGGTACTTTAAAGTGTAGGACTTTATATTTTGAATGATAGAGTTTGCTTTTGATGTATTTAATCTATTAACAAGATTGCTTTTTCAAAATGTCCTTTATTCTGTCCTTTACCAAAATGTCCTACTGAAGTTTAAACAAGTTCTCTATAATCAGTTTCGATATTTCTTTATTCTATTTTCATCAAAATATTCTGAAAGAAATGATTATCTCACATTTTAAATTTAAAACAAACTCGTTGAACAATTTTGAAATAAACATTACTCCTTTAAACTTTAAACACATTAAACTTTTCGCATCTCTTCCCAGATTTTTCAAATGTTTATGTTGTAAATGTTTTTTCCTAATATTTAATTGAATAATAATTGTAAATAATATATCTTTTTATCTATTGCTTATCACATCTGGATAGTAATTTTTTTGGATGAAATTGTGAATGACAGATTTTCCCCCTCTATAAATGAGTCAAGATTGAAAAAGAAATGTTAAAATTTTTACTTGGAATAAGGTTTTTTTTTCTTTAAATATGAGCCAAATTGTTTTGTCATTTCTCACCTCAAAATTTGATGATTTCGATTTTATAGCTTTTGTACATCTTGTGAATGCAGAATAAGTAGAATGTAGGTAGATAAGGCAATATAAGGTAGAATGCAGATAAGTAGAATGTAGTTAGGAAGGGCAGTAAGGTTGAATGTAGATAAGTAGAAAATTCCAAATAGGTAGATAAGGCATCTATCTAAGACTAAGAATATATTATTTAGGATAATATTGTGATGAGACTCAATCAGGTCGATTAAACACCTTACTTTTATAATTCGTAAATAAAGAAGTTTGTAAAAAATACCAATTCCATGAATGTTAAAATATTAGGATAACATTAACACTTTCTCAAATATAATTAGTTTGATTCCTATGACTACTTAAGTTTATTTAGTTGATTGAATAGTTATAAAACTGAACATCTGCTTCAATAATCTGTGTACAAACATGAATGTCGAGCAATATGGAATTATAAAATATATATAAAAACAAATACATATTGAACAAGTTAAAAAAATAGTAATCTAACGTCAAGAATTAGCATTTTAAAAATGCGCATCAAAATTGATCTTAAATTCATTAAAAGAGAGATCCCATAATGCTCACTACTTAGGGCCGTAAAATGCCTAAATGCGCTACTATTAAATTTGACTTGAAGCCGAAAAATATTTTTGAAAAATGTCTTTCTCTTTAATGCTCTTTTTTATACAAGCAATATAGCAAGTATTATTCTTACTACTAGTTACTATTGACTTGACTAGCTTAGACACTTTGGAAATAATTTAATTTTTAAGTTCAAATGCATTTTAATTTAATACAAGTCTTAATTGCTACCAAGATGAAAAGATTCAATCAAGCGAGTAAAAATTCTTTATATTTCTGAAAAATTGCCGATGAAATTCTTAATACTGCCAAGTGTGGCGCGGAACGAGCGGAAATTCATTTTTCTTCCTCGAACGCGTGCTTACACGCAAGATGTGTCACGTGTTCTTTTTCTGGCGGGATGAGCTACCATGTCCGGGCTCTAAGAACAAGAAAAATGCTGTAACTTTAAAAGAGTATTATCTTATTTAATAAGTATAATATTCTAACAAATACTTGAAAATAAATTTTTTGAAAACGAAGAGAAAAAGCGCAAATCTGTCCGATGTCATGCGACGATAGAGATTCCTGTCATTTAATCGAAATCTTTTAAATTCTGAAATCAATAAGTGCATTAATACGGAAGGAATTAGAAATCATGAACGAAATTTCAAGAAATGGCTGAGTAAATTGCAACAAACATTTTTCGCGCTGAAATTTTTGAGTGCAATTAATTCATTAGAGCTCAATTACAAAAAATTAACATGAAAATAAACATGAATTTTTTTCTTCACAATAACTTAAGGGACTGTTTCTTCAGAGTAAGGTTTATAATTATCATTAAAATTATTTTCTTTAGTTAGAAAGGTTGGAAGAGTCAGTGCTCCATATTTATTTTAGACGAAGCCTGCTGTGGAGCTTTTCTCTTAAATATTGAGTGATGCTTCACCTTTGTAGGGAAATATCTCGTATTTAGGAAATATACGACAAAAACCATGCTGAATGTACAATTAAAACTCATATTGCACTGTTATTAGGCAAAGTTTAGAAATATTAATGGGAAATTCTCTATTAATAAGTTTTTTCACGTTGCTTTGGAAATAATTATATTTACTTTCATAGATCTTTTTCGTGTTAATGCCCTTTCGGCTGATATGAGCTCATGCATTTATGGTCAAAAAGAACCTTTCTAAAAAACATTTTCCGTATGTTCTGACTCCTGAGTAAAATGAGCAAAATTTATTTAAAGGTTTATTATTTTAATTTATTAACCATAATTTTAAAATTTGATGGATTAATTTCACGTTATATCTACAAATTTTCAAATATTTTCAAAGTTGGCTGTCAAATACATAAAAAAATGAAGCATCCGGTTAACTTTGAACTTGGTTTTGGAACTGAGTAGCGCTTGTTCTCTATTTAAGTATAACTTAGTTTCTAATAAATAATTAAAATTTTTAAAAGTTATTTGTGTATTATTGCAGTATTATAATTGAATCATTAATATTAAAATTATTAGATACAAAGTTTCAATGCTTTAAATAATTTATTAATTTATATTGATTGACTACAAAAATCGCAAAATTTGCATAAACATAATGTTATCGCAATATTAAACTATTTATTCTGTCGCTTTAAAGTTCGCGTATTTTCGCGTATACAGTATTTGATAGAGTAAGGTACAGCATTTCATTTTATAAGGGAAAGAGAGAATGGTATTGAATGAGTTTTTAAAAAATGATACACATTTTTAAAAACTTATAAAAAGGAAAAATGATTATGTGAAACACTTGAATCTCAGTAGAATTATTAAAAAAATTTGTAGATATTTCGTTTTCTTTTTTAATTAAAAATGCACCCACATCTAAATTTTGTAACAAGATAAATTTTGCTACATCGAGCTTCTATGTGTTTATAATATTTATTACAATGCTTCAATTTAAAATACCTTGAGGGCTATTTCCATAATATTAACAAGAAGTCAAATTACGTGACTTTCTATTTAAATAGAAATAACTTTTAAAAAAAGATTATTTTATAATAACTAGATTAAAGTTCTTAAAGAACTTTTTTGAACCCGTTAGAGTTTCATATATATTTTCCCACTTCGAAATTAATATTATTTAATTAATCTAAATGCACATTAAGATAAGGTTTTTTTTTTCACTGTGAACAAAAATATGGGAATGGGTAAAAAATAAATAACGTTACAAAAAATTTAACTAAATTGCAAGTACCTTCAATGGCAATATTTTTTTCTATACAGTGATAAAACTAATGGGCCCATTCCTCGTTATCTAGTGACGGCCTAAAATTATGGACCTGTCCTAAAAAACTTTTCGGAAGCTACAAACGAGGTTCTAATCTGCAACCTTAGAGACCAAAAGTGGTTCATAACTTTGAAAATATCTGGGCTATACCCTCCCCCCGTTCCCCGTCTTTTGAGATCTTAGTTTTTAAGGACAGAAGAGGTTCTCACGGTTGCGCTGTTTTTGTCACGCTGCTGATGTATGGACCCCTATCAAATACAGAAGCCTTGACGCCACCTCGTCAGATACCTTATGTCTACATCAGGTATGTGTTGGTCCAGTCCATGAGATTCTCAGGTGATTTCTTTATGGCCACATGATAAGATTCTGTTTCCGAGGCTTTCCAAAATAGAAATAGAGTTGTTTTGAAATTTTGTGAAAGTACCGGAAATGAGCCTCATAAATTTGATAAGAGAAATTGCAGCTCCATTTGTGCATCCGTTACCGTCAGGTGCGTGTGCCGGCGATAAGTTGTATGTCTCGACTTTTTGGAAGCTCCCCATGACTGTCGGCGGAGCGCAGTCTTCTATAGTTGTATCTAAACATTTATTTTCTTAAAAACAATCTTATCAAACGTCAACTGATCTTATAGTAGCTTTCTTCTAACCTTATAGTAGCTTTCATTTTCTCATCTATGATTTTGTGGGAAACTGTAACGAATGCTTATGTTTTTCTCGCCATGTTTACTGCATGTTCTTTTGCCTGACGCTTTGCTTCCTGTTTTTAGCCATTTCACGTCCCACAAATAGTGAAGCGAGGGAAAATTGCTCCCAGAAAATGACATCCTCCTCCATTCTTATATCCATTGACGTAAATGCAGGCGTGTTTTGTCTTTATGACTACTACCCAAGACTGGTGCCTTAGGCAACTTATTTCCACTAAAGCAACCGTCGCCCGCCACTAAGCTGCTCTTTTCCTTGGTACACCATATATCAAGTCAGTAGAGAGGATTTGGGTATTTTGAAGCTCTGGCCAATGCACATAACGAGGCCCCTGATTTAATAATCTGATCTATATAGTAACATATTTCAACAATTTGTATCGTTAATTTTGTAAATTTGAGGTTAGATTCATTTTAAGATATTTTTTTCTTTTATTCACTTTGTAAAAAGTATTTGTTTTAAGTTATTAAACGTATAGTATGCGTTATAGTAATGTAATTATATTTTTAAATCGTTTTTTCAGATTCTGAAAAGCACCTTAAGATCTTTATTAGAAATCCTTAACCGCTCTCTCCCCCTCCAAAAAAAATGTGTTTTCGTTTCACCCTAATTAATATATCATCAGTTTAAAATGCTTGCTGAATATATAATTGGGTCATTGGAATATATATATATGTGTGTCATTTTTCCTGCAATTGAGATGATACTTTAAAACAATGAGAACTCATTAACGCATTTTTTAAAAAAATTTCTGTTATCTTGATTTCTGTTAGCTATATACCGATGATATTTAATATTATTATTTTAAGGTAAGTGGAATACATAGTTCTGACAATACTTTCTCTTTGTGCTTTTGGTATACGAGGAAATAAAAATACCCACATAATCCTAACACAATTCTTTTGTATGAACAATAAATATGTACCACTTAGTTTTACTTACGCTCATAGTGAAAGAGAGAGAGAGCGGGAATCTACAATTTTTTTTCTCAAAAAATTTATTTATTTTCTCATCAATAATAAGATTATTTAATTAATAAATCTAATTTTCTTAAGAAAAGCATTCTCATGCCTAGAGGTGGTTAAGTCCTCATGACGTTTTCGTTTACTTTCATAACATGACGTGTTCGCAATATCATATTATGACAAAAAAATCAGCATTATTTTTTAAATTTTATTTTGCTATGTTGTTCAGAGGGTACAGATTTGTTAAACCATTTTCATAAATCCAAAAAAACCTCTAAAAGGCTAAGAATAAAAATGGGTCCTTCAAAATGTCGTCTTTGGAAAAATTAAAACTATCAAGAATGTGGCAGAGGAAATGCTTGGTCAGCTTTACATTAGTGACACTCCAGAAAGAACTTTTGATCCAACTAGAAGGCAAGTGCGTAGGCGTGTCCATTAATAAATCTTGAAAGATGTGTCTGCTGTCTTCTGATAAGTTTACGTTTGAAATAAAGAGACCCTTCAGGACCTCTACAAATTTCTATGAATTACTGGGTGTAGTTTTTTCAGAGTTCTGTTCTATATTTCTCCTCATTGACTGAATTAGTTCAAAATTGAACACAGTCCCACAATTTTGATGCCTAGATCGTTCAAGAGCTCTCAAAGGGAAAGACTGACAAATAGTTCACCATCTGACTGATTTTCTCTAAAATCTGATATATATCTGAAAAAGTAGTTATAAAACTTTACACCAAATTCCATCCCTTTAGGTGATTATATTTTTTGATTATTGTGTTAACATATTTTTAATTGAACAAATAGACGTCATGCAAACAAATTTTATCCAAAATTTGGTAGAAAGTTACAACTTTTGGTGTACAAACTAAGTACCAAATTTCATTTGTGCGGCTCATTGTGTTTTTTAACTATCGTATTCACAGACGGATATAATTCCAAAGGTCATTTTTTGTGACACAGGGAGATATGAAATACAGAGATTTAGCAAAATTTCGTGGTCATATATTTTTTATACAGCTACAAAAGTTTCTTAATTTATTATGCATTTTGTACGCAAAAAGGAAAATTAGTTTCATTTATACATTTTTAAAGAATATTATTCTTAAAAAAAATCGCATAATAGCTATTTCATTTCATTCAATATCACTAAGACGGCTATTTCTTTCATACTATTGAAACACGTATTTCTTCCGTTGCAAAATATTGCTTTTTCTTATTATTAACGAAAAACAATACTCTCTTCATTTTTTCACAGAAAATTTTGTTGATATATTTGGTATTTATATAAGGATCAGTCATTTTCTGTCATAAATTTCATTTTCATATTATCATCGATTTAAATATTATCTACTAGACTGCGATTAGTATGAACAACCTGTATAATAGGATCTATCTCATGTTGCACTTGTTGAAATATTGTTACAACTGAACGCTCTGAAAATTTAAGGTTGCCCCCTTGATTTAGATATCAGAAAGATTAATTTTATATGCTTTATATTATTTTTATACTTTATAATGCATTTTCTTAATAAATAATTAAGTGAACAACCAAAAACAGCTTTTTAATTTATTGTTCTTGATAAATTACTAATTACTTTCATACATATTTTTTAAGAAATCTATAAGAAATTTTTAAAAAGAATGAAGATAATGAAAACATGTCCTAAATATTGCATCATGCAATGTATGAATAATCCCTTGATGGAAATTGCAAAAATTCTAATAACGGGAATTAGAATTCCAAGCCAAGATGAAAAAAAGAACCTAAGCCATTAATACAGGACATTACTAAGAAAAGAGTCTACGTAAGGTTTCAGATATAGTTCTACGAATTGCAAATCCTTGCTATATTGAATAGTCTGTTTCATTGCTGTTGGCTACGTCTCCGATGTCGTTCAAAAATGATGAATGGCTTCAAAATAGCTTTAGGAGAGTTCGTCTTGCTTTATTTTGCCTGATGAGTGTCTCGCTTCATTCGAAATAAACCCATGTATTCCTATTAATTATGCTACTAACCTCTTAGGCCAGAATTTCAGTGTTATATATATGCTGATATCATGATTTAAAATAAAATTCAAAAGTTGAATTTGAAATTGAAGCAAGTAATAATTGTAGAACTTGGCTTCTCTGAAATGATTTTTCTTGTAATGAAATTCACAAAAATGGAGATTAATTCGGTTAGATTCTACCTCTTCCCCACGCTCCCAGTTTTTCAGAGTGTAAAATCTTTTTTAGAAGTCCAGTAAATATTCTGAGACTATAGGATACAACTGGACAAATTTTTTTTTCCTGATCAAAAATTATCTTTAATTCAGAACAGTTTACCAAGGATGAATTATAAAGTTGTTCAGTACAAAATAAAGAGCATAAATTTTCAGGGAAGATTGTTGGTTGAATTTGAATTTACAGTGCTAAAAGATGAACTGTATTTCAATTTTTTTTCTAAATTTAAATGTTAGTAATTTATAAATGTCCTAACTAGTTATTTCAATTTTTAAAGTAGGAATCACGACTTATTAAATATAGTTTATAAAATTTAACAATAGCCATTTTAACAATTTCATAGCGATCACTTTTATTTTCCGGGGTAAATTTATAATTTCAGATAAAACAATCAACGTTGATTTAGAAAGAACTTTAGGTTAATAAGATCCACTCCTATTTCAAACTAAAATTGTGACACTTGAGGCATTGTTGAAAAATGCATAACCAGGAATATTATCTCCCCTATTTATATGATTAAAAAAAATTTATTTCCACTTTCAAATTTAAAATTTCGCAGAACATCGTTTTTTAAGGTAATTAAAAGCAATTAGGCCATTTATCTATTTCTCTCAATAAATTTATTTCTTCTGAGGTTTATCTCGATAAAACAGAAAAGGCAATGATAAAAATTCGTAATCTTTATGAAAACATTTGAAATAATTCGAATGCTAATCAAACTAATTACAAAATAAATATATACACTTTAATGAATTCTGTTTAAGATTCAAGAGGACAATAATTTTCAATACACCCCAAAAAGTGAGAGTTCAAACAAAAATATTCCGAATTTTGAAAGAATAAACTGCATACAAATATTACCGCCACTGGTGGACTTCAGATTCAGATTGATTTCAAGATTTTCAGGCATATTTTTCTTGATATGTTACTTATTTAGTATATAATCAAACAAACTAAATAAAACTTAATGTTGCGAACTTTTTTACTCTTTAACAAATGAAACGGTTGAAAAATAAAAAAATTCATGGAAAAGGAAATTTTAATTTTTTCAACATCTCAGTGCTTATATATAAATTCCTTTATACAAGATTTGTATACTAAATTTTATTTTCTGAAATTCACTTGTCTTTTGGTTAGTATTTCTCTTTCAATCAAACTTAACAACGTTTTCGAAAATGAAGTATTTTTCCGTCAAATAATATAATTTTAATTTTTTATAATAAAATAAACAAAAGTGGTGAAATATTTGGGAAAATATGTCACCCAAACTTTACATTTCTAATATTTGCTGTATCCGAACAATTCTCAATCTTATAGCATTAGCATTTGGGATATATCATTAATATAAATAGATATAACATTTTTGACCTATTGATTAACAATTGATCAACTTGTTTCATAATCTGGATTCTTTCTTACGTGCTGAGAAGTTATATCTTCTGCATATTGCTTTAAAATATTCCAATGACAAACAAAACCATCGTTTCCAATGGATTTTTTTCCACGTAAGAGAAAATAATCATTTTTGTCATATCTGCTTAACAAGTTCATAAAGCCTTCTTTTCAACGAATTTCTAAACTTTTTTATAATTAAGATAAAATTTTCACGTAAATCAAATGCAAGATTCTAAGTCATACTTGTTTTATTTTATTTTCTCTAGTCTCTTCAATCATGAAAAGTAGCACTTGTCTTTCTATTTCTGAGTGAGTGTATACAGGTAACCGATAGTTCAGAAATGGAAAAGTAAAAATCTGTGTTATCAGTACATAAAAATTGTAAATCTGTTTCAAATTCTAATTTAAATCATTCTAAAAGTTGAAAATATATTTCACATATTTTCCCATTTGAAAAAATATTTCAAAATGGGTATTGAACTTTTTTCACTATAAATCTCGACTCAACACAAAACGTGTTATATTGTGCATAAGCGCGACAATTTTGAGAAGAGAACATTCTATCTGGTTTCCATAAATATTTTGGTTTTTAGCAGATTATTTTGCTTCCAACATTTAACATTTCAAACTGACAATATAGAAATTATGCAGATTGTATAGATTATCACCTATTAATTTGATCTGGGATTATTTCTCTTGTGTTTTTTTGATATTGGGTTCCTTTAACGGCCCTTCTATATTGGTTGAGAAATACGGAAAAATACGACATTTTAATGTAGTATTTTGCATATAATTATGAATTGATAAGCTTAGCCAAACATTTTTCGAATAAACATTTAATTGAATAGCATTTTACTTATGAAATTAAATTATTAGATAAATACTAATCTAATACTTGGTGATAATATCTGTTGGGCAATAAGCAAAAAGATACCGAAGAGACAAAGGCAAGGCTAGTAAGCTAATAAATCGCACAATAAGCTGATAGATGCCACAGAGACCAGGATCGGTAGTCAGCAAGTTAGACAATAAACAGAAAGATGTCATGGAGACAAAGGCTGGGTTGATAAATCAGTAAATAATACAAACCATAAGCAAAGATAGGTTACAGAGACAAAGGCAAAATTGGTAAATCAGTAAGTCAGACAATAAGCAGAGATAGGTAATAGAGACAAAGGCCAGGTTGGTAAATCAGTAAGTAAGTCAGACAGTAAACAGAGATGTCAGAGTTCAAAGGGCAAAGTTGGTAAGTTGTAATATGCATTTAGAGGATGAAATTCACAAAAGAAAAGCATATGAGGAAATTGATTGGAAAATTGTTCTATTGTGCAAGGGATAGTAAATAATGTTTATAAAATTACAAAAAAAATTGATCTAGAGTAATGCTATTTCGTTTACAAAATATTTAGGCCATTAGAATTACATCAAGAAAAAGATCATACTTTCACCACTAAGGTAAAAGGGGTAAAAGGGACAAAATAATAAAAATTAAATAAAGGAATATTTTATGACAATATGTAAAATTCTATAGACATTTTAATATTGATATAAATTTTGAGCAGTTGTATTTTATCTTTATTATATGACATTTATATATTTGTAACTCACTTGCTAATATTTATTTACAAATTTTCTTTTATTTCATGAATATAGTATGCACCATTTGTTTAATCGGATTTCTTTGAACTCAATAAAGGATGGATATTCTAATAACATTTACAGAATATGCGCGGTGTTTTAAATAACCCAACAACAAAACAATCCCATGGATTAAGATAATGATTCACACATGTTTTGAACAGATCAAGTTTGTTTACGCATTACTTTTATTACATAATAGAAACTGTTAATTAAAAATAAGTCTCTTAGAAATATTTTTGTGTTAAAAATTCCACTAAATATTAATAAAAAAACTTTTTTCCAACATTTTTTTAAAATTTTTAATGTCTATCTTACACCCAAATTCAGCTAAAAGGGCCACTTTTGCCGTTGGTGGAAATATGGGGAATTTTTTAAAAATATTATAAATAGACACATTAGGGTCTAAATAGTTTTTATGAAAAATGTCCTTGCGTTTGACAACGCTTTTTTTAGTTTCTTGTACACGGTATACGCAACGAAAAATTATTGCAATCGACAAAAAATTCACACTTGAGATTTTGTGAAATCTCCTTGTTTCAAACCTTCTTAATTCTGAAAAACGTATTTTTGTAGTCCTGACTTTTGTCATTCTGTCTGTAAACAAGATAACTGTCAATCAGTTTGGGCTTGAAGAGTGAAATTTGGAATGTGGTGTCGGCACCAAAATTTTAGATTTCTGTTATAGTTTGAATAAAATTTATTCAGAGAATATCTGTTTCTCTGGCTGTTTAAGAGTAAGCGAAAACGATTGTCACAAATCTCAATTAACTGGATAAATAGAATTTCATGCACAGATTTCACCTTAATCCGCATAATGCTTCAAGCGATTGACAGGTTTTCATCTATATATTCATATGCATGTACACGGAAGAACTCAAAAAAGTGCTAAAGATAAATTAAAATTTTATATGGGATTATTTTATTAAAATTGTAACTCTACGCCAAATTTTGGTTTCATTTTTTCGAAGAAAAAAAGAAATATTCAGTTTAGTTACGTTTCAGATTTAATTACGAAGCACGAAACTCTCATGTGGGAATTATTCTCAAATTCCCTGTCAATAAAAATCTTTGAACTCCCTTCGTTCACCGCATTGCTCAAGGCTTATCCTTTTTTACAGGTGGAGAAAGGATAATATCTTTATTCTTTCTGCAAGAAAGATTTAGGAAGATAATTCTAAAACTTTGGTATTTGAATGTTTGGTACATGAATATTATAAAATTTTCTCAAATATTAAAATATAAATTTCTCTCTGCAACTTATAAAAAGGAAATTGGCCCTATATCAAGAACAGTGGATGTGTATTTTCTTGCTTGAACTCAAAATTTTTGTTCGAGTGAAAATTTAATGCTATCGCATTTTCACAAAATGACGGATAATATCTTGATGTTTACTGTTGATAATCTTACTGTATACTAATTTGCATCCTTTTAAAATCATCGTAATAATAAATTTTTGCTTTAACTGTAGTTTTGCAAAGATATCTTGACATTTTTACCTAAATGATCTGAAATTATTGTACTTAGATATTTTGGCAATTGAAGAATCTAAAATTTCATATCTATATCATATTCGGGAATCAGCACTTCATTTAAATAAAAAATAAAATAAAACAATAGTTTTCACAATTCTTACTTTTTTGTATATGACGTACTCAATGAGGAAGTATTTCCATCGCTAAAAACTTGAGATTTTAACAATTCTCAATTATTCCAATTTCTCTAAATTCAAAAAACCTTTTTTTGAAATTATGTCTATCTGTTTATGAACACAATTACTCGCAAACATTTTGAACCTTTCTGATTTTCATCAAGTTTTGAATGAAACCGATGTAAAGAACGTCTGTCTGGCTTTTAGAGTGCAATTAAACAGGATAATCATAAAAGGCAAAAACTTAGATAAATAAAATTCGGTACAAAAGTTTGGATTTGAAATGTAAATTCTTCAGAGGTTAGCCGGATGCCGTTCTTATGCATGTAAACACAATAAATAATTGGGATAAATGGACTTTGGTACGTGATTTTACTAAAATGTTAATTTTGTGTCAAATTTTGACTTCAACCCTCAATAAAAGTTTTGTCCAAAAAGCGAATTCGGTTTCCTTTTTTATTCAACAAGCACAGAACATTCATGTGTTGAACTTTGAAAATAAAAATCTGAGTACTCTCGGCGTCAATGGATTGGTCTTGGTTCACAATATTATTCGAGGGGAGGGTGTAACACCTCTATATTCGAACATATGAGAAGGTTTCGGGGAGACAACTACAAGTGGTTTGTAATGCAAATCTAGTCAGTTATATTTTACTTTTGATAATCTGTACATATCATTGAGAATTATTTCATCTTTTATTCTCATTTATTACCAGGAATAAATCTAAAAAGTGAATAATATGATTTAAAAACGGATGCATGATATATTAAAACGATTAGGATCTTTTAACATCTCTAAATTTTTGCGCAAGTTTTATAAACAAATGCAAAATTATATTTAGCTAGAAAATTAATAAATACAAATCAGGGTATGATTTCAGAAACTGTAAATTTTCCTGTAAATATTTACAAATATATACAACGATATTTCCTTTTTCTAAAAAACAAGTGCACGTTTGATTTTGTTTTATTTCGGGGATTCTTAGTTCGGTATCCAAGCAAGAGATTTTTAATTTCAAAAACAATTGATATGTAGTTTTAAAGTAATAGTACACGTAGTTCTCATTTTTCGGTCTTCCCTTTTTTATAAAATTTTTCATATGCGTAACAAAAAGGTAAATAATTCATATTGACTATTTATTTTTATTAAAATTTGCTTACAAATAATTTTAAAGCTTTTGCTTAATATTAGAAAATTCTTTCTTCTCATACTTAAATTTCAGGTCAGCATCGAAGTCTTTCATACGAAAATGTCACGAAGAAATTTTTTCCGAGCTAAAACTGAGCAGGCAATCAAAAAAAGTTTTAATTTAGGCATTCAAAATGTGTATTTGCTATCGACATCTCCCACTCACTTTTGTTCCTTTCGGGAATAACACGACAGCTGGTTATTAGTTGTAGCTGTTAAATTTTAAAACCAAGCTTTCTTTTTTTTTTCTTTTTTACCGACGCTTTTTGCGATCTTTATTTATTTTATTTTTTGCTAATTTAGTTCCTTATACAATCACGTGATCAATCTGATTGATTCTAATTCCATACAGATGCTTTTCTAAGTGCCGAATGTCGAAAGAGACCGAGGACCAGGCCTTCTGGCCATCGATTGTACGACAGTAGCCTGCGCTGATGAAAACACCCTACATGAATAAAACACAATAAGGCGACATTATTGCATTTAAAGGTGTGTTCATTTGCCGAAGGATGACTAATGGCTCTATTATACGACGAGCCTAAAACCCTACTCTTTGCTATAAATGGCTTATGGTCCGGATTTTTGGCATTCCAGTCTCTAACTTTTGAGAAGGGTTAATTACTTTCTGATCACCTCCCATTCGAGTCAAAGGAGAGATAAAATTGCCAATGGGTCATCAAAGCAGAACAACTGCGCCAAAAGAATGCGATCTGTCAACAAAGAGGAGGCTGTATAAACCGCTTTCCTATCATTGTGGTTTGGCTGGAAGGCCATAAACATTCAGATCTTAAGTGTTTGTTTTTGTTTGTAACTTAAAACGTAACTTTAAGTGTAACTTTTGTAATTTTATGGTTGAGCGGCAAGCCACCTTCCAATCAATGTATTCCTTTTGTTTTCAAGGTTATTTTAAACATTTGTAGTCTTTTAGATTTTTAATAATAGTCAAAAATATTAAAATACTTTGAAATTTTACAAATAAAATAGTTTTATTCTAACATTTAAGCATCGATACAATTGCCTTTTATTTTTTATTTATTTATTTAAACTACAGTCAATTTACTGCAACCCTGCATTATGATAACATGGTTTCTTTTAATACTAGGTGAGAAAGTAATCACAACCTTCCTCCTATTTTGCATTCTGATTTTCGCATAACACGGTTGAATTAATTTCAACATTTATCATCCATTCTAATTTTTTCTGTTGCGCTGCTTAGACTGAGCTAATATGCTAGTTTCGCTCAGAAAGTTTTCGATAGTATTCAATTAATTAAACTTTGTTGTTAGCCACTTGGAATGGATTATAAACAAACGTAAAAAGCAAAATATATCAAAACAAACTATCCTGAAAAATTTTATGATTTTAAAATAGCAAATGAAACGATATGGGATCAACGAATTTGAATAATTTATTTGAAAATTTTCAAATCAATAATTCAAGTTTAATCACTTGCCTTTTTAGAAGATTATTTCCAGAAATCATGCATGTAAAGGGATTTTAAAACTCCTCAAAGCAATACAGGGTTTACGAATATATTTAAATCTACCTGCATTTTCATTTACGAAGCCGTAATGTTTGATACAGTTTTAATTGCTGGTGTGTTTCTAAATTCCGTTCTTATATAGTGAGCACAATGAAAATATAATCTGAAATACCATCCCGCTGTTTTGGTCCAGAGGTTTGAAAAATTGTGAAGACTGAAGAGCTCTTTTTGTTGTTTGAACAAAGCTCACAATTAAGAAACACTCGAATAACTCTCGCGTTATCTCAGAAATTGACGTTGATGTGTTGTTGTTTCGTATGGCACTTGCCATAGACAAAATCGCTGAGATAGTCAGTGATTTAAGCCTAATCATCATCTCTTGTTTTGTAGTAGCGCCAACTAGGGACAAGAGTACGACTTTTGCTACTCACTCATCACATTTGCTTACACAGCCCTTTACATTCACACAGCTTACCGAAAAACAACCATGCCCAAACCGGGACTCAAACCCGCGACGCTCAGATCATGGGGATGACGAGATACCCCTATGCCAGGACGCCTCCTGATATCAATATAACTAAAAAAACAAAACAAATTCATTCAAACCCAATTTTTATTATCTAGAAGACTGTATTTTTTTAATTACCTTGTTCACATTCATGAAAACGGGCAAATAGACTCCCGTTAATAGATTTTTTTCAAAATTTTTTAATTGAAATTTTTAGTTTTGGTGTTGGCTTTAGTTCGTTTAGTTCATAGACAAACTTAAAATTCGGCAACAAATAAAAATTACAAAAACGATTTTTACACATATGCAGCTATAATAAAACCGTATTCTAAATTTTATTCATCTAGCTCTTTGCATTTTCAGATTATCTTGTTCACATGTTGATGGACAGACAGAAACACAGACGTCTTGTAGACATATTGCGATCAAAATTGGATGTAAATATACAATTTTGTAAGATAAACAAATGATGTTGCATTTTTTTTCAATTCATTGAACTTTTTTAGTTATCATTTAAAAGATAAACAAATATAATTCCAATTTGTTTATGCGGACTGTTTAAAAGTGAAGATTCATCAAAATCTTAAAATCGAATTTGTTATTGTTACAATGCTCTCTGTTTTTTTGTACAAAATAAAAAAAAACGGACTTTAGTTATTTAGGAAAGTATTTATTTTATACTATTCCTTACATCAGAATATATAAATATGAAGGTCCAGAAAACCTTTTTCGTGAATACTTTAATATGAAGACAGATTTTTAAATTATTTTATAATTATTCAAAAACTATTTAATTTTTGTGTTATACTTTTTTCCTTTTGAAATTTGTAGGTTAAAGTATTGGAAAGATCGCAAATGTAAGTTTGTTGACTAAAGATTTATTTTTATCAAACGTTTTTGGCGAGTACATTAAAATTAATGAGGGTTTTATAAGTAATTTAAGAAGTTTAAATTAAAAGAGTTGAAACTAATTGGTTCAATAAACGAATTATTATATTATTTTCCAGCTATATTTTTAGTTTATAAAATCGGTTCTATCCATTTTTAACAAGATAGGCTAGCATATTATTACAAATGGTGCCATGTGACCAAATATTATTCAAAATGCTGTGAGGGGTCATTGGACCTAAAGCTATTAAATATTGCACGTAACTACAGTTTCGTAGCGGAAGTAAGTGGCACCTTGGGAATAATATGATTTTTTCGTCCCTAGTCGCCATCGAAGGCTTTGCAAGTGTAAACGCCAGAGGCACGGTATTATTTTTGCTCTCTTCCATAATATTGTTCTTTTAAAAGTGATATATACTCATAACCCTTTGATCTCATGTCAAAACTGGCGTTTTCTCCCCTGAGATTCTCGGGGTATCTATATCCCCTTTACCTATTGTTTGCTAATGCTTCTTTCTGTGTAGTATAGACCCCATTGAGAAAGGTTATAAAAAATTGTGATAAAAAACTAATAAAACTTTAAATTTTTATCTTTAATAACTTCGTAGCATAATATTGCAAAAAAAAAACATTTTTGCTTTACTTAAAAATTCAAACAATAAGGCTTTCAATAGTGACATATCCCTATAAATTTATCCTTTATTTGTAATAATTAAAAATATATTTTATTGCAGTACTTTTCAATAATTTACTGCATTTATTCTCAAGCGCTTTGGGACGTTATTAAATTCATTTTAATATTCACGTTATCATTGATTTAGAATTAATATTAAATTAAAGAAAATAAAATAAAAATAGACGTCAAACCAAGGGCATAATCATACTAAGATAATTCACATAAGATGTTTGATATTAGACTGATATCAAACTAGATTATTGGACTAATGCTTAAAATTTACGAAGCATTCCGCAGTAAAAAATGTTATAATGAGGTAAATGTGGTTTAAAGAATCTCTTTTTAGACATCATCAATTTAACATTCGAACCAAAGACTAATAACCCTTACATTGTTTAAAGTAAGTAGCAAAATATCTTATTAAAACCTCGGGAAGGAACATGCATGGTTACAGGTATGAATAATCTTACATGAAATATTTTAATACCAACTTAAAATTCAATAATTTATTATTTCACTGATTATTCAACAGTTTACTATTTAAATTTCATTTATGCAAAATATTTCATAAATTTGTCATTTTTTAAGTAAATCAAATACATTAAATGCTAAATTTGATCTATTCTACCAATATATATTTAATTTTAATTTTATTTTCACATATATCTTTTTTATTGGGTTTTCCTTTGTTACAAAATAGTGGCAAAGTCAATGCCTAAAAGCAAACGTAAATCATTCGGTCAAACGGAGGTGAAAAAGGTAAAATCCTTCCAGTAATGAAGCAGACACACCGATGCAGACACCAATTTGGGATATGATAAACTAACCAATATTTTGTTTCTTTTCTTTAGAAACTTCGGGGGAAAGGATTCAAAAAAAAAATTACAATATTATTACAACCAAGCTTTTACCTTTTCTACGATACCAATTTCATATTTATGAAATTTGTTTTTCAGTTGTTATTAATGCTTTAGAAAATTGAACACGGATGATTCTGAAATAATAAAATATTGAATTTTTCCTCTTCTACCTCATTTAATAAGCCTCTTTTTGAACAACTCTGATTACATGAAAGATATCTAGATGATATTTGATTTTTTTAAATCCAATTCTGAGTAACATAACATCATTATGATGGTAAATGAAACAGAACCTTGAAGAAGTATTTTAAAATAAATTTTTAAACGATCTTATATCTTAGGTCATTATTGTGCTGTAGATTGTTCTATACTCAATATCTTTAGCGAAATTCTTCAGGAAAATTCAGACCCCTCGTTACTGTGTCTTTTCTTGGCGAATATACTTTTTTAAAACATTTTTTCCTATTGCCACTCTTGCATCAAACAGCAAAATAACTGGAATATACAATGTTGAGTGATCACAAATTATGACAATTATTACGTCCTATTGCTTTTAACTCATTTATGTATTTTATATTTTTGCTGGATATCCTATACATTTAATATAATCTAGAGCAGAATGCATTGAATTGGGTACAAATAAAATTAGATAATCTTCTTTACAAATAATTTAATGAAAATTATAAAGAAACTTTATATCCTTGTATTTTAAGATATGCGAATTTGTATTTAGATTCTGCAGGTTTACTTTATACAGGATAGCATAAATAGAAACAATTCCACTATTCCCAAGAAATTAACATTTAGAAAGCCACCATATTTCCAGTTAACTTTGACCATTTCGGAAAGGGAGGTATCATTTCAAATAGAAAACAACTTTATCTTCTCAAACTTTCCCGAATCAAACTTTGAATTCAGTGGTCACTCTGTATCAATAATGAAATTATCTTCTGCGTTTTAAACAAAACTTGAAGGAAGCGATTCCGACTTCGAAGATAACTTCCTCGTGCACTTACTGAAGATAGTTAGAAACGAAGGAAGGGGGGGGGGGAATTACGTGACCAAGTTTATCTCCGCGAATGGAAGCGTGTCTAAGAATTCATTGAAGAACGTCGTTCCAACTCTCAACGGCTCACATTTTTCTCTTTCGTGTCCACTCTTGCGTAGGAAATGAGTATCTTTTAGTCAAACACGAACAGGAAAGCGGACAGAGCATTGATGGGGGAGATAACAACTCCTCGGAAGACACTTTTAATTTTAAGTACTTGAGACTCCAAGTATGCTGGTGAAAATCAACTGTGAAGAATCAGATTGGGCAGACAGACATTCGGGAAGCGAAATTAGTTTCGGTTGTTAGAAAGGGAAACATTCGGCGTATCCTTTTCATGATAAGTATGAAAAATAATCTTGTCAATGATGCGAAAATTCCCGGACATCTTGAGTAATAATTTTACCACAAAAAAAAATCTTTTGGCCATCAAACTTTTTTTTTCTTCTGAAAGAAGGATTTTTTTTAGCTTTGCTTCATTGATTAGAAGAAACATTTTTAACTTTCTAATTTTGAAAAAAAACTTTCGATGCTTATTTTAATTGTTTAACCTTTTCAAATGAATTTTACAGAATTCGTTACTGTTTTTAAAATTTTATTTCGTGTCCTCCAAGACATAATGTTGAAACAATCATAGAATTAAATTATTAATTACAAATTATAGTTTGTATTATTTATATACATTTGCCTATTTCAAAGAGGAAATTTTACATATATTTGTTTCATTTTTTTTATAAAATAAATATTACTCTATACGTAAAAGTATATCTCGCACTTCCATCTAAGGGGTCACATTAGTTGAGATAATTGCTGTCAAATAACTAATAATAAAATACATTTTGTGTTATTCATACGAATTTGCCCATTTTCAACTCTCAAGTTTTGTTTTTGAATTGCCATTTCTTAAGCCCTCTTTTTGTGCATCTACATTTTTTGTCCCCTTCGGAAGGAAAAGAATCTATTAGATGAGATAATTAATGAATTAAAAATATTTTTTTATTGCAATACGAATAAAATTTGAAGCTGAGAGTTAATTTTAAATTCAGCTGAGTTTTTTGATAAATCATAGAAACCATTCTTTAACAAAAAAAAAAAAAAAAATAAGATTCATGGAAACATATTATATCTGTGAATCCAATGAATAGACTTTGATTCTAGAGACAAAAAAGGAAAAAGGCAATTTCCAAATGAAAAGGACATTTTAAAATTCTATTCAGCCGTCTACTTCGTTAATTTTTTCTCTCATATACGAAGGGTATATATACAAGGAGAAATTAATGTCATCGCCATAAAATTCAAAGTCGAGATTTTGAGGATTTTTCACGTTTCAGACAAGTTTATAACCTAAAAGCACATTTTTGAAATTCTGTTTGTGAGTCGACAAAAAAAAATTAGAGCTAGATGAATGAAATATGGCATATGATCTTTACTCCAAATCTGTGAATTTCTGCTAAATTTTGGACAAAATCAATTTTGAGAAAGCCTGAATATCCGATTATAATTTAACATAATTGTGAAATGAAGTGAATTAGATGGATAATATTTAGCTTTTAATATATAGATATAATTTGGAATTAAATCCGTCAAGCATTTAACCGTCTGTCCATCTGTGCTTTCACAAGTATTTAAACGCAGTAACTCTTCAATATATGAAATCTGATACATGATTTTTTGACAAGAGTTCCATGTCAAATTTTTGTTCCAACTAATTGAAAAAATGGCGTCCAATATACAGATTTGATATTTTGGTATTTGTGTATTAACCGCATCCCAGGGATTATTCGTTAAAAAAATTTCAAATGATCGTGTTCTGATAAGTTCTTTCGAAGCTATTGTTTGTCAGTGGCATGCTTTTAATAATGCACTAGCACATTTATTAGGCTAGAGATTTATGTACTTGCTATTCCATACATATCTTTTTTCTCTTCCTGCAATGATTTCATTGGCATCTTGCTACAATATCTTCCACAATTAATAATTCAGAAAAATAAATCTGAAATGGAACCGGATCAAATCTTAAAAATTGAATTAATTAAAAAAAATCATCCTCTTCATGACATTGCATTATCGTTGAGAGCAAAATTTCAAAAATAGTTTGGAACACTGTGAAATATAAAGAGAAACGTGTGACGGTTTTATTTCTTACTTTCACTGTAAGAAGCATCTAGAAATAAGACACAAGAAATGAATAGAAAAAAGGTATTGAGCATAACAACGAGAATTTTTCTCTTAACTTTCTCGCCTATTCGTTAATAAGGTTTTTATTTCCTCCTCAACGCAACATCAAAGTTTTGAACATTTGGCAAAGCCATTAACGCCATCAGAGTTTTAATCTCTATTTTCAGAGTCCAACACATTAAAATTGAGTGCTTCGTAATATAGATAAAAAAAAACATTTTTTTTTTACTAATCATTTGCTAAATGGTAAAAAAAGAGCCTATTAATGTGCGTTCTTTGGCGATTAATCACTGGTAGGCGGTAAATGCAAAAATACCAAAAAAAACTGAGTATGTATTCTAGATAGTTTCTTTTTCTGATTTAAATCAAAATTCTTCACAGAAACGCAAATGTAGTCATAATATATTGAATTTCATTTCATTTTTTGACTTTTAGACGGATTTCATTCCAAATTTAATACAAACCTATATTCCTGATGCTAAATCTTTGTGCCAAATTTTATCCACCAAATTTGTTTCTCCCTTTTTATCGCATTTAACGTGCATTTGAACAACAAGATAAACATACAGTACTCCATTTAAATTTCTTTCAAAATTTGGTAGATATTTACAAATTTGATATAAAGACCATGCGCCAAATTTCATCTGTCAAACAAAGCGTTTTTGAATTTTTATGTTCACAGGCGCACTGGCAGATATAATTTCAAAAATTTATTTTTCGGAATTACAAATAAATTCGTTTGGAAATAAATATAAGCGCCTTTTTCAGGTGGTCTACATAGCGGCATTTCGTCAAAATTTCGATTTCGTATTTTAAATGATTACAATACTTTCTCTTTGTGTACTTAGCATAAGAGGAAATAATATTTAAGTTATCGTAAGTTATCATTAGATGAAAGTTGGCATGCGACCTTGACATCAATTTTTTTAAAAATTTGATGGAAATTTGAATCTTGGAAGTCTGTTCGTTCGACCCTATGAATGTGAATGACATAACTTAAAAGCGCTAGAATCTGAAAAGGTTAATTTCAGTATTTGGTTTTATTATCATTATTAAAATATTTAATAATTCGTGGATTAAATCCATCGAAATTTTTTTTCAATACGTCTATCTATTCGAATATACACATAATTTTTTTGCAATATCTGCAAAAAAAAAAAAAAAAAAAAAAAAAATCAAGGATTCATCCAGATAACTAGGTGGCTTAGCAACCAAGAACGAGTGAATTCCCTAAATGAATCGACAAAATGGCTTTAAAAAAAAGGCGAAAATGCTCCTATATAGTTTTTGTTCAAAGCAGATTTTTTATAACACGCGATTTTGTTTATTTTCTCTTCTACAATAAAAAAAAACCCTGTAGAATAAAGCATGATTTGAGGATACAGTGAGCAAACTTTCTAATCTCGGCTTTAGTGCAAATAGTTGTAGGAGGAAGAGTAGATTGACGATCTGAGTGGCGAACTTACCGTCTGTCCATGCGAATCCAGTGATCCCAATCTACCTTCAAGCTTTGATTTAATAAATGAGACCTATAAGCTCGAAAAGTATTCTTTGACTGTTTCAATGATTTTTCTATGTCGATGTGTAAAAGAATAATTTTGATCTTTTCAGTTTAGTTATTAAATGATTTTAATAAAAAGATTTTACAAATTTTTGATATTCAAATTCTATGCTGAAAACGAATCATAGGAAGGTAGCAATTCAAAATTATCAATGATCTACACATTTTCAGAAATTGTTTACCATTATTTTTGAAATAAAACGTGTAAATACTGTACTAATTCACGCATATTTCAACAGTATAATGCATCGGCATTTTAGTTTTAGTATCTGTTTTATAAAAATGCACCCAAGGAAAAAAAATCAATCAAAAACATCTTTTAAATATATTTAATGAAAAAAGTTTTCAGCTTAAAATTTCTATTAAAATCGTGAACAAATTTTGAAGTATAAATAATCGGCCTATTTTTAGAAGTATCAGCATATATAAAAAGTATATTTTCAGAAATATTGAAAATAAATATAATTATTACTAACCGATGTATTCTGAATTAAATGCAGTACCAGATGCTTAGAATAAATATAAATATGCCACTCCTTTCATATGATAAATAATAGCAATATTCACGCTGTTATTTATTTAAAAAAATGTTTAAAGTTATTTCATTATTTCGTGGTATCTCTCACATTTGTGTCTAATAAATGTATATATTTAAGGGAGAAGAAAGATTCAATAAAACAATAGCTAATGCGATAATTAATTCTTATTTCAGTTTTCTAATTTCAAATCGGAAGAAGATACATTATTTGTTTTCAAGAAGAACCAAAATTGATCAAACTTGTTTTGAATAGTGTCCCCTATTCAAATTTCACTGCTTCAGGACTAATCTTAAGCTCTTATTTTGACGTAGCTGATATAAATGCTGTTTAATGGCCAACCTTTCCCCCAATATCCATGTTGTACGAGCCTGGGATTTTTAAATAATGGTTACATATTTGAAATCCATTATGACCAGAAACCTGTGGATTTTCAGTAGAATCGTATCTCGAACTGAAAACCGAGACTCTTCTCTCGGAATGCCCCACGCATATCAGAAACTGGGGAGAAAACGAGGAACCCGAGGGTAAGAAGAATGTGTTAGTGACAAACAGAACTTAAACTCTACTTTTCTGCTACAAAAATTCTTTCATTTTGTTTAATCTTTCAACCATGTGTTTTTTAATAAAACTGAGTTTAAATAAGACATGCTTTTATTTCAATATAAAAAGAAAAATAAATAAATTTTTATCTCAAATTATTCTCAATAATCGGAGATAAAAAACAAAATTATTAGAGATAAAAACAAAACTCTCTATTATTAGAGATAAAAACAAAAACCTCAAAAGCATGAGATGCTTTTAGAAAAATTCTGTACAAATTAAAGTTCTTATCACATCCTCTATGTATTTCAAATTTTAATTAATTCTTAAGAATTAATAAGTGCTAGGGAATACTTCGGTGGTCAAAATTGTTCACCTAAATTTTTGAACTTCAATGAATGTTTGTTTAAAAAATATTTCGTTCTTATCAATCAATAATTTACAATTTATTCTTTAATTCCATTAAATTTGAAAATTAATTATAAATTAATAATTTATGAAAAATTTATTATTGTTGTAATTATGGAATTTTATTACCAATTTCCTCTAAAATTCTCTTCCATTTGACGCGTTTCTTGGAAAACACAATTTCAATTAAAATTAAACGAATAATGAATAATAATGTTGTAAACATGTGAAAATGTTGTTTCGTCACTGAGAATACATAGCTCTACAAAACTTCTGAACTGTAGCGTATTAACTATTTAACTTTTTTATTTTCTTTACTATCTAGTAAGATCATACCTTCTATTTGGGAATATTTTCTTATTTTGATTCAAATAGAAATCCATTGTATATTTGATTTATCTATGAATTCGAAGTAATTTTAATATTGAATTTATAATCGTTATGAAGGTTTTATTTTTTGCTTACAACTATCAAAATTCGATAAATCTATGCACGTATGGCACTCGGGCAAAAAGGTAAGCAGTTAAGAAGTGAAATAATTTTAATTACATTAAAGCATACTTCCCCAATTCTTATATATATATATATTCTTCGCTTTTTTATGGTTTAAAGGATTTTCCTAATTGATACAAGAAAAATAAAGTCAATTTTTTTAAATAATGGAACAGATCATGAATAGAAACTAACTAGTATATATTAGTACAATAAGACGTTAGAGCAGTTCAGCTTAATGAAGGGACTTTTTTACAGCTATGTAAGGGCTATTTTAAGATGAACCATGGCTTTTGGAACTGCAGCTCAAAGAGAGGACAATACCTCAGCCTTGACACCATGCTTTCTTAACTTACATGCCAAATCAACGTAATTACTTTCAACTCCTGATTTTCGACAGACTGAAATTTAAAACGCTCAGCCTACTTTGAAGATAAAATTTTCCCAATAGGCTATTTATCAGGCTCTTATCTAATAGTATAGAAATATTCATTTCTATACTTTAACCTTTTCAGTTATGTGTTATAATTAATATATATTTTAAAGCAGATTTAATTTTTAGATTTCATATATTTTTATTGAGTTTGTAAATGTATTTGAAATTTTAAGTATTATAATATTTTGTTATTAAATAAAAATAGCATATTTCAAATTTTCTCCTTAATTTTAAGTTTCTTTACATGATAGATGTATATACTCTCAGTTCAATAATCTTCTATAAATTCTAAATTTTTTTCTTATTTCACTCTGTTTTTACTGCCACAATTTTGTATTTAGATAAAATTAATTTAAAATTTTGAAATTCTTTTTGAAATAATTACATTAACGCAAAAATCATACGAATCAATCATTAAAAAAAACTGTGGTGAAAGCCTCAAATGACTTTTTTTTACGAATAAGTTTATGTGAACATTCATTTCTTCATATTAAGATCTGCTGTCTTACTTATATTGCTTTCATATATTGATATTTTACTTTTTTTTTAAGTGACGATCGAAAATTCACCCGTCATTTCAAAGACGGATGAAGAAGGGTATTTTCATATTTTCACTGTTGCTTATATAATGAGTTGCTTACTGTGATACTAAGCAAGCTGGATATAAGATTACGCTAACATCGCATTCTTTTTAAAATCCTGCAACCGCTTTCTAAATTGTGAATGAATTTTAAAACGTGTTTTTAGAATTTTACGAGAAAATTACAACAAAATTTAGTAACCGCGGAAGATTCTAGATGGAGCCACGAACTCACTAATTTTGTTTCACTGTAAAATGTTTCTTCATTCTCTTGGAAATCGAATACTGTGAAGCTAAGAGTGAATGCTGCAAATGAATAAAAATAAAAAAAATATTTTTAAAAAAATGTCAGTTGGGAAGCATGCTTAGAACATTTTAGGAACTTCAATTTTCTGCTTCTAAAACTTTGTAAAAAAGTAAATTTTGCTATTATTGATTAATTAACAGTTGTATCAGCGTAATTCATGCATTTTTATTTGTACCACTCGTAAGAAACGTTCTGCAGATGACTGATTACTAGACAAATACGTCATACTGTTAAAAAAATAAGTTAATCGTTTAAAAAAATGACCGCTGATTCCGAAAAAAAAAAGTTTTTGAACTCATTTCAAATGGTAGAATTATATAGAAAAAAACGAAGAGACTGAACATTTTCTATGATTTCATTTTGGTTGCTCAAATATTTGTAATGAACACGGTAGAAAATTAAATGAACAGATTAAAATATAAAGTATCAACTACTTAAAAAGAAAACAGTAATTTAATTAAAAATGGTAAGTCAGCAAGTTTTTAACTAAACGTTTTAAATCAAAATTAATTTCCTTTTGATTTTGCTAACAACTCTCAATGAATCACAAAAATAAAGATTCTGCGAGTATTTTGGTAACTCTAATATTACTCTATGAGTCTACGAATGAATAATTCTTTTATGCTTAGTTTAATGAAAACTATAGAAAAGCCAATTTAAAAAAATCTTTTATTATTGCTTACCTAATTAAATTTTGTTTTAAAAAGCATGAATTATTTAAATAAACTAAATTGTATAGAAAAATTTCTTTTTCATATATAAGGTCGCAATAATTCATTGATATGCATACATTTGAAGTGAAACAGAAACTACAGTTGAATATTTATTTAAATAAATTAATTTCTTATACTCTTGCATTTACGAATTTTTAATTAAAATATTAACTCCAAAATTGACTGCATATTCGTATTCATTTGAGTTTTGACGGATGAGCCAATCATTTTTGAGCCTTTATCGATCAAGTATAGGCTTTTAGTTTTTTTTTTTTTTTTTTTTTTTTTTTTTTTTTTTTTTTTTTTTTTTTCCATTTTTGGAAGATTCTATTCGAGCTGCCACCATGCATAAAGTATGTAAGCGAATGTTTGAATATGATGAATATAAATTTGGAGCATATTTTCTACCAACATTTATAAAATGAATTAATTAAAGGTGTGCTTTTTGAAATTCGTCTAGTTATTAATTATAATTCGTTTCTAATTTTTTTTTTTTTTAAATATCTCCAGAATTATGAAATGTTATTTTTTTGTTCAAAAATTTCATACAACTGTTGTAGGAAGCAGTTCTTCTTAATGCCGTTTTTCTTTTCAATTCGCTTAAAGTTATTACAGAATACCATCATTTTCCACAAATGTGAATATCATTTGAATTTTACGCGCACTGCTGAAATCGGCATTAATAATTAAAAAATAAAAATCTATTTTGAATTTATTTTTTTAAAATCGATAATTTGTTGAGCTTCTCCACACATAAACTTTTTTTTCCTTTTTCGATCGGGCAGTTTTTTTTCCTTTTTCGATCGGGCAGTTTTTTTTCCCTTGCTCTTCAAAATTGTATGGTACATCCAACTCGAAAATTTATATCACCTCCATAACATAATCCTCCGAATTCGCATGGTTTTGAATTTTCCTGGTGATTTTTTTACTCAGTTTTAAAATCCACTCCACTCTACTCTTTCTAGTATTTATATCTGTAGATTGCTAATTTGTCCAATTTATTTCAGAAATAACATAAGTGGTAGTAGAAAAGAGAATTGATGAGTTGTAGCTTGTTTCAAAGGTAACTACGCCCCCTACACAACCTGAATGAATGTCGGTAGCGTCGCAGCTCACGGCACCCGTATTCTATAATGTACCGAATTTTTTTTTAAGTAAAAAAAAAAAAATACAAAAATCGAGACTGCGTAACTTTTATGCTGGTTTGAACAATTTTTTTACAGCTTTTATAATTTTATTTGCTTGACCTTTTAGTTCTCTTTTTTAATTACCATTGGTATGGCAGTCTACAATCTGCATTTAAAGAAATCTCGCTATTAAATTTCAAAAATAAGAAATAATTTATGTTTACATTAAACAAAGTAAGCACACACTTTTGATCGCAGTGATTCTGATATATTTCACTATACCAATGTATTTATCATACCATTTTCATGACAAGTAGGATAGAGTATCTTGTTTTATAATATAGTCACTTTTGAATGAAAAGATTTCGATTCTTGACTGCTGCATTTTTCATATGTAACTCCCACTCCTTCGTTAATGTTGGTATTATATAAACGAAGTAAAAAGAAAATGCATATGCCATCATCATTTATGAACGTTTTTGAAACTTGAGTAAATTTGCTTAGATTTATAGAATTTTAACCAGTTTTAAATTCAAATTCCTTGTTTCCTTAGTCTCTAGTATATTAATAAGCTGTTGAATAAACTGAATATTCTTTGTACATAATAGAATATTCAGCAACCTAATAAATATTATTAAGGAGGGATAATCTGTTGCATTTTTTATAAAATATTCTTACTTACGCTATATGAATCATTTTTATGATTTACACGTCGCTTTGTAAATGTATTTCTTCATCTTGTATATTATGCACACGGTGGCACAGAGATGGCGCAAGGCACAAATCTTGAGCTATGTATGAGAATGCAACGAAATTAAAATATTAATATGCTTGCATTACTTTTTCAAGTTAAATACAATGTAGAGGGTGAGAAAATAATATTATATACGAGCCATTATTTACACTTTTTATGCCACTGTGCATCCTAGTATATATATATATATATATATATATATATATATATATAAACCATAGGTTATATATTCTTTTCCCGTTTAAGCTTTAAACTTTCGGGTAATTTTTGTGCATGGCTTGATCACCCACTAATAAAGTTTTTCTCTTTAAATTTTCATTTATTATTTCTATGGATATTCTTGGACTTTTAATTGTTTCCATGATTGCAATTGCTTCATTATTAGTGCACGAGGAGTTTCTTTTAGGAGTTTTCCCGTTTTTTTTAAACGTTTACTTGAAGGAAAGGAATTTTCACTTTAAACAACAAATTGCACATGCCCTAAATTTTAAGATTTTAAAAAGTGTTCTTACCTTGAATTTATCATCTCCTACCTCAGAAGTATGCTATTTATATAGTGTTTTTAGGAATGTATTTCTCTAAGTGTTTTGCAATCAAGAATTTTCGATGGACTTCCAGGACCGCGGTGGGCTGGCGGTACGGTCTCGGCTCGTTGAGCCGTATGTTTTCAGGTTCGAGACCCGATTCCAACGAGCAATCGTCGTGCAAGGGGGTCTGTTGCACGTTAGTCAGGGCCAAACGTCCTCCCGCTGATGTGGTGTGCAGGGGGGGGGAGGTGCCGGTTCAGGTGTCGTCCTCGTCATCAACGTTATTCAAATGTCCTCTGCCAGACAAATTGGCAGATGCGCATGGATAATTTCAAAAATTTTTCTTCGTGCCCTGAGTGAGCTAAAATGTCTAAATTCATCAAAATATGGAGGCCGAATTTTGCAGAAATAATAATACTTTATACGAATTATACATACTTGAATATTTCGCACAATGTTTTGTATTCAGTAGGCTTCGTATGCTATAAAAAACACTTTGCGCAAACTTTCAGGTAATGCCTGGCTTGGAGATTCCCACTGAACGACCCCACATTTGGTGGTGGAGGCATGACGCCACCTTGACAGATAGTGCATGACCCCGTAAGGTAAATTTGGGTTGTTACCAAGGTCCATCTTAGTCGGGGCCTTTGTAGTATGTTGATAAGGCTCTGTTTTTGTGATTGCTGTAAGAGAAATGGCGTTGTTTTTGAAGCTACCGGAAGACTATTTGGGAACACCTCATTATAATGATAAGAGAATTTTAAAGGATGTCTTCGCCTTTTTTACGGGTTGCATTTGCTGGTGATTTGAATGTTGTTTGGGTCGACTGCCCAAAACTTTCTAAGTAGAATGGCAGAATACCAATTGCATTTATCTCAAAAATAGTAAAAAAAGGGGAAATTATGGATACCACATTTGACATTATCTGTATTAAATGCGCATTAATTGAAGTTGAGAAACATTATAAATGATTTTGATAAATTTTTTTAAAAAATTAGAAATATAAACAATGCATTTTCTTAAAGTAATCAGTGTGATAAGATATTTTCATGTTGAACGATCATCGATTCAATTTTTATTTTCGATCCCTTCACGATAGGTGCTTAAATCCTAATCGTAACAGTCTTAATAATAACTTTGTTGTGGAGTTTTTGTTTATATATATATATATATATATAATATTGCTGGTACGGAATAATGCTCGGAAGAAAAACGTGTATCAAATTAATCCCTTTTAAGACTAGATAAAAAGAAATTGAAACTCCAGATTGCTCTTAAAAGGTGACGATTGGAGATCACATTCTCCATTCCAATTATTTTTATGCTGGACTACTCAAATTTGTTTCCAAATATTGCAAATTTATGAACAGCATATTTATCAATCAAGTTCTCAACAATTTTTGTGCAGTTATTAAAACCTCTTCAATCTAATTTAAGTATTTAAAACGAGTCCGGCACTGCAAAATAATATTGCTCTCCAGCATATATACTTGACGATAATATTCCGAGAAAGAAATAAACCATTTTGGAAAAGTCCCATTTCTACATACGTAGTGTAATAATATTACACTAGATAAGATGATAATGCCCCAGTACGAGTTTTCGCAAACATGCACTCTTCTGGCAACCGTTTGTGCCAGAAGTTATCTTAACTCGGATTATAATAACCCGAGGAAATAATGAACTTAGCTGTCCACAAACAGAATACACTTGTAAGCATTAAAAAAACTTTTGGTTCCCTCTTACGGTACTTGGCACTATTTTACTCCAGTCTGATATATATAATTTCCTTCTAGAAATAAATCACATCAAAGATGTGCCGTAAATGGGTGCTTGGTACATTCTAAATGCATTGTCACGGTGTGAAACATCCCCACGCTAGTGTGTTCTGGAAGTTTCGATAATATGATTTGTGTCACAGGTATCGTGTTTCAACATTTTGCCTGTTTGCTTCACTTTCAAATAATGACAAAATAATGTCCTGTGTTACCGACAGATGATGTCATGCATGTTTCCACATTGTTGTTAACAACGTTCAATGAAATGAAATCATTCGACACATGCACACAATCATGCACGTACCATGCAATGTCCTGTTACCATTGTATGAATGATAATTCATTAGGGGAAATTGTATCCTAAATCACATAGTTTGTTCTACAAAATCGATCTATCTACAAACAACATTTCTACTTTGGATTCGAGATGAATTTTTGAAAAATCAGTGTCTAATTCTTTTCTAAAATTTTTGCTAAAATGGATATATCTTAAAATAATTATTTTAAATTGATTTCTGATTGCATAATTACATCCAGTTTTCGTTTTTAAAACATATGCAGTTTGCACAAACAATCGATAACAGATTTTAACTGAATCTTGTTAAAAATAAAATAAATAATTCCACATTTAGCCGTTTTTATTTGTCATTGATAACAGAAAACCTGCGATAAATTATTATTAATAATAATAAAATGAAAGTAATTCCATAGATACCGTCGCCTCAGAAGAAGCAGGAAGAATAATATTTAATTTTAAGTAACTTTGTTAGCTAAATTTTTCCAACAAAAATAACTCTTAATGCTCAAACTATGTTTTCATCAGGATAAACAACAACCAATTAGAATTTAGCATTTTATTCTTTTTTCGTTTCAGTGTGTGATAAAACAAATATTTAGAAAATGACATATATTTAGAAAACCTTTTAAAGCGGATTGTTACAAACGCTGGGGGCTAATATTTAAAAAAGAGAGTTGATAGGATTACGAACAATGGGATTAGAGAACAGTGTTGACAAGATTACGAACAATAAGAATATTAGAGATAATTAACAAATTATGAACAACAAAAATACTATGAAATCTAAATGCTCCGAAGTTTCGAGAGATTTAATGAGGATGGAAATCAGGAAACCTTTAAGAACTTAGAAGAATTATCCAAAACAGCTGAGAAAATATCATCAAATTTACTCTGGGCAAGTTTATAAAATAATGATAAACTTAGATGAGAAGAAATAAAAAATGTTTAGACTTTTAATCTATTTTCCTTTGAAAGGTAAGCTGATTTATTATTTGAGTAAAAATGATTTTCATGCGTGCAATGAAAATAAATATTCACCATTGATAAAAATAATCCATTCTTATGAATAACGTTTCTGCAAGTAGTTAACAAAATTTAACTGCATTTTTACAATGAATAATTCTTCTAATTAAATAAAGTTATTTTTTGTATTCACTTTTTATCCGGTACTGCATGCAAACTCTACATAGTGGCGTTTTGTGTTAATTAACCATATTGAATAAAGCTATTTATGCACCTCGACATTTAGTCTGCAACCGTGAACAGAACTCTGTGCAATGAAGTCATTAACAAGTTGTACTTAGTTTAAAAGTTTATTCGGCATTATTTTTTATATATGTTATGTCACGCTTTTAAAATACTTAAAGCCAACTAGAAATTCTCAAATTATGTTCACATTTTAAATCAAAAGGCAAAAGTGTATATTTATACAATTGTTAAAAACAAATATAAATGAAAAGTACACACACACACACACGCACGCATTGTATTATAGAAATAAAAAAATACAGTGTTTGAAAACAAACTTTTATAAGCATATTAAAAAGTTAGAATTCTTCTTGTCATTCTTCAAGTTAGAATTTATGACTGTTTATTTTAAATGTCACGAGTTCTTGAAATAATTTTCTTCTCAAATGAAATATAGTCGTCTCTATTCGCATGGAATGAAAATTTTAGTAAGTTACTTGATTCAACGGTATAGTACTGAACTGATATAACTAGTACTGAAAATATTTATATTAATTTGGGGAAAAAGAAATCGATTATTATTTTAGTTATCTTTCGAAAAAATAATGGATTTCTTTCTATTATTTTCTTTCCATATGAAATTTTTGAAAATAAGGGAAAAAGAAATCCATTCTTTTTTCGGTAGATGGCTGTAAAATAATAATGGATTTCTTTTTACCTATCTTAATATTTTGCTTTTCATTAGGAGATCATTAACTGTGTAAAATTTCAATACACAAGTTGATCAGGTATCGAGGGAAAAATATCGCAAAATTCCCTTTCTCAAAAATCTTATATATATCTTAGCAAATCTTGTATATATCACGAAATTACCTTATTACTGGTAAAATAAAAAAATACTTGATTTATACTATTTATAACCATTTAAAACTTCAATATCCTCAAATTAAAAGTAATGTAACAATGCAGAAACAAATATTTAAAATTTTCTAAGACACCCAACAAGTTATATAATGATTTTAACAATACTCGCATACTGATTTTAAACACGTGAATTTTCGTGGACAGTTTTAAGCTTTGACTTCTACCTCGACTGGCTTTGTATGATTCATCTTCATTAATGGAACGCAATTTGTAGCCAAAGATGAACTCTTCCCATTTTGATAAATGTATCTTGCTAAATTATTCCAGAAATTCTAAATAATATTTCAATATTATTAGTGTGCATAGTTTCTGTATTAATAGTCTGGAATCAGAATTTTGTTCTGCCTTGTGCTTTTAGATATATTATTATAAAGGCAGATACCTTTTTCTATTTCAATTCCTACTATTAGTTCACACTTTTCCTATATAAATCTTGTTAAAATTTTCAATTGTTAACAAAATACTTTCTATTCAACCACTCAACTTCAAATAATTTTTTTTAACTTGCAGTGGATGGCACATGATGTAAACACAGCCATTTCAGATATTAATTCACTAATTAAATTTAATAATACTTTAAATAGAATTTAAGCAGTTTGTAATGAGAGTTGAAATCAATAGGCAGGAGCTCAATCGAAAAAATGCAAGGATTTCAGTATTTTTAACGTGAGGAGGAGAAATGCGAGTTCAATTTTTGCGGAAATCAATATATTTTTTATAAATTCTTTATATTAATTGTAATTTGTTTATAAAAAGTAACTAAAATTAAAATTTTCTTTGTTCACCTCCGTAGGAATTGACTTACATTTTTTTATTCTACTTGTTTCATATATATAGCTATAAATTGTACGTATTTTATTTCTAAAAATCAACTATAGATTTCCCCTTAAAATTTGAGCATCAAAGACTACTTAGAGGTATTTTAAATTTGTATTTATGAATTTACTTCAGATATATTCTAAAAGGGAAAAGGATAAACATAAATAATAAGTCTGAATATCACATATTATCAATTGTAAAAAACAATGAATCTGTATTTGTTGATATTATAATTAGACCTATAACATTGTGACGTAATTGTTAATAAAAATATTGTATGAATATTTGATACTCTTTTTAGAATAGATTTTCGGCAATATTGTAATTAAAAAACTGGCTGGAATATATCAAAAGTGAATATACGATGGAAATTAGGGTCTATGAGTTTAAAACTTCGAATTGATTAATTAAATGTGAATATTTTTAGAGTGTTAATTAATAGAATGTGTAAAATACAAGAAATGTAAACCAATATTCTGATTCATCTTCTCGCTCTTCATCTATCATATGAGCTTGTTGGTTAGAGTTATTTATTTATCCATTTTTCTATCAGAAATGCTTAAAAAAAACAGAGTTAAATCCGTAAGAGGGCTTCTGATTTCATCTTTCCAGAAACGAATTCCTGAACTCCCATTTCGCAAAACTAAAAGCAGCCCCGTGCCATAACAGATTTACTTCGAAAGTGACATTTAAATGAAAATTAAATTTCTTGTCCTAATTGATGGCAATAATGCTATTAGGCTATTTCAATTTTTTTCTACAGGGAAAATCCGTCTTAAGGTATGAATAATCTAAAGTAATCACATACGTTGAAAAATATTAACGCCATGTATTAGGATTGATCAATAAAAGAAATACACGCGACTTAACTGTGAACTGGAAATTTGTAAATTGAGTAACCGTGTTCCAAATACTTTGCTTGTAAATATTTAAGCAATTCGTTCATGATTTTTCACTTGAATATCCTGTGGATGATGCTAATTCCAAAATTATGCTTTTATCTCTGCCCGATAAGTTTTAATTCTAACTGATGTGTTTTTCTACCAAAACCATCCTTAATAAAGATATGTTTGATTTTCTCATTTCTTATGTATTAAATCTTATGTGTTTCTTATGTATTAATTCATTCCTTTAATAAAACAAAAACTTGAACCTGTCGTTTAAAAATTTAGTTTGTTTATTCATTTTGGTCTTTATTGTAAAAACTGCAAATATCTCACCAACCTTTGGGAAAATTTGACATATATTTAAGCTTTTAATACCTGAAGTCAATTCTAGTTTTGTGCAACTGTTTTAAAATTCTAGTAAGGTATCTGATGTTTTTACACGAACCAAAATGCAGTGTTTTAATAAATATTTCATTTTTATCAATAAAAGAGTCTCTCGTACATATTTTGTTCACTTTTTATGCTTACATTTCAATTTAATGATAGTTTTTAATGTAGTTTCTCTCGCATGATTTTAAATTTATCTTAATTTTTTTTTGCTGACTTTAAAGATTGTTCGCATATAGCAATCAATCCTATTTTTCTCATTGAATATAGGAGAGTTTGGAAGCTAACACATAATAATTGATATCCTTGTATGTATATATACGAGAAAGTTGAAACCAAAACGTTCCAATTTATTTCCAGAAAAATAACCAAAATCACTCTCCTAAATTGTAGGAGTTGATTAAAAGCTCTCCGTTTTAATTAACAGTTTTGTTAGGGATCTAGCATGAGCCAAGAGGAAATGTAAATCAAGCCTCCGTATTTTTCAAATATTCACACACTGCAATAATATCAAAGAATCTGAAACTAGATACACGTTTAAAAGCAATTTGACTCCAACAGGTATTATTTTAGTGGGTGACTTAAAATAATTTTAATGATAACGAAGAGTTATAACTTCCTTGTAAACAACGGTTAGAAGGAAAAATGTGAATTCATGTGAATTTTTATTTTCCCTTATCAGTTACAACTATTTTATCTTTCATAAATTCTTTTCGTTTTTCAAAAACGTGGCGCTTTGAGCGCATAATTTGCACATTTTATCCCCTATATCCTCTTTTAATTACACGTCAAACCCTTTGACCGTCATGGCATTTTCTTTTATCTTTATTACTGTCATCTTTAACATCTATTTAGATTATAGCATTTCAAAAGTTTTCATCTAAATGTTTTGTCATTACAATTTTTTGAGCATTTTCCGAACCTTTTAAAATCATTTCCTGAATTAAGATGGGGACTTAGGTGGTTGAATACAGATTTAAGGGAGATTAATAACATTCATCCTTTTATTCAGTTAGCCTTAAAAATTTTCTTTAAGTAATTCTGATGGGACGGTACAAGATTTTTTATTTTGTAACGAAAGAAACTCTAACTTATTTCCCGTAATTCTCCTTTCCTGCTCTTATTACATCTAATTTATTGATCATATATGAAAGCTAATAGTAGTAAAAGATATAAGTACCAAAAAACATTTCATACACCTTTTTTCAAATTTTTTTTAATCAAATGAGCAAAGGTTTATAATGTGACAAACGTGAAAAGTATAAGGTAGTCAGTCGTCTTAATGTTGAAAAAGAGCGAATGAAGATGGTTTTTTTTTTCGATTCACAATAGTTTGCCTTTTAAAACTTTTATTACAAGTAGTCCTCATTCATAAGCACATTATTTGTCTCTAATAAAACTAGTAGAATGAGATTAATATGATTTTAATTTCGATTGTTGAATATCAGGAATTGTTTATACTAACAGCAATAATAATAGAGGACTTTTATGAAATTAGAATATATTATTTAGAATAAATTATAGATATGCTCTATAATGTAAACTAAATTTATAAGCAACTAAAGACAAGTAAAGCTTATGTTGAAATGCGTTGTTCATGTATAATTTGTCCAATAATTGAGATTATTTTACAAAATTCAAAGTCTCAATCTCTTCTACTTCAAAATATTCAATATTCCTCAGTAGAAAAAATAAATTCAGCGCATCTTGATTTTTATTTTGAAAACATGTTGGAAACAGTCCCTGGAAATCTAATTTTTAAGCTTGTCGTCTCATGTTTTATCGTATCGGTGCTGTCAGCAGTCCCTTTCCCCATTTCACCGTTTTAAGGAGGGAGAGGGGGATTGGCAGAAAGCTAATTAATGGTTGTATTATGATCAAACCTTACCGTCAAACACTGTCGAATCTGCGGGACTTTGGAATGGTTTTTCTTCGCCACTCTCTCAACTATGAATATTTTTTCTGACTAACTTTCTAAATCCAGTTCGCTACCAGTTAGTAGTTGAGTGAATCGGTGAGCGATCGTACACGCTCCCTGCTTTCAAGGTCGACATCTAACGTTGAATTTAGGCTCGCCTTGGTAAATTTCACGACTCTCCCTGAAATTCTTCATCCCTATGGGAAAACCCATTTTTTTGAACAGTCCCCAAAAATGTTTAATTTTCTGTGAATTTTCTAAAATGATGATGTGTTTTTGTTTTACTTTAATTAATATCTATTCTCGAAAGAGCAAAAACAAAATGTCACAAAAATATCTCGCCTTTAGGTGTATGTTTGTCTCAGTTGCCTGCCACTGATGCTCCTACCATCATAATAGATGACACATGGATATAAATTATCTCAAATTTCCCTAGGCGTTTAGTTGGAGTGTCTATTGAAATAGACTTCATATATCCTTATATTTGTCCTACTGAACATTTTTAAGAAACAAAAAGAATTTTTTTCTTTTTAAGCATTAAATGAGTGAAGATTTAACCCCTTGACATAAGAAATTGTTTAACTTTCTAATTAGATGCCACATCCTATTTTGGTCATTTATTGTTAATTTGATTTTATAAAAAAAATATATGGAGCCTTTGGAATATTAAAGCGTTTCGAATTGATTTTTACGTATTTAAATACTTAATTCTGTGATTTAGTTGCAAAAAATTCAGAAATTCGACGGGCTTGTCAGACTCGTCATTATATGCGAAGGGGTTAATGTGTATCTATTCGTATCTTATCATATAAAATCCTTGTTTTTTTATTGAAGGTTAACAATATTGATTTTATTTTGAAAAATATGTAACAAAATAACTACAAACTAATGTTTGTCATTAAGTAATTATTTTTAACTAATATTTAATGAATAATATTTTTACATTTCATAAAAAACGTAATAATGAATAGTTGTACTTACATTTTTTTTAATTCTTTAATTCATTTTTTTCAGCTATAAAAGGGCTCAAATATAAATCTTCCTCAAACTTATTTCTCTCATTCAGAATAGATTTTTGTTGCTTTACTGTTTATACCAATATGCTTTATGCTTCATAATATTAAATAATAAATGATGGTCATTTATTAATGATCAAGTAATATAATTTTGTTAAAAAATCAATTCCTACGTAACAAAGAAAAATTTATCTTAGTTACTTTTTATTAAATAATTACACTTAATATAAATATGTATATAAATATGACAGAATCATAATATTAAGAGCCAAAATATAAAGCGAATTTCCTGACAATTTCCATTCGCCTTTCTATATATGGAGTTCGAACTCACAGCCCAAAGAATGCGAGTCCAACGTCATATCAACCATACTATCTCGGCCCGAAAATTACAATTACTACAAATAATTGACCAAAAATTATACTAGCGTTGAGTTTTCAACGCCAGTTGAGGATTCAAAGCCAATTGTGACAACGGAAAATGCATGAGTTTTCTATACTCGTTGGGGGAACGGAATACATATTGGAAATTTTTTAATTTTCTTTATTCTGCATAATATTAATTCGAAAGTACTTCAAAATGAATCGGAAAAATTGATTAATTAACAGTTTTTAATTTTAAATATTTCAAACATTATGAAAATAAACAATCGTTCAAAATAATCGGCCGAAAACACGTTAAGCCTAACCTCATTAGTGTGCGGGAAAAACAAACTAAATGCGCTACTTATTTGGCGACGGGGCAATGAAGAGTTTTGCCGTGAAAGTTAGTTTTTAATTAATTAATAAAAAAAAAATAAGGAACTGATATTTGTAAAAACTGTATTAACATGAAATGTCATCCACTAAAAGTTTAAAAAAAAATTACTTGAATCTAATTGGATGAATGGAAAGTATTTTAATAACAATTGAAAATTTGAACAAGATATATATAGAGAGAGTGTGAGCTAATAGTAGGAATTGAAGAAGCAGTATAATTTTAACCAGCGTTTTCCCCCGATCCCTTGTATCTCGTTGAACCTGATTCTTCGAAAAAAATGTATCGATTTTTTTTTCCTCCTAGACTTTATTTTCTTTGCGTTTATTCCCAAATAACGTAACCGATCACCTTAAAATAGCCATAATCTTCATTATCTCTCCTTAAGGAGTGTATTCTTCCTCGCGTACTTTGCTCTTCATTGTCAGCTATATTCGTAAACAGTATCTAATAGATCATTATGAATTTTAAATAGCTTAAAAAAATTTTCTTTCAAAACATTTCACTTGTGGTGTTTATTTCTTCTAAGATCTCAATTTTTTTTCTTTTCCCCCTCAATAAATAAAATTACCAATTTAATCGTGATAATGCATAATTTTTATATTTTATTAACTTGTTTTTCCTGAAATTGTTTAGACAACAATCCTAGTAAAAGCTAGCACGTATAATCATTGGATAATACTGTTACATTAGTTTTCTGCTAGATAACTTTTCATAGCAAAACATTTCTCTCTCCGTAAAATGGCCCGTCTTTGAAAATAACAATTGTCCACATATTTACTTAAAAAATGATTAAACTTTAGAGAAATGTTATAAACGTTACAATAAAAAGTTAATATAAATATAAAGTGTAGTATCTCCGAAATTTTCTAGAATGCTCTGTAAGGAATATACTTGTGTATTACAACCAAATGAGATTAGCGAACAATGATTACAAAAATACTATTAGAGTACGATTTTGATTTTCTTTTTGGAGATTAATTGATAAAATAGTATCAGAAAATTGAATATGTACTTTAGACCTTCATTTCTGGAGCGATTAAACCCAAGATTTGATATAGAACTAAGATTGTTATCACAAATCGAATTTTGTATATTTACATCAATCCTTTTCTGAAATTACCACATTTATATGTTTCAACGTATTTCTTCACGTATTTGTTTCTAAATTTATATCTGTATATTAGATTGTTAATTCTGTACCACATTGTGTACTTTTAGCTCTCTTCATTTTGTAATTAGCGTGTTAATTTATACACGGATGCTCATACAGATTTTCTTCGAATAAATTATGTTCAAAATTTAATGGAAATGTACAAGTTTCGAGTAGAAGTCATATACTTAATTTCATTAATGTAGATCAAAGCGCTTTTGTGTTATCGTGTTCACACACACACACACACACACACACACACACACACACACACACACA
>JAOUZG010016694.1:4802661-4966664 GCA_026289955.1 Argiope argentata | reverse complement strand
TATAATATAAGCTCTGAAAGCAGACATTAGTTAAAATATCGAGTTCTAAAATTTACGTCGATTTTAGTACTTTCTTTTATATTATTATTAAGTACGAAAGTAAGAAGCCGTAAATTTATGAAGGAGAAAGTGATAATTTGAATTTTTAAATGAAAGTCTCCGTAAAGAAACGGGCTGTACAATCTAATATTCATATCAGTATCATTTTCAATTATCACGAGTATTATTACTTCTAATTTCATTTACACTAAAAGGATTTAAGCCTCTTTTCGATTCTCTTTCTACGACTCTGCCTCTCCTTGAATGGGAAGGAAGGCGGCAAACCATTGGAGGGTATGGTAAAGTTTGCAAGTAAAAGTTATTTTCACATGCAGTCCTTGACTTTATCCTTGGCATTCTCATGTAGATACATAACATATTTAGTTTTATGTTTTATTATACAATGTTTATGCTTCTATAATTTCTATAATTAAGGTCTATAATTTTTATCAAGAATCAATAAGTTTCCGTTATCTTATTTGATGTGTTTTTGAGTCATCACGTTTATGTACACGATAGTATACACACTATATGATGATGATGATACCGTTGATAGCTCTATTTCAAAAAATTAACTAATTAGAACATTAAAAATTAATTAATTTGATTAGAAACGTGTATTATATTTCATCTATCTAGAACTTTGTTTTTTGATTTATCAAGTTCGTAAGCACTTGGATAGAGAGACTATCGTGCACAGATTGCGTTAAAAATTTGTTTTCCCTTTTGTTGAAGTTAGGGCTACATATGAATATCATCATTTTACCTCTAGATGTTTTTGATATCTTTGATGAATATAATATTCACGTGCGGAAACACATAATTCTAAAGAAGTGTTTTTGAATGATCGGGAGATTTACATTGTAAGTATTTACCAAAATCTTGAAATCGTATTCCTTCACAAAATCGATACTTTTACTTTGTATTTTGTATAAGAGAAAGTGAAAAAGGTTATTACTATCGAAATAACAGATTCTAAGAAAGGCTTGGATCCTGAAAGGCAAATTAAAAGAGATCAGAAGATGAAACCTAGTCAAGGATGAAAATGTAGCTTGTGAATATCTCGGATTATTTTGAACGTGAAAACAATTTCTTTTTAAAACTGTCTTGAGGAAAAGTTTTCTCTTTGAAGTTTCTTTTAATATGATAGAAAGTTAATATACTTTCCGATATTCTGGCCATTAATCTAGAACTTGCAAAATTAGTGGAAACTTTAATTTCATCACCTCAATCTAAATATAATTAAAGGGTGCGAGTCTATGAGCAATTTAATAATTATATATACTAAGATGCTTTTTTCCAAATGTCTGGAATTCTTCCTCACCTCCCCCCCCCAACAAAAAATCAGTAAAGCTTATCAATATGGACAAACATATTCTTTGTAGTAATAATTACATCTCAAGATGTATGAGAAAATAAAAAAAGATCGAAATTGTTTGTCGTTTGTTCCAGATGAAATAAACTAAAATTAAAATTAAAATTAAAAAAAGAGAGATTTTAACTTATTATGACACCAAAATTGAAAAGACATTGACACTGTTCTTAATTCTGTGAGGAATGCTAATATATATCCTTTTGAACTGTCAACCTCTTTATCATCATCCACCGAAGAAAGAAATGTTATCCTATGCGTTGGCTGATTTTCAACTAGACAGATTGGGGTGGGGTGGGGTGGGGGAACGGAAGAGGACATTAAAAAAAGCTTATTTTCCAAGTTAAAAAATAAAGTACTCTCTTTAAAGTACAAATTCTATGAATAATAAAAAATAAAGATAATATTAAACTTTTATCAACATTATTCCCATATATTTCATTACCTTAATTTGATTATTAGAATATGTGTAAAACTCAGCATCTGGTTCAATGATATGTGAAAGTGGGAATTTCAGATAATATAAAGTCATTATAGGTAAATAAAAACAAAATAAGATAATAAAAAACAACAAATATGCATTAACAAAATAAAAAATATTAATCCTCAAATAAATGATTAACATGTTGAAAATGTGGGGAAATATATCAAATTACTTGGCCATCTCTTTAAAAAGGGAGTCTCATAATGCGCACTTCCTATGACCGAAATATGCTTAAGTCAGCTATTAATCTAATATATTTTTTTCATTGATATAATACAAAATAAAAGAACGATAACGATTTTTCACACAAGAGGTAACAATGGTTTCTGATATTAAATATACCAAGGATTAGCGCAGTATTTATTGAACAATTATCTCTCAATCCGAAGGAGTAAGCATATCTTGTGAAGCTTCGTTTGATTAAAAAATCAAATTTCACATAAAATGTCGTTCACTCAATTTCCACAACTTTGATTAGTCTCTGATTTATTCTGGTATATGTTTTAAATGTTTGTTATATACCAGTTAAACATATTTTACATACATGTTTTAAAATTTTTGTCTATCTAGCATGACAGCGACAAAATGGCGCATGACTGAAACTATGCTTTGAACTGAACTATGCTTGACTGAAACTATGTTATATTTGGACGAATGTCTGATATCGTTAGTATCTTTCTACATAATTTGTTCACATAATTAATTGAGATCGATTACAATTTTATTTTTATAATTATCGGCTGGTATTACAGCAGAAAATCTCTTCATAATTCCTACTAACCTAATTTTAATATGAAATGAATGTGGATGTAAGGAATTGCTTTTTTAATTAGGATTTAAATAATTTTATCATTATGTTTATTTTATTTCCTTTTTTTCTGTTAATCAACAACTATTTATATTTTTTGTATATCTTTATAGGTTATAATAATATTTTAAAGAATTTTTGCTTTATTTTAAGTTCATAAACTTTGAAAATTATTTAATGACCTATTTCAGTAAATCAGAAAAATTGCTCTTTTATAAATAATTTTGAATAATTAAATAATTAATTAATAAAAAGTTATTAATTACATTTATGGTTTCATGTTAGAAAGTTTTTAATAAAAAATTATTAAGTGCCAACTAATTTATAATTAATTTAGATTATATAAATATTTTCAATTATTTTTCTTACATTTCTTATTCTGGTTTACGACATATCACAATAGGAGTCCGAGAATAAAAAAATTTAGACTTATGTTAATTACATCTCTAGAAAAATTATTGCTGTATTTATACAGAAAAAAATTTAATAATAATGTTTTTTTTCATTATTTTTTCATTTATCTGTGTTTTTTTCCTAATCATTTTCAAATTTGGACACATGAAAAAATTTAATACATAGTAAAGGATTAAAAATCTGTTCTGGAACTGCATTTATCTACTGTTTTCATTCCTCTCAAGTCACGTGAATAAAGGAAATTAAGCCTAATTACTACACATGCTTAATATAAAGAAATCAAGGCCAAAAGTTTTAGAAACTAAATTTTCATTTGACAAAACGAGAAAATATTTACTGTTTTTCCACCCACTTCGCTTGAAAACTGAAACCTATAAACGGCAAATTATCTTAATAATGGATGATGAAATGATGGATTCAAAGTGAATGCTGTTGATTTAAATGTTACTTCCAAAATCAAACAAATAATGAATAAATTTATGAACTAAAAGGTAGAAAATGTCCCAGTCTCTCTGTACATATACTCGAGTCCCTTTGACTTGGAGTTTTATCAAGGCCTTTGTCGCGAAATCAAATCCGAAGGCCAAATATCAGTTTCCTCTCACAAGAAATCGTGAAATATTATGCAAGTTTTGTTTACTTTGTGTCACCCAATATTGCGAAATTTAATATACAAATTTACCTTAACTATGAGTGTCAGTGTAAGAAAAATTTTCATGGTTAACTCAGCAGCATTTGAACCAACATTTCTCAGGACTAACTCTGTAGTTCTGTATCAAAATGCCTCAGGACTAACCCCGTAGTTTTGAATTTAAACGACACAGGTTAACCCTGTGGTATTGCACTGAAATGTACCAGAATCAGATCTTAATACGGGGTTATGCTTGCAAGGGAGATTTTTCTTTATTTTAATAAGGTAGTGCGCCAAGTGACTTAACCAAGTTAACATTATGTGATGTTTAATTCCCGAGGAGAATTCACAGATTACATCAAAAACGGATCAAAGATTACAACAAAAAATATGATAAGAGAATACTCACTGGTTCGCATTATTGGCACAGAGATGTTATTCAGCAGATTTCTTTATTATCTTTATTGCTCTGTTATCTTTAAAGAACAAACTAATGTCACACAAAACAAGTATCAGAACTTTTTGACACATCTAATATTTATCACAGAAAAATAAATAAAAATTAGACATATATATTAAAATTGTGATATTTATCTAGCAATTCTGTGGATTTTCTAATATTTAAATTTTTACCGCATTCGTTCTTACCCATTCGACGTCAATCTTTTAAGCACTTTTGTTAAAGGCTGTTCCTTTTTTTTGTATTTACTCAGATTAGATACATTGTATATTCAGACTATGGATAACAAAGTTGTAACTATATACTTCCAGGAAATTCTGCAGAAAGAAAAATATTTACCTGGAAATTGAACAAATCACCTGAAAGAGAAGATTTTTATTTCGCGAGACGAAATGTGAATCCTTCTGAAATAGCGAGACTCTTTGTGAAATTAATGCGAGGGGATGATGAAAATAAGCAGATTTATATAAAAATGCTTTCTGTCTCGATATTTCTAATGGAACTTTCAAAAGGTAAAAACGTTTTTAACATCCTAAAAATCATAAAAGCGTCTGAAGTCAAATGCGCATTGGATAACAAGATGCGAGGAGAAGAGAACAAAATTAAAAATAATTCCATTAAAACTCCCTATGGAAATCTAAAGAGGAGTTTAAAAAAGATCCTCGGCTCCGCGAACGTGGGAGGGGGAGGAACACAGGAATATTGATTCGGAATGAGGGGAGGAGGCGAATCCTGCCTTAGACATGCATCGCCATAATTTTAAATCGTACCTCGCTTCCAGGAGAAAATGGATCACTATGCAATTTAATACATTTGCTGTTGAAATTTTACGTATACCATTCCAAACAAAGCTTTTATCTATACTATTTATTATATTATTTATTGTGTCTTATTTCGTATTGAATCTTATTTCGTTTTATCGTTGGATCATTTTATGTGCACTCTTTCGTCCTTCAGTTTGCATTCTTAAAATTAATTAATTTAATTTTTTTTTACTTCTGAGTTCAGATTTCACTGAAATCAATTTAATTTAATTTCTGAGTTGCAAAATGTTCTGGATTTCTCATGGTTTTCGGCGTAGGTCTAATTTCTGTAATTTTAAGGTATCGTATCACGTAAAATTTGGTCCTTTAAAATAAATGCATTTCATCTAAATTTTATGTAGGCATCCTTCTTGAAGGTGTACAAACTCTGAAGGCTTTCATAAGATCCTCTTTTTCTTGCTTTTTACTTGTAATGTAATGAATATGAGGTTTGAGTTCCTGATCAGGGATTTAAAAGTGATTTCTTTAAAGGCAATAGAAATTAGCCTTTGGCTTAATCAAAAGACCTTAGAATAAACTATAATTTAAAGAGAGCCCTCCTTCTGATTAATCATACCAAAAAACACCACATACACATATGAAAATTATTTTTGTGCAGTATTAAAAATAATGATGTATTAAAAATAATCTTATAAATTAGTCCTAAATAATGTTATCATAATTTACATTGCATTTTCAAGTAATAGGCATCATTTTTTTAAAAAAATGCCTAGCTACCTAACTAAGAAATTTTTTCATGTCATTTATTACAATAACAGCAGAGGCTTCGAGCAGAGCTAACCGAGAAATATTAGACTGGATAACTTTTTCTGTTTAAAAAAAAGAAAGGTGGCTTTGCACAACAGTTTTTAGAAGTTATTACTGAGGTGATCTGCAGCAAAATGCATATTACTATATAACAAGCTCGTCAACAGCGAGTTGCAAGATATTCTTCATTTTGTGAAAATGGGCTAGCATCAAATTTTCGTACGAACAGAATTTTTGAGTTGCAAAATAAAAAATACCTATTTGTTACTCTTGATATAAGACTAATTCTATTTTCAAATTTGTGAGGAAAGATTTTATTTTTCGAATTTTATAGAGAAGGTATAGTATTCACAACTAACAGATTTAATCAGTAAGAATGATTTCAATACTTGCTCTCCAATAAAAGTTTAATCCTTTCTCCCACCGCAAAAAAATGTAGATCTTATGTCTTGAATTTTCAGATTTTTATTTTCAAAGTCCCGCACATAAGAGTTTTGTTCTTATCAATACAGAAAATAAAGCAGAATATATATTTTGAACACCTTTTTTCGGCCCTTGAAACTGAAATTTCGTATAGTTATAGTTTTAGAAACACGATAACACACCAAGTTTCATTTATTAAGTCTGTGAGTCTGTCATATCGCATTTACATAAATGCGTGATTTCGTTGAAAATTTTCTGTGCATTTACATTTTAAATGCTAAATATATGTAATAAACTTTATTTAACTAACTTTTTGCGTTTTGTAGTTATCGTGTTCTCTTGTACATGAACAGTCATACTGACATCCTCTGAGTATTTTTCCTTCAAAATTTGATAGCAATCTGAGCATTTGATGCTGTTATAATTAAATTTTACCTGTCTATATTCATAGGCAGTAATAAGGAACGATAGACAAAAAGATTTTTAAAAAATGTATCTCCAGTTCAAATTTTTTGACGAATATAATACTTCCTTTTTGCTTTTTTGTATCCTTGAAAGTAATCATCAACAGTGACCTCCTCAAAAGTTTCTCGTAATTTCTCTAATAAAATTGCTATCCCCCTCTCCTCGTATAAAATTGTGAACCTTGGGTAAGACTCTGCGATCAGCCATAAAGGAACACGGATTTAAAATCTAAAACTGTGTGACCGGGTCACCGCAACAGCAACACTGGGGGGGGGACTGTGATTGAGTTCTAAGGGTTACCACCCTTGGGACCCCCGGCCATGGTACAATCCTCCCCGTAGGAAGTACGGCTCATCATCGATGGGAGGTCTCCCCCCCTTTTTAGTGTATCCTCCATCGTGGTTAGATCCAACCACCATGCCGGAACATCTCAACCTTATTTCGAGGTGCTCACCTGGGAAGGGGTTGATCCTTGGGTAAGATAGCGAATGCCTTTCATTGTATCGATGAACAACAGTAACAAAAATTTGATATTTGCCATGAATTCAAAATTTTTTATTGTTCAATTAAACCTATTGTTTATTACTTATGACATATAGATAACACCACCCGAAAACTGAACTTGTATTTTTGATGCAATTCTTCCAACTGATTTAAATTAAAAGGCGACGTTGAACTGAAGTTATAATCACAAAATCACTTATAAAATTTCATATTTATTAACTCATTACTTATTCGAATCATAGCATTTACATGTTTTAGGAAAAAAACACCGACAAGGTATCAAGTGTACTTGATGGGTAGGGTTTCAAATTTGATACAAATCTATACTTTATATGTTACATATGTGTACCAAATTCTGGCTCTCTAGTTCTCTATATTTTGTTCTTACCATGTTAACGCCAGACAGACAGTCTTCCTGTGAATAGATTTCGTTCAAAATGTAATAAAAATCTACAGATGTGGGTTAAAGACAATTACCGAATTTCATTCATTTAGCTTTAAAAGTTTCTGAGTTATTTTGCTCATACAAACTGGCAGACAGGCATAATCCCAGAAATGTGTTTCCCAAATGAGGTTTAAAACATGGAGATTCGTTAAAATTTCAGATTTTTTAAAACTATTCTAATATTTCATCTGTACTTCATATATAAGAAGAAAAAAAAATTTTTAACTATTATTTTATTTTATTTTTTAACCAAATAAAGTTATGACAAACAAATGTGAATAGATCTGAAATATAGCTGTTGATATCTGAATATCCTCTGCTCCTGAGACATATGAGTAAAAAGATTTCAGATAAAGCAATTCTTGAACTGTTTAAATATATAGTTTTTTTGTAACTCAACATGTTTAACTTTTTCGCCTTTGAATTTTTTAAAATTAATAATTAGTTGACAAATCCTATTTGATGCATTTATTTTAATTTTATTCCATATAAGATTCTTAAGGACATCTAATGCACCTAGGAGTGATGAAATTATTTTTATCTTTTAAATTTATTAGAGTTTTAAATATAAAAAATCGTGTAATTCTAGGTACATGTCATCGTATGAGAAGGGATTAAGAATAATAATATGGGCTTAGTATACGATTTGACATGAACATATTTTAAATTCTTAATCCGGTGCAAAAAACAACTTATTTGAAAAGATTGGCGTTTAAAAAGTTAATACTTGCAAATCTTTTGTTTTTAATCAGGGTGATTATAAAATGATTTCACCTATTTAGGGGCACCTGCATCTACAACTACCGAGCAGAATGTAAACCTATTTCATGACAATGCAGAGAAAGATATAAAAAAATAAATAAAACAAAAAATGCTAATAACAAAAATCCCCGATGAGAGATGTTTAAACGCTGCCTGAACAAAAATGGATCTCAATAAGTGCACAAAAAATTGATTATGCAAAATTTCATTGATGTTAGACGGATAAAAAATTCACATACAGAAATGAATGACATATACATACAATCGAAAGAAAATATTCTCTTATTTTTCAATTAAATTAATTTAATTTAATTCTTCTTGTACCACGAAACATTTTCAATATGCTCATCTTCTGTGGGCAAAAAATATAATATGAATGACTTTTGGTACTTTTTTTGTTTAATTATTATAAGTCACTTTAGTGTACTAATAAACTCATTACTCTATTAGATGCTCTCAACTGCTGGGCTATTTTCTGTACACCTGATGTACCCGAATCTTTGAGCCTTATTGCATGTATTGATGTTATCTTTCAATATCGTAAATAATTTTTTATAAGAACGAATTATCTCAAAATGTTGGGGATCGCTTAGAAAACTTATTTAATTCATTAGAACATCCATTACCGGGTTACAGCTGATAATCATATAAAAAAATGAAACATTCGAAATAGATGTCATTTAGAACATCTCAAACGTCTAAATGTCACTAATAGATACGCTTCGAAAACAATAAGTTTTTAACTATGCTTACTTCCATTTTTGTACCACCTGTGGAACTAAAAACCTGCTTACTATTATAGTGATTTCTTATAATCGTACTTCAAGTGGTTCCTTGTAATGATTCTACAATAAAGTAAAATCTCACACATTTTGCTTCTCTATTCTTCGCAGAATCAGTTGCCACAGAAGACTCTACAAAAAAATAGTTAAAATAGCCATCATATGATAGTTAAAATAGCCATCATATGATTATCTAACTATGAAGACATATTTAAAATAGAAAGGTGATTAAAAAATTCATATTTTAGTTCTTAAAAAGAGAATGAAATCAAAAATATAAGGAAAAAAGATAAAGCTATTTCTTCTGATATTCTGATGAATAATATGAGCAATTGAAAAATTAACAAAATCAATAATATGTCTTATATTCATGTAATAGTTGAGCATTACCTAAAAAGAATACAACGATTCAGTGTTATAAATACATCTGTAATGTGCTAAAGATTCTAATTGTTTTGACAGCACACAGCACCTAAAATTTGATCAATATGTTCATAGAACTGGTAGCATAACTGAAAGAATAAATACATCTAAATATATATGAATTAAAACCTATAATTATCAGCCTTTTTATATAGTTAAAAGTTTCCAAAATCCCTAAAAGTCTTTAGACCAATAAATCCTATTGTCTCATATACCATACGCTAATGAGGCAAAAAATTATCATGATCACATTTCCACATTTCAATTTCATCTTAAAATGTAGATGTTGATGAAGTAAGTGTTGTGATTTATTTTAACTTAAAAAGATCTTTAATCAAATAATAAAATGTTTAAAAGTTGGACTAAGAAATTAAAATATTGCCATGAATAAATTTCAAATAAAATTAAAATTTAAGTACTGCATTCAAAATTAATGCCTTTCTACCTTCTTTTGTTCCGTTCTCACCAACCAATCACGGCACCTCCTTTAACTGATAGCCCCCAGCGATCCTGGTTATGCTTGGGTTGGTCTGGTGTGTTCCAAACTTTCCTTCTTTCCTTCTCATTTTAGACTTCTCAATTAAACAAATACATGCCATCCTTACAGAGATTCGCGAAAATTCGCCTACGGGGCAAATGTGTTATGCACCTCTCATCTAAAGCTCGAATTCCTCTTGCAACACAAGTCTAGAGTAGCAAATGGAATTAATAAGCCTTTACATTCCGATCCGTTGATTGAGCGGTTCGTAAAACTCTGTTTTCTTCAATAAACGTCGCTGCACATAAATTTGGGAAAGGATGGGAAAAGGAGGCATTCCCTTCTCTGTCTTTGAAGAAATTTTCGCTCCGTCAGCTTTATGGTCTGAATGGAATGAAGTTCTGGATTTCGGAATAAGATCTGATATATTGAGGAAAGTAGAATTGATACTGGATAAATTCGATACATAAATAGAAGTCAGTAAATGAGTTATTTACTGATAATTAAAAAAAAAACTTTACAATCCTGAATATTTTTTTTAATGTCTTTTATAGAGTTGGAATGTTTACGGCAAAATCCCAGCTATAAAAGAACACCATGTCACTAATTAAATAAGTTCAGCTGAAATAATGAAATTTTTTTTCCTATTTGGGAAATGCTTCATTTGACATTTTCGGATGATTTTTTTAGCAGATGTTTTAATATTGAGAGAAGACTTTCATTTCATTTCCTAAAAGCTACATTCTTGAAAATTGAATTACTTTTATTTAAAATAAATTATTTATCTATAAAAATTCAGGATAAACGCAGGAAAATTTCTTGAATGGGGGTAAATAGTTGAAAATTTGAGATGTCTTGGATTATCATTCCTTATAAAATTATAAGGAAAAATCATTTTTCCTTATAAAATAGCCTGAATATCATTTAATCTAATTTATAATAATCTTTTAAGACGAATAATAATCAGTCAGAAACTGAAAAATAAACTCTTATTAACTCAAGTCCCGTTTGGTCTTATTAAGGCGACTGCCCTAAATAAAGAACAATTTTGGCAAATTCTCATTATTGCCTATCGAGGGTCGATTAAAAATACGTATTGAAGCACGTGAATCGTGGCAGATCAAGTATGCAGCACATCAGTCTAAAATTTTGTAATAGTTAGTATTTGTTTCTTCTTATTGTTAAAGCCGCAAAAATGAAACAATTTTGCGGCCCTGGTTTTAGTTAATATTACTAATTAATTTATTAAATGTGTAAGATTTGTTAAAATAATAAAGTTTTCTGCTATTTAAGAAGATTTTAAAAAAATATTTTCATTAAGGAAAAAAAATTTTTGAATTTGAAATATTTTACATTAGAAAGTGAGTGAAGAATTTACTATAGGAATACTCAAATTATAGTACATGTACCAAAAACGGTACATTATATTATTTTTGGTGATGTAATTTTCGCACAAATATTTTAAAGGAGTATTGAGAATAAATATAAAATGGCACAGCTTTGACCTTTTACTCCAATCTTTCCTGTTCAGGAATATATATATTCTTTTATTCTTCCCTTTAAATCTACACTGATGGCACTGGCCACAACATTCATGTTAATAATTGTGAATCTGAGGTAATTACTTTCCTGAAAATTCAGAAAATGGATGTCTGAATATGAAATCGATTTTTTTAACATTGTGTTAGTTAATATTTTGTTCAAGAAAGATATAAATTTTTAAATATTTCATGCGGTAGAAATTTCATAAATAACTATAAAAATATTATTCAATTTTTGGTTCAAAAGAAAAATTAACATAATCACATCCTCAATAAAGGGATTAAATATTAATATCTTTTTATTTTTTTGAAATTAAAGTTTCGAACATTGAGTTAATTATAAATATAGAATGCTGTTGTAACTTGAATCTGTTTTATGCTGTAAATAAATGAAGATAATGCTCAGTATGTCAAAACTGGTTCCAAGTTAAACAAGCTTATTATGTGAATTAATCCTTATAAATAAAAAATGTTAAAAAATTTTATTAAGCACTATTACCACCACCATTTACTTCAAAACTCTGTTCCACAATTTACACTATTGATTATGTTTCGCATATTTATTTGAAAGTCTAATTATTTTTAAACTGTTTTATTCTTTGATTACAGATACTCCATTTAGGCTACATTTTTAATTGGATTTTTTTTATTGTGCACACATTTTTGATTTTTATTTAGGTGATACAAAGTTTTGATGCGGCTTAAGAATAAAAAGTTTGAGAACTACTTTATTATAAAACGAGAAGGCGCTGATATTAAATCACAATTGTAACTTCGCCTAAATTGCACATCAGTGGTTTGCCTGATAAAGTGAAAATGAATGGAAACAAAAGGCCGAAAAAGGTTTTACCTTTTCTGTTGAAAGGCTTCACTTTCTCATTTTTTTATGTTTTTGCATTTAGTAAAATGATGAATGAAAAATGGAAGTAACAAAACATTATAATTACAAGTTTTTATATTACGTAAAACATGGACTTTTTCCGTCGTTTTAGAAGGTAATTTTAATTTAATTTTTAACTCGAGAATATGAATAATAAAGAATAATTTTATTCAATTTGATAATTAACCCTAGAAGAAAATTAGATAACTCCCAACAAAAAGAAGCTTATAAGAGTACATTTAAATTTAAGAAAAAAAATCGACAAATATTCTAAGTAGCAGGATAATATCTTGTTAAGAGGAAAGATATAATATATAAGGAAATTGTTTCAAGCCAAAGATAATGGAGTTCTAATGAATTTACAGCATGATGAAATACACATTAGAAATTTTGCATTTAATATTATGAAACCAAAGCCGGATTAAAATTGACCTTAGTATTGGAAGACTCTCGACCCCCCCCATCCTTCCATTTTTACTCAACTAAATTAAAAAAACCCATTTAATTTTTTTGGTCAATGATTTTAATTGAAGCTTTGTTTAATTAAGAAAATTTAAGGTAACACATATTATTGTAATTTGAAATAACAAAATATTTCATTGAAGCTGGCTTTCAGAGAGATAGTTTCGATATTTCTTGTGTAAAAAGTCAAAGTAAAATCCTAAAATTTTAATATTAAAAAAATGGTATGAAAATTATAGCAATTTGAAAGGAATTTTAAGGTCTTAAATGCAAATCTTACCAATGCCTTTAATCTTCATTCAATCAACAAATTGCAAGAAATACTTATTTTCAAACGGCACTAAAAAGACGGAAAAAAAAATTCCTAAAGATAATATTCTAAAATTTAAACATTTTATTTTCATTTGAATATATTCGAAAATATGATAAAGGATAAATAAAATAAAAGCATCAATTTATAATATCTAAAATTCTGCAAACATTCTTGGGGCCCTTCAAACTTACGGTTATCCTTTTGTAACTGCCAACGTAAACTATTTGATAATTCTGCCCTAATGTTGCGGATTGCTAACAAGATGTTTCTTAGGCAAGAAACATACTTAATATAAAAGATGATTTTTAAAACAATTTTTAATAAATAAAAGAAATATATTTTTTATTTATTCAATAAATAAAAACATCAAAAACAAATAATCAGGTTTAAAAAAGGCTTTTAAGTGCAAATCAGGCTATATATTGTATTTAAAATTATCAACTACTGTGTTTTATCTCATAATATTTTGCAATATTTTTGGTTGTTCTAGTTAGAGATTATTAGAATCTTAAAATAAAATTTGAAATACATTAGATTGAAAATTCGCATCTGTTTGTAATTTATAAACGAAATGAAAACATGCTTCCTCTTTATTTTCAAATCGCCTAACAAAGAAGAATTACAAATAATGGTTGGGATGAAATATTTTACAGATGTGCCCTATTCTGTATTATAATAGAATTGAATATTCCATTGAAATCGACAAGAATTCAATTAAAATATATTTTCACGATCTCTTGTCGAAAGGCCTGACAACTAGTTACTTCAGTAGTTCAACTTTATAAGTATATTTGCTGCATTGTATCCATCTCACGGGAAATGTCACTGGATGTGAAATATTCGTTGGTCATTAGTCCCTTACTAATTACCAACAAATTTTATCATTCGTGTCATAACTGAGTCTGAAACTCGCTTATACTGACTCTTGTCAAAGTTTTCGCGTACAAATTGCCTCCATTGCCTAATTAAACGGCACATTCCATTTTGTGAGTGCATTTTTGTCACGACTCATATCAGATTCTATAGGATATTTGAGATATCTAAAAATAACATTTTCCTACTATTCTGCTTTTAAATTCATTTTTGTCTCTACTCAGACCAGAATCTGTTGGATAATTGAGATATTTAATAATGTATAATTGTATATTTCGTTAATTAATTTCAACTATCTTATTTACAAAATATGCAAAGAAAAAGTATTGCAATCGCGCAATAAATAAATAAACTTTGAGATTTCAATAAGTTTACGTGTTTTAGATCTCTCTGAATCAGTAATAATGTTTTTAAGACGATGTCTATGTGTGTGAAATGAGAATACGAAGAAATTTATCTCTTGGTTTTATAACCAGAGTTGAAGATTTCAGACAAATTTTAGACCAAATCCTGTGAAAGATTGACTGTATATTGACTGTTTGCATGTGTATATGCGAACTCGTTGACTCAAAAATGCAATAATCTGAAAAAGTATAATTTGGTATCTTGACGCCATAATTATAGATATGTTTCAAATTTTTGGTTAAAGGAAAGATGTATAAAATCCACAGCCAAATTTCTTCACTAAATTTCGAAACCTAGCATAGACAGTGTCTTAATATGTAAAAATAAGGGAAAGTATAGAGGAGAAAACTCTCATCTGTTTTATAAGGAAAATAAGGGAAAGTATAGAGGAGAAAACTCTCATCATTAATTTAATACTGAAAAAGTTTGATGGTCTAATCTATGACAGAAATGTTCATGTCATCTGCCTGCACAATATATGATGATTGGTGTGGCGTCAAGTCTACTTCAAAATTAAATTGACTTGGGAAATTCAAGTGCATCATCTAGCCATGAACCAATTTCTTTTGATGTTGCCGATGGGCAAAGACTTTTACGGTGCGCTTGAATTTAAAGGTTCTTAACTTCCAGACCTTGCTACAACTGGGAAAAGAAATAGTACTATATATTTAAAAGACAAATATTAAAAAGCTTTTAAGCCATAAAATTGTACATGAAGCAAAAGGGTTGGTTTGAAAGTTAAAATCACCACTGAAGACGAAAAGGTTAAGGAACATAAGCACAGACTATAGCTATTATGAATTGATACAAAAATTATTCCATTATCAATACTCAGAAGTTTTAATTAGTTAGAAATATTCTTACAAAAATGAATTTATTTTAATAAAAAATCAAAAGCAATAATATTTTTATTTGTATTGAATTTAACCTGAAATCAAAATATCGGTTATAGTCAGAGCAAAGCTCAATTAACTTTATAAGGCGATGAAGAAATTTTAGTCCTAGTAACGCATAATATTTTTTCATGAATATTTTGGAATAAACAATTTTTTTTTATCCGTTAAGTTGATTGGATTTCATATTTCCTCTTCCTGTCAAAAGGAGAAAATCCGAAGCTTTCCCAGTGCTTTCTTTAATCGATTATCCAAGGATGTTTCGTTTTGAAAGTTAAAATAGGAATGTTTTCTTAGTGACCACTTTCTTCTATTTTTTTCCTCAAGTTCTATCATCCATATAACGATATGATCTATCATTCATTTTATGTAATGATCTATCATCCTTATTATGATATGATAAAGCTTACAATCTGATATCATGAGAAAAAGCATTTAACCTGCTTGTGAGACTAGATAGTTTGGGGAAAAGGAGTAGCTTCTTTTTCGTGATTGAGCGGTTGCAGATTCGGATCTTGATTTCATTGAAACTTGACTCTTGCATTGGAAAAATCTGATCTTGTGGAATTGTTTAAGTAAATATGGTCTTAAAATAACTTATTTAGTTTGATGGCATTTTCAATAAAAATTAATGAACGGAATGAAACCAAACAACATATTCAAGCTGTGGAAGGCATGGAGAAGATGAATTACTAAAATAAAAACCTACTAGAAGTAACCAATCGATATCTAGTACAACCGAATATCCGTGCAATAAAAATGTGGCACATTGGCCAGGAAACACTACTGCTGATTAATAAAAAGTTGTCTATGAGTTTTATTCCATGTATCATTTATTTCTGTATGGACATTTTTTTCACTCGAAAACATGGAGTTTTGCTCTTTGTGAACCGTTTTCGCCCCAAAGTGTCGAATTCTTCCCAATCAACGAATTTTGCTTCTAAATTATTATTTCACGCATGTTTTACACAGTGTGCCTATATTTCCCCCTTTCATTCATTAGCTTTAGCTGTAGATTATTCCAAATAAGGAAAATTATTCTATGACCACCCACTATATTAAGTTTTGAGCTCAGAATTTTGCTTTGTTAACGTCAGTGAGCCAATTTGCTTATGAATAAACCAACACGCTAAATTTTTCATCAAATTTTTACTGGATTAAGATTTAAATTGTTGCTGAATAAAGATAGTGAACTAATACTTATTCAATGCTGACAGCTCTAAAGGACGTTGACATTTCAAGTATAGACTTCTTTAACTATAAGCCAATAAGAGAACTAAAATCTCAAGACAAATAATCGGAATAGGATTTGTGTTGACTGTTTGAATGCTTACAAGAGTCGACTTTTACAAAAACTTTTCACGATATTTTACATGATGAATCGACTATAAGAATCAGCTCATTTCAGCTAGTTGAAATAAATAAACCAAAAGATATAAATTATTCAATGAATAATATGTAAAATTGATATACTTTTTTGTGATACTCCAAAAATGATTGCAAAGTTTCGTTTATTTCTTATGAACAAACATTATAATGAATGAATCTATAGCATTATACTTCCAATTTTATTTAGGTAAATATTGACTTCAAGCGTGATTAAATATCTAAAAGATAATAAAAGAACAAATTTGATTTCCAATTGTAAAAACTGTCGCATTAGTCTGGTGGTAACGCATCGACTTCTTGGCTGTAGAGATCCCATTTCGAAGATCGATTTTAGCAAGAGTGGCAGTGTGTACTATATGCTACGTTCACCTATGTCAAATATATTCCCCTAGTGTGGTTTAGAAACATGAAAAAGAGAATGCCGGCTTAAGTACCACCCTTGTCTCCGACTAAGGTAACAATAATTATGAGTTCATGTCGTAACATATATCTGTGTTATGGAAGTTGGACGTAAATATAACTAAATTGGATATCTTGTTCGATAAACGCTGACACTATTACTATGCATAAACTATCTTTCTCTGGAGATTTTACATTTTATTCTTTGCATTATTTATTATTATTATGTTACTTTGCATATTTAAAAAAAAGGAGTTACGTTATACTAAGAAAGGGAAGAATCATCTTATAAAGATTTTATCGCCTCACCATCAAAATCATCGTTCCACTATGATATATTATGACAACAATCCGGTTTTCCTCTTATTGCTCAAAATTTTCGTATTTTCATAGTAAAGACTGTATCCTGATTCGTATATAAGTCTATTTTTCTCTCATGTAGCGAATTTTTAAACGAAATCTGTTTAATTTTACTTGGTATCTTGTTTTAGTCTTGAGTCTATTACGTATTGTGCAACTAAGATAGTAAAGATGTGGCTTTGCCTGTGAATCAATTTATAAAGGATGTTTTTTTTAATATTTCTTATTTTATAAATTCCAAAGGCATAGATATAGGACTTCACACAAGTAGAAATTCAGAGGGTTATTACGATTAAGATTTTGATATTGATATGCCTACTAATTAATTATATACTTTTTTATACTTTCTCGTATACGGATATTTATTTAATACGAATATTTTTATTATACGAATATATAATTAATAAAGTATTTAATCTTTAACAAAATCAACCACAGAATCTTAATGAATTTCCCCTTTTTAAACCACCCTGAATTTGAAATTATGCTATCTTGTAAGTCTATTTATCTTTGAAAACATAAACTCAAGGCTGAAATTTAGTTCATATTCTTTATACCAAATATGGATCCGTTTATGAGCGGTTTATCTGTCTGGTAGTTCACATGCAAGTAAACGCTATAATTCTGAAATATAAAGAGCTCCATGAGACATAGAAGTTTAATTTAAAATTTTATCACCGAATTTATAGACCTATACCGAATTATAGTTCGATTCCATCAAAGGATTATCTATCTATATATACATTCGTGAGTATGTGAACACTGTAACCTAAATATATTAGAAGCTAGATAATAAAACTGGAATCGAAATCTTTATATGAAAATTGAAAATCTGTATAAAATATTTTAGAAACTGGCCAAATTAAAGAGGTACAAATTCAAACTCATTTTTTTGCTATACTCTGAAGCTTAACATGAAGGTAAGATCATTTATCTTATTTTTCCATTATATAGAATTAAAATTGATCACTATGAATAAGCCATTGGCCCAAAATAGTCACCCCAAAACTTTCTCGTATACTCCGTAATAAAAGCTCAGACTTTACAAGTTTCATTGATTAGGGTTCTGACCTTTATAGTACAGTTGCGGAAACCAATACTTGTGTAATAATTGCATAGTATTGGCAAACAATAGTTACGAAATATCGGTCTTTGGTGTGATTCTGGTGTGATATCTCTGGTCAGTTTTTTTTTCTTTTTCCGATTAAGCATTACGAAGTGGTTAATACACAAATAACAGAAAATGAAATATCTATTACGAAGTCTTCTATTGATACCAAAGTTAGACATAAAATTGCAATTGTAATCAGAAAATAACATACCAAATTCATATATATATATATATATATGCTATTACGTTTCTGAGTCTTCCTGTGCATGAGAAAATTTAGACCAGCAGAAGGTCAACCTTTTGACATGTCTGGCTCTAAATCTGATGAGATTCTACACCTCAAATGCTGAAATTATGAGCTAAATTTCATTTACCTAAGTTGAATAACTGCTCTTAAATACAAGCAAAAGTATAGACCGATAGAAGGTCAGCTTTTGAGGTATTTGATTAGTTTAGATTCTTAACAAGTGATTCTAAATTTTATTTATTTACTTTTCTAGTTATTGTGTTCACTTATTTTCAGACAGCCAGATAGGTACAGTTCCAATGAATGAATTTCATAATTTGAATATATCTAACAATTTCATGTTAAGTACAATTACCAAATTTTATCGATACAGCTCAAAACCGTTTCGAATTATAGCGTTCATAGATAGGGAGATAGACAAACGTGATGTCAAAAATGTGTTTTTCCCGATTCATGGATATCTGGAAAGAGGATATTTGTAAATTTCTGGAGTTTGAGTTCCTTATTGATTAATCATATGGGCTCTGACCGCCCGATAACGCCCCTTCGACAGGAGCCTGACTCAGGAGCTTTTGGGTGGTTAAATGACTTAAAGGGGTGAAAGGTATTTCAAGACTAACGCTCATTTAAATTCATTTAACAGCCCCAAAGTGTCTGAGTCAGGTCCCTGTAGAACGGCGTGATATCGGGGTTCAGGGCTCATGGGGTTAAAATAATTTCTTTTTATTTGCTTCGTATAAAAGGAAGTAAAAGTACTATAACCAGTTGAAAGATATCAAATTTTATGAATCACAGTTTGTTAATAAATGGTAAAATATTACTTAAGTGAAATAAAAATTATTGAATGTTATCTCTTCGTGCATTAGGATCAAATGCACCTAATAAATCAAATTTTATTATTTATTGAACAGCTTCCCAGAAAAAAAATAAAGTGACATTATAACAAAAATAGACACAGTATAGCATTTGCATACTTTAACCCTCTTCCTGATAAGTTAAAACTTCCAAATTTTGCAAATTTTCAAATTTTTTTGTGTATATTAGCCGATATTATACTATTTTATAATTTTCAGTATTTAACCAATTAGTTTACTAAAATTTTAATTCTATTCGTGCAACGCCAGCTAGTAGTGAATTTTAGAAAATAATTATTTCAATTTTCAATAATATTAATTGCAATGAATTATTTGTTAAAAGTAGAATGTAGCTAAAATAAAAATTATAGTTTTTGGTACACAAATATAAGTATTTTTTTAAAATTATTCTTATCAAACTTATTTTATTTGGAAATTTGTAATTTCATGTTCAGAAATGCATGAAACGAAAAAATTTAGTCATGTAATTGTACTACTATTTTTCACTTTAATTTTAAACATACTTAGTTCCCTTTGGTAATTAAAATCATGCATTTTTATTTTTTGTATCATATCGTAGAAAGCCAAAACCCTTTTCAAGTAAGATAAAAGCGGTTTTAATTGCTAAAAATATTTCGATAAATCCTCCCTCTGACTGTCTCCGTCCTCTTTCACTCGTTGTCTCCGGGTGCTTTTAATTCAATTGAAATCTACATGTGAGAACGTTGGGCTCGGAGGAGATTCCTCTTAGCGTGTGTGCTGCTCTGATTGATCCATTTGCTGTAGAACATCCCAGTGTAAATTGTCTTCGAAATCGATCCAGCATCACTTCAAAAACTCGCTACTCTAAAATCCTTTTATTTTAAAAATATCTTTTTACTCCCCCCTCCTTTTGACTTTCTTGTTCTTTGCGTTTCTACGTTCATTAAATTTTGGAGTGAATCCATTTCCTGACTTTCGGCTTTAAGTAAATAACTCTGCGTTCGTTACTGGTTTGGATTTTTTTGTAGCAGAATTACTAGCTTAATTTGAAATATACTCTGATCTCGGCTTTCTCAGTTCTAACACGAGCTCTTTTAAACCCAACTCTTTTAAATAAAGTCTGGAGGCATGCATTGGTTACAATCAATTCTTTTGATGCTATTTACTTGGGGAAAAATAATTTGATACTTTATTTTTTATATATATTGCAAAAAATTGTATATTGTAAACAATATTCTCAATTTAGTATAAGATAATTCAGTTTTGAGTTATTTAATAATTCGTATAATATATATTCAATTATATTGTACAAAATACTTTGTTACGTGGAACACCTTTTTCTTAATGTATTTTTTTTAACGGAATTCACAAATAAATTATTGTTAATCTTGATTTCAGAAGACTAATAAGCATAATTTTTGATGCAACGTTTGCAAATAATTTCAAATATTTTTTAAACGAAGCAAACTTTATTCCATCATCCCGATAATAATATGATGCCTCAAATATATAATAGTAAAAGATAAGCACATTTTATACAAAAATTATGAAATGCAGCGGAAAATATCTGAATTCATCAACTTTCGAAATGTTTATCTCACGGAAATCATGAAATAAGTAGTTGGTGGAATGAGCATGAAATTTAAGTGCGAAGTTTCTTCTGTGTAATTTGTAAGATTATTTCTTGAATACAACAACATTGTAATACATGTTTACAAGATGATTCAAAAGTCTGTGGACAATTTAACACTCAATGGGTCGGTGTAACTTTTAGGTCCCATTTTAATTTATCGAAATTTTGCAAAATAATTATAGATTTTTTCATGAGATGGAGCATAAATCTTAATTCTATGACGTTTCGAACACAACCAATACTAGTATTCATGACCATTGCTAGGCTCATCAACCCAACAGCGTTCAACCACCACTCTCACAACCTTATACTGATCCTCATATAGTCCTCAAACGAAGTGACAAAGTTTTCATAATTCTTGTGAATGGTAAAAAGAAATCGGTGTCAATAGATCAAGTCAAATCAGCGTTTCTTTTGGATGACGATAATAATATTCCTTCTGTTCCTGAAGTGGGTAAACCAAAGCAGGATAAAAGTGAGCTAACATTGCATCCAGAAAAACAGATTTGTAAAACCTTTCCTCAAACTAAATCTGGAAGACGTGTCAGATTTCCTAAAGTTTTGGAACAATTCATAACTTAATTGTTTTTTTATTATTCAAAATATAACTTGATCTGTTTATATATTTTAGAAAAATTTTGAATTTCATGTTCCATTATGAGTATTAATTTTAAAATTTTATGAATGTATCTTTTGATTATCGTTGATAACGCAAATTGTTTTATATAACAGAATCTTTCTCTGTTGTATATAAGGCATGTCTTCATATTATTTTTGTTGTGCTATAATTTAGTATATAATGTAATATCGTTCACCAACTCACTGGGGGGATGGGATACTCTGTGGTGAAAGATATCCTCTCTATGCAACTGTTTATATTGCGCAATCGTAAGTAATGGAGGCGTCCTGACGAGAGCCGTGTCTGATGTATTTCCTGTCTGGACAGGACTCGCACAGATCATGTAAGAAGCGCGTGAAATAAAGTATGTGATTTTAATCGGAATGATTTCTTAGTGTTTTATTTCTGAAGATGAAATTATAATAACCTTCTGATGGAAATCAAATTATTTCCCATAGTAATTTTTCCATATCTTAATAAATTTAGATGAAAAAGGGGAGTGGGACGACTGGAATTTTATTTCCATTTTAGTTTAGAGCACAAGGGCCTTATTTTGGTCTATAACAAGAATTTGTATTTTCCCGAATACAAAATATACAAAAGAAAATATCGTTAAAAAACAAATTCGGGATTCTGATTAATATACTCATTTTATATCTGTTGTCAGTAAATATGACAACTGAAAAACGCTTTAAGCTAGAAGGATGAAATTTGGTATATGATCGTTGCAACAAATTTGTAGATTTCTGTGAAATTTTAAACAAAATCTTTGCAGAGAAAATCTGCCTCACCAGCTGCCGAAGAGACTGGAATCGATTATATGATTTTGTAATTACAATTGTGGTTCTATGTTAAATTTTAGTTTCAACCGAACGGCAAAAAGGTATCCAGAATTCAAATTTGTTCCACAAGCATTAGATATTAAACAAGAAAGTTTTGGAGAGACTTCTCTAGTTTTTTTTAAAAAATTACTACTATTATCTCACACTTTCCCTATCTATCTATCTATCTATCTATCTATCTATCTATCTATCTATCTATATATATATATATATATATATATATATATATATATATATTATATAAAATCATGTTCAAATTTTCAATCGTTAATAAAATAATTTTTATTCAACCAATCAAGTTCAAGTGAATTTTTTAAAACTTGTAGTGATGACATTTGATGTTAATACAATTTTTTCAAATATTAATTCTTTAATTTTTATTAATTAATTAAAAACTAAGCTTCTCAACAAAAATCTTCATTTCCCTGCCTCTAGTGTAATTTTTGAGATCAAATATTTATCGTAATTGTAATTGGCTGGCCGGAATAGTCTTGTTGGATGGCGTTGGATTCACTTCATTTGGACTACGAGTTCTAAAACCATATATAGAAAGGAGATTGGAAATTGCCATAAAATATTTTGTGATTCTGTCATAATTTATATACATATTTATATTAATGGTAATTATTGAATAAAAAGTAATTAAAATAAAAAATGTCTTTGTTAATCTAAGCAGTAATTGATTTTAAAAAATTGTTTTTTTATATTGGTTGTTGTTTTTTCTTCTTGTGATCGTCTGGTTTTTCTGAAAACAAAATTATAGATATTAAAAGTTTGGTTTGAATGCATGGAAATTTCCTCACCCATGTTTAATACCTTATTTTGATGCAGTTTTTAATAAAAATTTTCAAATGTTTACATTCAAGATGTAAAAATATGTGAAAAATGTTATTTATTATATTGTTGACTAGATTTTCTCAAAATATTTTATTATCATTTCTCATAAAATGTGATTTTTTTCAAAGTTTCTTGCTAGAATTACATTTTGTATTTTTTAAAGGATTAAAAAAATACCAATCATTTTTCGAATTCTTTCTTTCAATTATACGTTAACATATACAGAATATTATGACAAATCCGTGACTTTTATATATAACAGTTATGATAAAACAAAAAAGCAATCTAATTTTTAGAAAATTGAAATAGATTAAATGAAGGCCGAAAAAAAACTGAAGCTGAAGAAAATAAATGTGAATATCAAATTAATTCTGCGTTACTTCTTAAAGCATTCTGATTGATGATTTTGACTCTTTAAGAGCCTTTTTCTTAAGACTTTGATAAAAACATCTGAAATGCTCTTCTTTTGAAAAATTTTCCAACCTTGTTTTGAAAGCAAAATATTTTTCCATATTCCAATAACAAACATATGCTGTTGTTTTTAAAATTGAAACGATTCGAACTCCGGCTCCGAAATTCGTGGAATAATAATGTTTTTGCCTTGATCCATCCACTTTTATTTTACTTTTTCAATTAATTTTTTAGGGTAGTGATAACTTGCAAATTGAAAACGTATTTAATTTCGCCGAAAAACATCTTTGAGGAAAAATAATTAAAGATGAATAATTTTGGTATGAAACATAATATGTTAAGATATTTTTAAAAATAACTCAGAATACGGAAAACAAATTATTCTAGAATCAAATTAATATTGCAGAAAAACATGTTTTTAATTTTAAAGTAATGTAAAAACCGTTTTTCTGCAATTATATTCTCGAAAACGGAGAAATATACTAAACATTTGATACATTTTAATTAAAAATCTAATTAAAATTCTAAAAAACCCACCTCTTTTAGGGACTGCCTACTATTCAAAAAATAATTACATGGGAAATTTGAGTTAAAATGTTTTTCCTTGTACAGCGTCTTGTCCGTTTTTTTATATATACATATGTTGAATGACTCAAAATCGTTGATAATATGTCAGATTGTAGCGAATTTGATGAACCTACATATTTCACTCAGACAGAAAACATATTTTTGGCATTATGCGTGTCGGTTTGTTCAAGTTATAAACTAACAACACAATGAGCTAGATTGAGGAAATTTCCTATGTGGGTTTTTTTTAACAAACTTTTTAAAAAACTTTCTGTCATATTTAGAAGAAAATCAGTCAAAGAAGTACGCCAGCTTATGCATACATGTTTATTTATTCAAAAGTGACACAAGTCGGAAATTAAATAATTTTACTTCCAGTAATGCATATTTATATCAAATTTTGAGCTAAATCTGCCAATGGGTTGACTTATTGGTTTATGTATTAAAATGTTTCTGAAAATTACAAAAAACAAGCTTACTTATTTGGGTAAATGAAATTTGGTGCTTGCTATTGTCGCCAAAATTGTAGATTTACTGCATTTTGGATAAAAATATATGCAGAACTGTACTCCCTGTCAGTCCATCTGCTCGTGTGAATATGAGTATAAAACTCAAACATATAAAAAGTTAGGAAAAAGAAATTTACTGTGAGATCTGGGTATGAAATCTGTTGACATATATCGATATTTGGAACGAATTGGTAAAAAAGAAGTAGTTCAAAATGAATTATAACAAGACGCTAATAATTTGATAACAAACAGACGTATATGTTCAATCCATAAGAAATCCGTAGTCAAAGGGTTAAACATCAATAGGTCATATTATAATAAGGAATATATACGAATAAAAAGAGAGTAGACTACTTTTGCTGGTTGCTGCCTATTGATTAACTATATGAAAAATTGAATAGTCTATGTTTATTTTTAATTTTTTTTTCAGATTAGAACCGTTTAATTTTAAGAAATACGACACCGATAATAGGACAAAAGTATAAGAAAAAACAAATTCTGTAAAAACAAAATTATTTTTAGCGAATTTGTTTTAAATTTTGTCGTTACATACATAAAGAAAAAAAATACTGAAAAAATACTTAGTAGACGTTACTTCACAAAACGTAAATTTATTCATTATCACTTTTTATGAAAAATCAGTGAGATTTACCGTCGTAAAATGTCAATTATTAAATTTTATTAATTGTTAAATTAAATTTGATCAGTTATATTTCAAAATAATTAATTTCCCAAAAATAAGACAAAGTTAGAAGATATAAAGTAAAATTATAAGAAACAGGGTGTCTCTCAAAATAAAATTATGATTCACAAATTTACTTCAGATTTTATCATAACACAAGCAGAAAAGAAAACTGTGATTGTACAAATTCTTAACATTTAATTTTACATCTTGTCTGTTTCTATGACCTTTATCGTGCTTCAGTTTCATAAATTGCTAATAAAAATTTAAAACTATCGCAAATTTGTAAACATATTTTTTATTTGTCGCAGACAAAGAGCTAGCTTTCTTAATAATAACAAAATAAAGCATAACTTTCTAGTCAGTATATAATTTCGTTACTTTACAGACCGAATGTAACTGAAATGTGAAGAGAATTAAAGAAAACGAACATTTCTGTAGTGCAGAATATTATTTTTTGTTTCCTTTCGAATATAAAGCCTCTTATGTAGTTATTCTTTATTTATTTTCAGGTTGTTATCGAAAATATCGAATTTCAGGAAAGGAAATATCCGTAGAAAGGAGAATGGAGTTGGATGGTTCAAAGTGTAAAGAAAGACCAACTCCTCCTACATCAGTTCCTCTTTTGAATTATTCTTAAAAGGTAAAATAAATTTTTACAAAGCAAAATATGTGTCTTTTTAAAATAAGTATCTTTCGTGCTCGAACTTTGAATAATTCTAATTCTGACTGAAGTATTACTCATTTGGACTGTACTTGAGATAAAATTGGATTTATTAGTATTATGAGGGTTTAAATGTAGTTTTTCTAGAGTTTATTAATTTTATTTCTCTCTTTGTTGGTTAGAACCAAATTAACATTAAAATATAGTAAAGGTTCACTAATATCGTTAATATAGAAATAGTTTTATTATTTACAAGTGGTTAGTAAAAATTCGAAAAAAAAAAGGAAAATTGACAAATGTAGAATAGGGTTCTGAATTTCTTGTGGAAAAATAAGTCGTACAAAAATAAAAATAATGTCTATGATTCCTTTTCATTCTATAGTTATTTTATTTCCTTTTGATTAAAAGAGTAAATTCTTTTGCTATTGAAAGAATGCAGTATTCTGCAAAAGTAATTGGCATGGAGATTTTATAGTTATATGTTTATAAAAAAATGTCTGTAAAATAATTAGATAGGAAATTTCTGAATAATAGGGTTCAGTTACTTGATGCCAGGCCGCAGTTACTTGATGGTAACATCTAGGTTGAAAGCTAGAGGGTTTTAGGTTCAAAACCCAATATCACAAAAATACGGTGTGCATACGTGCTTAATGAGCATTGAGTGTAAATGTGAAGATGAAATGTTCACTCATTGGTGGGGTGCAAAAGTTTGGTGAGGGGTGTCATCTCATGTGTCGTTATCATTTCTTGATCAAAGTTCAGAATGCAGGATTCTGTCCGAAATTAGGGCTCATGTTACCTTAAAACAGGATTTTATTCAACTAAATTGAATTCTATATTTATTTTACGTCTTTTGTTAAAACTCCCCCACCCCTTTATCATTAATGATATAAAATGATTAAGGTTAAAGTAATTTATATAAAACATTTCTAGTTTTTAGAAGCATTCTATAATTATTTGTTTTTTATGGAAAACTAACAAAAGACATGAATTGGGAATATTTTAGAATAGGGACACTTTCTATCGAAATTTGTACTATAAACAGTGCTCTTTCCGGACTTATTTCACTTTACTACAACGATCCATGGGGTTTAACAAATGGCACCGCAATATAATATCCTGACGGCTAAATTTTACCACAACTGTCCTCTAACGATTATTATTTTATGATTATTTTAATCGTCTTAGCAGAAATACAATAAGCAGTGCGCATTGTTCAATTCTATCTCAGTTAATAGGATTAATCGGTAGAATTAACGTGTCTCGTTGTTCAAAGGATAAAAGTATCTTTCTAAAAAATAAATAAAGTAATATTCTCAGGACTTGCAAAAAAGATTCCTGTCTTCCTTTTCCAGTCAATCGATGAAGTGAGCTTTTGGAAAGAGTGGAAGAAAAAAATATTTTCAACTTTACAAAAATGTGGGAAAATAAATTCGTTTTTCTCACTTTATTCAATTTATACTTTAAGAAACATACATAAAGGACAAGTGACACGTTTTCGATTATTTTAAAAAATAAACATTAAAAAATAGTTATAATCTATTTTAATATACTATCTTTTTCTATCTTTCATTTTTAAATTTCTACTGATATCCAACAGCATTGCTTGCTCGTGTGAAGTTTATAAAGAAAGAAGCCTAACACAAATATTTGACTAAAATTAAAAGAGAAAATCACGAATTTGAGAAAATATACTGTGACATTATCTCTTATAAATATATTTAACAGTTTGTGGAGTATTAAAGGGTGTAGTTTAGCAAAATCTGAATTCTGCACCATTAAACCAAATTAAACCACCACACAATTTTGAAGCCCTACATGGTATTTTATTTAGTAATTAGATACTATTCAGATTTCATTCACGAAAAAGAGGCCTAAATAGAAAGAAGTCTTAAATTTCTTGAAAAACACAAATTGACGCCTTTAATGGGAATCTCATCTTCCAATAAACTGTTGATGAGGTTACTGAAAAGAAATACATTAAAGAACATTAAATTTTGGTATACTTAGTATCTGATCACACAGATTCATCCTTTCTGCATTTTGTAATTGATTAGTAAAAGAGTAATTACCGTTTTACTAAGATGTTGAAAGAGCATGATTACATATGCTTTATTCTACGAAGCAGAGACGTGGGGGGGGGGGTATTTCATAGCCAAGTGTACAGAAAAAAAGTCTAGAGGGTCTGTTGTGTAATAACAGCCACCAAAAGGGAGAAATAAATAATAGAGTCTGTAAAATCAAGACTTCATTAAAGCTCACTTTGACCAAAAGTTGAAACAAGATGTTAGATTCAAACTGCCTACATTAAACAAAAATAAGCTCCCAAACAATTTTAGAGCTCTACAGGGTATTTTTTTAGTAATTAGATACTATTCAGTTTTCATCCACGAAAAAGATGCCTGAATAGAAAGAAGTCTTTTAAATTTCTTGAAAAACACAAATTATCGCCTTTAATGGGAAGCTTTTCTTTCAATAAACTGTTTATGAGGTTACTGAAAGGAAATACATTAAAGAACATTAAATTTTGGTATATTTTGTATCTGATCACACAGATTCATCCGTTCTGCATTTTGTAACTGATTAGTAAAAGAGTTTTGCGCAACCACTCTCTTTCTTAAATAGACAAATAACGCTGCAGATGGTTTTTCAGCATTTATTTAAAACCAGTTATCCGTATAATTTTATCACATGAGGATTTTCAAATTGATGATCTATTCAGCATTTTTTTTATTTGGGTGTCAAGGTTCAGCCACCAAGCATTTCTTATCCCGTGTCCATTTGAATATCTGATAATTGTTTTTGATAGCTATTTCATCTCTTCATATTTATTTTGAATTAATCGATTAATTAATTATTTGTTGAGACAAATACTATTTTTTTAAAAAAAAGTTTAGTTAGTTTATTTGCTGTCATCACAATTATATAAGTCAAAAAACTTATTATTCTTCAATAGCTTAAATGACCATAATCAGTAATTTTCAGAACTAATAATTTAAAATTATTAGTATGGTCTTAAAGCTTTTACACATATTGAAACTCTATCAATTTTTAAGTTGATCCTTTATTTCCATAACAGAGTACTTTTGTTTTCTCCTTGATTAGCATTTGAATTTTATAGAAATACTTAAAAACATTTTTTGTATTTATGTTTTAAATTAATTCTTGAACTGCAAATTTTTTTATTGGTCTTAAAGTTTTTATGCGAGATCTATATACTACAATGGCACATTTTTAGCCATATATTTCCACATGAATACAAGACGGAAAATTGATAAAAACCTTCACTTAACGTGGCTATTTAATATTTAAATTATCAATTTTCTCTCCATTAACAACATGTTTGAATCCACCATCTTGTCTCAACTTTTAGTCTAAGTGAACTTTAATGAGGTGTTGATTTTACCGACTCTATTATTTATTTCTCCCCTTTGGCGGCTGTTGTCACACAACAGACCCTCTAGACTTTTTTTCTGGACACTTGGCTGTGAAATTATCCCCTCCCCCCTCCTCGTCTCTGCCTCGTAGAATGAAGTATATGTAATCATGCTCTTTCAACATCTTAGTAAAACGGTAATTTTTAAAGCTGAAACAACTAGATGAACTCTCCTTCGTTACTCTTAAATAGTTAAGAGATTCTGTTTATTTTTTTTAGCTTTCTCAATGACGAATTTAAGTAGAATTTTCAAATTATCTTGCATGAAAAGTTATTTCAGATCGCAAATTTCGTAAATATGATGGCTTGAATAGAATAAAAAAATCTTTCAGGACGCTTGAAGAAGATATGAAAATTTCAGTATAATAATATTAATAATAATAACAAAATTGCAATGTTTTTCCTTGCATCCATGGCATTCATTTTTTAAAAACTTTTTCCATTTATTTTAGGACATTAATTTTTTCCTGACTTAAGAAAAATAAGCTCACATTAACTTTTCAATCGTGATTGACATACCTAATTTTGATACTACTTCGCTTTCGGATAAATCCTATATAGATAATACCTATCAATAGCCACAGAAAGATTATTTAACGAGAACAGTATGTAATTTACAACCAAGAGTTTACTAATTTATCATTTATAAGAAAGATATTTATTTATTTTTAAGGAAGAATTGTTTGGCATTAAATGAGACAACGTATTGAGCATTTATCTGTTAAATGGTCAATTAAATCATGAAATGCCTTGACCACAGGTGCTATTTCACAGAGTTTTATTTTATATGTAGTTGTTTAATGAAATATTATCATTTTAGTGCTCTCATGGTTAAATGTTAGAGTGTTTTAAATCTAATTGAATATAATATTGTTTACACTATTCATATACAGAGTAACTATTAAAAAAACTTATCAATATAGTTAAAATAATTGGTATAATCAAATAACTTATTCCTCATCACCAACCACCAGTTCGATTCCCCTAATTTTTGCTTCATAAGAATGTTTGTACCTTCTAGATATGTCATCAGATATCCTGTCCTTTACCCCCCTTCATTTTTATGAGAAATATCCAAAAATATATTTCGCTCTACGGGAAACATTATCTACAGAAAAAAAATATTGAAAACATATCTACATCACAACCACGATGCCGATTTCTGTAACTGCTACTTCATATGGAAATCCATGCTCCCTAAATGCTTCTTCAATGGCTCTTTTCACCTTCCATTTCTGAGAGATATCGAAAAATAAAACTTCTATTTAGCCTCTAGTTTATTAGACCGATTAATTCAATTTTATGCCCCATTTTTCAAACTAGATACAGATGAGAATGATCTAACCTTATTCGGCGAATGTAATTTTTTAAAATTGAACATTTAGAAATCCCCATGCACAACTAAGTATCACACGAGGTGTACAAAAATAGACAGCACATTCCATAAAAACATCACTTACAGAACAGTTACTCACGCATCAAATTCGCTTGCATAACCCCTTTTAAAAGAAGTCAAACATATCACAGATAGAGGAGATAAAGAGCAACCATGCCCGAATCCGGACTCGAACTCAGGACTCCCAGATCACAAGGAAGACGCGCTCCCCCTGTTTCTGGACATCACCGCAAATATAATTTGAAACAACTCTTTTTTGTCCTGTTAATATGCAGTTCATTAAAAGTAGATAACATGACAATTAATACTTTCAATATGATGGACGAAAAGCTGGATGCCGAAGACTGCTAGTCATGTTTGTAAAACAAGCCAGCTTATTGCATTTGGACTCAGTTCTGATTCTGATTACTTGAGTGCATTTTAAAACAAATATCATTCGAAACTAAAAAAGGAATAACTTAAAAAGAATAAATTTATTACAGTGTAAGCATAAATTTTCATTTTAAGTTAACTGCTCTAACGGAAGAGTATATAGAAAAGTAACTATTTTCGGTTATAATTTTATCACATTTTGAAGCACCTTTTAATAAGGAAAAATGTCTTTCAATAATTTTTATATCAAAAATGCGTTGCAGCAAGACCATATTCTTTTCTATATTGTTATATGAATCAATTTCAGAACTTCCAGGATCCAATTTGAAACCATCATTAAAAACTACCCCATCCCTAGTTTTGTGATTAAATCATCAGCAGTGTTGAATTTTTTGAATTAGGAAACTGCTGAATAAATACTAATCTGATTTAAGAATAGCATGATTAAGGGCAGAAGTAGGAAAATAAATCTGTATATAATATATGAGCTATGAAAATGCAGAAGTAGGAGAATAATTTTGAATATAATGTATGAGGTATTAAAACATAGTCAAACATAATTATTTTCCTTAATAGCAATTTTTTAGGATAGACCATCTTTAAAAGATTTATAAATATAGCTTTCATGCAACATTTACCCCTATATTATATAAGATACTTCTAATAGTGAACAGTATTGTGCAACATGCCGTGCTACTTGGGATATAATTTGAGCCAATATTTTATGTCATCAAACATACTTACATTTTAAATCAAATAAAAATCCAAATGAAGCTAATTAACATTTCGATGATGTATATTTTTCATTGATGAATCACCAATAGTTTTGACTGTAACTAATTAAAAATGGCAAAGCTTTTGTTTTCAACTGCGACGCTTACTATTTTTAGAAGCGCATATTGACAAAAGTTTATTGTTAATTCTATTACTAAAATATTTTGAAAACTATTTCTTAATAAAAATGATAGACTGTTAAGATACGGAGATTAATAACTAATGGACATTATATTTTTAAAGACAGTTTTTTCCCACTAAAATTCAATCAAAGTTGTTTTATTGAGATTTGGCAATTTATTTCTGAAAATTAAATTTGGCATAGATCTATAGTTGCTGTCATAAGATCACATACCAAATTTCATATATTTAATTGGTGGCGTTTTTTGAATTATAGTAAGTAACCAATAAAAAATCAATAGACGGTCAAACTTTTGTCAGATTTTGTTCCAAATTTGATAAGTATAAGTATGAACACTTTGGATGTTATACCTGTATGTCAAATTTTACCCAATTTGCTCTTTTATTTCTGTTATTGTTGTTTTATATTCGGAGAACTGGACAGAACTCTGAATTGTTTTTGTTCAAAATTTGATTAAAATACATAAATTCAGCCATAAATCGTATTTTATTTGAGACGGACGGATGCTCAGATGGATAGATTCATAACTTACAAACTGTCTTTTCGGACTTAAGGAAGTCCAGAAACATAGAGATTTATCTAGAATTTTTTGATGTTTACAATACTTTCTCTTTGTATATTTCGTATTAGAGTAAATAATAAGAGGAAGATTTATTTTCTTACTTCTTAATATTTGCAACTTGTTACTTTGCTCCGAATCAGAAAGTATTCAGGCAGATTATTTGGTGGATTCGCCCACACACTGCCTGGAAGACAAAAGCCCTTTTAATACGAATTTCATGCATGAGGCGTCTTCATCTTGGGTTACTGAGGTTTAAATAAAAACGAAATTGTTGTTTTCAAGTCAAGCAGATTCCGCCTCAATGAAAAAAGAAATATCTGCTTTCTTTACCGAGCCGCCATTTTAAACGTTTACTAGCGTTCTTGCCCAGAATTGCTTGTTATACTTCATATTTTATTTCTTCCAGACCGAATTTAATGAGACAGTTTTTTCCCGTCTTCCAACAAAAAAAAAGTTATAAAAAATAAAATCCGTAAGGGGCTTGCATAAAACGTTGAATCTTTCTGCAGCTGCATCGTACCTCCACCCCCAAACCCCAACTATTTTTCTTTTTGTTGCTCTTCAAATGCATTTAATAAACGTAAACAAATTCGATCTTCCTGGATTCGTAATTTTGTCTATAACAACCACGTATTCTTTGTTCTAGTTTCGCGGTAAACAAAATAATCCGAAGGATTTAACGAAGGTGGGGTTTTCTTTTCCGTAATAATAATGGTGCTGGTGAAATTTAACCCTAGTCTTTTATTCCGTTTGCTTCAAATATTTTTTGTTTCTAAGGAAATCGCATCGTTTCAAATTTTAATCAAATCCTACTGATGGATCAAATAACAGGCTGTTCTAAATGAGTTGGTTGCTTAGTAATAACGATATACAGAATTCAGGGTTTGCAGTTATAGGAATTGTTGTTTTACCAAATCTTTTGTATTTGTTATTTTCTACAAATTGATTTATATTTTGTTTGTTCAAATTCCTTCCATGCAATTTCAATTTCTACTAAAATTACTTTCATCCCCATGGCAACGGAATGGCTTTCTTCATTTTAGGAAATATAACTATATTCGATCATTTCTGGAGGAGAAAGATAAGTCGTGTGGCTGAAATGCAGGTAAGAATGGCCACGCACCGTAACCATAGAGCTGGGTTCTTAGCGACTGAATTAATAGAAAATTTTTTTAAGTGGTATGCCAAAGATTCTTTCCAAAACATTTCTACATTCCAAAAATGAAGAGCTGCAGTGCAAATAATAATGATATCCTCCTTCGTCTTAAAAACATTTCTTTCGACTACTCGAAGAAAACCTTTTTTGTAGTTGGTGAATTCAAACGTGGAATAATTCCTGAATTTCTGATTAAGGAATAATTCACTAAGGAAAAAAACTTAGGGATTTTAAAATTCATTAAGGATCAATAAGATGATTTTGAATTTTGTATTTTCTCCCAGAATTTATTTAATTTTTGTTGCGTTCCAAACGTAAAGTATTTTTATACTATCTTTAATCATTTCAGTTGGAAAATAATTAACACATTCGCTGCCATACGGAATACTTACCGCCATTCTTTGTTATCTTTTAATTAGAGTAGAAATGGTATCGATTAATTAGGAAGTATGTATGAAATTTAGGTAATTTAGCTTAGCTTAGCTTAGGTAACACAATAGTCAATATGTTATAGTTTCTTTGAGAATTATCTAAAATATACATCACTGGTATCATTAATGAGGAAGATAACATCCGTCAAATACGTTACTGAAATCTATACTAATGAGGCTTCTTTGGTGAGTTACTCATCTAGTCTGAAAAAGTAATCAAACTAGAGTTTCATTTTTGCTTTCGGAAGATGGTTGGTTTGAGACACGATTTTATCGAATTTCTTTTATATATAAGTACTGTGTGAACATTAAATCTGATGTTCACATGCCGGCCTGCCTTGGAAGTTGGGCGAATGAGCTTCCAACTCAATTGCTTTTCTCATTCCATCCTCTTTTCATTTACTGACAAAATCTTTAATTACCGAATGGAACACAAAGATTAGTTATATTGGCTAAATTTAGTTTTTCACATGAATATTTTTAACCTAACATGAATATTTTAACACATGAATATTTTTAACCTAAATTATTTTGTTAGGTTAAAAATATTCATGCGTTCACTTGAAATTTAGCACAGACTTCCTTATATGAAACGTAAAATTCATTATGGGATAAATAGTTTGATTGATTTTTGTTTAAAAATATTTTTCTATTCATTTTAAATATGTAAGCATCAGAATAATGAATTTTAAATTAAAAAATAAAAGTAACTAATCCAAATTTTTATAAAGATTGAATTATGTGTATTTCTCACGCAAAACTTATTTAAGGAATTCTCAGTTTTAATATAAATTTTAAATCTCGTTTTTCCCTCAACCGGTTTAACACGATTCTCGTACTGAATAGATTTAGCCAGCTTTATTACTAATGAAATTGCTTAGAGAATATTTTAGCATGTTTTCTCTCTACAGATAAAGTAGTAATAAAAATAAGTTTTTCAAAGTTTTCCATTTACACAGAATAAGCTATATATTTTTATTTTTTCAAGCAAATGTTCCGAAAACATTTTCTATTTGTTAAGAAGTTCATTTCATGTAGGTGCTTGCTTTTATCTGAACTTTACGTCTTACCCAGTTTTTTTTTATCCATACATTTCACAGTTTACAACATACAAGCATTCACACTGAGAAATGTTTTACTGACAGAAAATGTTTACATGACAAAAGACGCTATTTCAATTACATGAGAGTGAAAATACAGGAATGTCTGGAAGTGAAGTTCGCATTCAAAGCTATTGAAGAGTGTAAGAATGTTTCAAAGAGCGCATCAAGAAGCAGCATATTCCATGCCAAATATATAAAAATTTCTTAAGAATAATATATTTTCGTGGTTTTGTAGGTAAAATCATGAATTTATATTTGTTAATAAACCTTTATTATAGAAAACATTATTTCATTGTTGAAGCAACTTTCAGTAAAATTTTCTTTTTCGAGTTGATTACGTTGAAAACCGTTTTTTGTTTTGTTTTGTTTATATATGATTTTTGAATTTGCTGTTTTGAATAAGTTATAATACAAAATAATAAAAAAATATTCAAACTTGGATACGAAAAACATTCTTTGATTAAGTGTTTGATAGACACTTTATTTTCTAAACAGGATTGTTATTTGGATTATCTACTGGCATATAAAATATTAAAATACTTTTATTGGTTATTTTAAAGAAAGAAGGGGATAGACATTATCCACATCCGATGTGATGTATTTGTAGATCAATAGAAACCAAACTCCAATAAATGAATACTGCTTTATATTTTATTATTTCCTAGTTTCCCATTGTTCATTCTCAAGAATTTAATAAGCAATTTGATGAGATCTAGAAACTTAAAAAAACATTCACAGCAGCGCCGATATCAGATGCTACACTGCTGGTATATTATTCCTATTTTCGGAAAGCATAATCAAATAAAAATATATATTTAATGTAGTTAATTTATACCGCTGCTTATGATTTCTCATCACAGAAAGGAAATAGGCTCCTTTATGACCGAAAAATAATTAAAATATCCTTTTTAATCAAAAGTTTTTGCCCTCAAATAAACAAAAATTAAAGTCTAATAGTAAAATGTCTTAATTAATAATAACCTTGAATTATTAATGAATATTCATATATACATAATATTCGTATATTCCGTATACATAATATTCGTATATTCCGTATACATAATATTCGTATATTATATATATATGAATCTTAATTTTTTTATAGATGATGCCAGTTTCTCAACATTCTAATATTATGAATGATATAACGGAAGAAGATAAGATTTAATGAGAATGTATAATTTATTATTTCTTAATGATTTTTTTTCTCAAGAATTAGAAATAATTGACAATCAATCAATATCTAGATCAAGCTATAAAAACGCTACAAAAATCTGTTTCCACTGTAAAAGTTTTTCTTTCAATTGATTGGGAAAAAAATTAAAGCATAATTTGGGGATATTTTACTTCTTATTATGGCTTTTTTATGTATTTTGAGATTATTAATTTACAATATTTTCTATAACAATCCCAAAGAAATCTTTTGAAAACAAAACGGAGCATTAGAAAAAATCCTGGCTAGTGTTCTATTAACATTTTTGTACTCCTTTTTTTATTTCATTCCATAGCAATTAAATATTGAAACGATTTAATAAATTCATCTAAACATTGAGAAATCATTTCAGTTGAATTCTGTTGTTGTTTCTTTTGGACAAGCTCGCTGTGATAATCAGCGATTTAAGCTTAATCAGCATCTCTTGTTTTGTAGTAGCACCAATTAGGGCCAAGAGTAGAACTTTTGAAATTCACTCATCACATTGGCTTGCACAGCCCCTTTTTACACCCCTTACAGATAGAACACAGAAGAACAACCATGCCCGAACGGGGACTCGAACCTGGGACGCTTAGATCATTTGGAAGACTCGCTACCCCTAAGCCAGGACGCCGCTCAGTTGTATTCTTTAAGTTTCCAGTCACTTTTAAATTCGTAACAAAGAAAACTCTATATCTAATAATCAAAGTAGGACTATGAGTTTTTAAATTTAATTCCTTTTCTGAAATATTTTTAGCCATGAATAACTTCTACTGTATTTAATTTACAGTCCTAGTTTCAGTTAACAATTGCCTTTTGAATAATATTTTCAACTGAAAAACGATGCTCTGATTAGCAGGAGTAAACTGTTCAGGCCTTTTCCTTAATCCTGAAAAACACAACTTTTCAAGTATGTAACAATTTTTAAAAAATTGTATTGATGTAGCCAGCTTGATGATTAGAAAATGTAAAATTAAACTCATTTCTTAATATCTTTAAAATATTGTTCCCTCTTATTATTCCCAAACTGGTTTTTCATATTTTTCTTAAGATAAGTAAATAAGATGGAGATTAGTTCATATAGAGGTTAGATTTAATATTTATTGGGGGATGCCTACATGCTTTTAAGACGAATATCTTAATTCCAACATAAATTTATAGTTTCTTAAGCAGAATTTATTTTCTTAGTAAGAGTATAAAAAATCATCACTACAATTAAATTTATTAAGAAATTTGTAACAAAATAAATTTTAAAAAAAATATTTTTCAAAATTCAATTTTATTAGTTTGCGAAAAGAAAAAAAATCTTCTTTTAATTATCTTCTACTCTTTAACCTTTAATATAAAATTCGATTTCCTAAATATATTGTAGAATTGAAACTTTTTTGCAAATTTACGTCTAGGGAACATCTCTCGAATAAAATTAAAATTTTATTTAATTAATTTTAATTTTATAATTAACAGATTAATTAATAACTAATTGCTAAAAAGTATAAAAATATTATATTGCATTATCAATACACAAACTCACAAAACTTGGAAACTCTAATAAAGTAGAAAATGGATGAAAATGTTCTACAAAATTCCATTTTTATAAACATGTAAGAAGTCGAATTAATTTTTTTTAAAAAAAAAGTGCACATAAATGCAATATTTGTATTTTTTTGGAGAGCTATTAAATATTCGGCCAGGCTCTGCAAGAGAGCATATGTGTTTGTGAGATAGAGAATTTAAGAAGAAAATCATGCGTATTCTACTGAAATAGCAAGTGAAAGTGAATCTTACTGAAATAGCAATTGTAAGCAAAAGCTTATTAAAATAGCAACTAGAAGTAAAAAGTTAGCTCTGAATATTGTCTAAAAGAACATCAACTTTACAAAAGAACGAAACTTTTTTTCTTTCTCATTTCTTATTCCCAAATTTATTCATTTTATGTCTTTTCATTTCAAAATGAAAAAAAAAAAATATGGCTGTAATAATATATTCTGTTACTGCATTTTACATGAGTAAACATCAAAACAGATTAGTGTTAAGTTTCTTGTAATTTCCTAATATTTTCGATTTTGGCAGTCAAAAAGATTACCTTTTATATCATTTCAACTAAAAATGTTTGTTTGGGCTCTATTTTACAAACTGAACTTTTACATAGCTTTCAATGTATTAAAGATATCAAAAGAATTTTAAAAATGTATTTTCACACTCAGTTTTTTTAAAGCATATGCTATAAAAAATAGTGCGCAACAAGCTCATTTTATGAATTCAATAACATCATCTAATATGGATTCATATGCAAAAGTACTTTACACCATCACTATTTAGATAAATAAGTACAGATTATCTAAACAAACAAAACAATATTTGACAAAAAAAATTGCTTTAGGACAAACCTTTTTAAATATCCCTTAAGGGCTTTGGATTAAGGTACGGTCGTGAAACTGGAAGGGGCAGACATTCCAGCGCCATTTATTAGACATTTAAAAAAAAGTGCTATTTAGAAGGAATAAGGCCAAGTTGGCATGTGCCAAAATTTAGCAAATTTCAAGATGCAATAGTATGATACTACCTTGACCAATGTCATCATTCTACGTAAAGAATAGGGCACTGTGATCTGAGAGATACTTTTTTTTGCTTTCTTACCTTTTGAAATGAATTACATACCTCTTGCAATAAAATAATAGGATCAAATGGTAAGGACTTCAATACTTCAAAGAATAAAATGCAACAGAAGCACTGTGTCTGCTACAGAAATCGCCGGCAATGGTGAGTTTCATGTTCATATAATACTAGTTGTATGGGATTTTATAAGCAAATTTGAAGAAGCTAATTGCACATGGGATCGATTTGCTCCTGGGCGGAGTTCCGTTCCTGTTGAGGTTACAGCAAACGTGTATCAGGTGATAGACGAGCTTTTGTAGCGATAGTTAAAAAAACAATTCTGTTACGCTTTCATCAGAAGTTTGGATTTTTGTAATTTCAAAATTCTTTTTTATCCATTTTCGAAAAGTTTATCTAAATAAGTACTTATTTATCATGTATATTAGAATTCAAAAATGAATTGGAATTTGAAATTTTTCATAGAGTTTATTATTGATTAAAATTCTTTAAAAATTCAATGATTGATATTTTAATCAAGACAAAGCCAGACTATCGAAGAATTTCGCAGAATTAATTTAATGAAAGCTTTAAAAATAAAGTTTAGTAAGAAAATATATCAATAATACTTAAATTAATAAAAATAATAATTAAATCGATAAGTTATCAAGTTGATGTTAATTTACAAAGTTTATTATATTACTCTTAGACGTTTAACTTCGGTGTTCGTTGCTTTTTTAAGCTTCACAATCAGTTAATTCAGTTAAAGCATTAGCTATTGGAATTTGTCAAAAAAAGTTACATTAATTAAATTTCCCAAGATTTGTTGATAAATTTGTAATTTTTTTAATGTAATTAAAAACTTATAACAGTTTTTTATTAGTCATAACTGAATTCATAACAGAAAATTTTAAATGCACGCTACTACGAGCCTTCCCTGCCCGGGGAAACATAAAAGAGTTAGAGACTTCTTACATTCTTTCGTGGCTTACCTTCTCAAAATAATACGAATAAAAATGAGTTAAAATGACGAATTTGGGGAAGAAATGAATTTACACTGAAGGTAATCCGCAATAATTAAATTTTTTTGACTATTTCAATAATAAGAGTAATTGCACAATAACTGGAGGTGAAAGAGCAGAAAATAATGAAAAATAATATAGTCATAATTTATTGAAGGTTATTGAAGTTTTTTTGAAATAAAAAAATCGAGATTAGAACTAAAAGTATTTATTATACATTCATTGAATCATATGTGAAATTATATCAGTTGAAATATGGCTTCACATACACACCATCACTTTGCTCTGAAATGTACATCCAACTCTCAGTAGATCCGAAAGTGAAACTCAAACAATTTTAATGGGAAAATAAAACTAGTTGCGAAAATTTAAAGGAAAAAAACAGTTCGAAATATTTCTATTTAAACAGTTCCAAAAGCAACTGTCGCAGGGTGTGAGATCGTGTTACGAAGTGACAAGAGAATTATAAGAGGCTGTAAAACATTCTTTCCTCTGCAAATGCAGTACGTTTTACCCTTGTTTAGAGTAAGGAGAACGTCGTAGAAACAATATAATTTCTCAATTAATGAAACACAATTCTGAACTTTTGAGCTATATCTTAAGTTCTTGAGTTAATGAAAATTTATTTGTCCTGGAGCTACTAAATTTATAATGAACCTGGAGGGGGATTTCCGACCTTTTATGTGTGTTTATAACGCTATTGAGGTAAAAATTAGTCTCATCATTCCAAATAGTTCTCATGATTGCGCTTCATCTGATTCATGAATCTTATCCTGTGTGCTTCTTGTATGTCTTAATCCCCATGATAATTTCTTGATTAAGCAATACCAGATAGGCATAACGCTTCAACATCCCCCACAGAATTACCACCGTCAAATGCAGTATATTTAAACTCTGTAGAATCAAACATGCACTAGTGCTACCATGTATATTTTCTGTTGCGTGTGCCTAGATTATTCTACCCCTTCTCTGACTCCTAATTTGTTTCGGATCTCGTCCTGATTAAACGGTAAAATCTCCAATCTCTCCGAAACCCAAGATCATTTGTAATTGTCAAAGAATCAAAGGACACAAGCCATTATTCTATCGAAATATCTTAAGAGCGGCAGAAGCATTGATGTTTCGTTGATAAGAGAATTTCACATATTGCGCGAGGTCTGTCAAATTGATTCTTATAATAACTGGAAGCAGCATTTGGTAATAAATGGCTCTTTGACTCATTATAAGTCAAAGATCATAGACACTAAATGTGTTATTATGTACATTATCTTTAATATATATAGTCACTTTCTCTTTAGTGGCCTCAATTTGAGCCTCTTTCTTTATTTCAGTAATAGAAACTGTATATTCAGGAAAATATATGCATGAAAGGTTGCGGTATACAATGGATACTTAAGAATCCAAACATTTTTTATTTAGTTACAGTTATCCTATTCAGGAATTTATTTGCATGAGGAAATACATTTATATATTTTTTTTCATTTATTCAATATACTGTCTCCCTTTTTTATTATGCTTATCAACATTATAAATGTTCTCATAGTTTCAATCCCACTTATTTTCTCATCAAGAGAGAAAATTCTGTAATAATGATTATAATAATGCATTGTAAAACATTTTAATTTTTTTTCTCCAAACAAATACGGTTTCATTCATTTATTCCTTATAATCTTTTTTACAGTCAAGCTACTCTATGCCAAAATTAAAATATTAAAAATCATTTTTATAGTTAGAATATAAATGTTAAAATAGAAATATTATAAATACAGTCCCCTAAAATAAAGTGCTTTTCTAAAGTGCTTTTGATAGTTCTTTTTAATTTTTTATGAATAAAGTATGCAAAAAGAAAATATTGTAATTGTCAAAAAATTCGAATACGAAATTTTGATAATTCTTCCTCGTTTCAAACCTCTTTGTATCCCCAAAACACATACCTGCACGTCTGTTTGTCTGCATGTTTGATGTTCTGTACATTTTGTAACTGCGAAACTCAAATAAGTTTTGATCTAAGCGGTATAAATTTCGTATATGGTCTTTATGTCTAATTTTCAGATTTCTATCAAATTTTGAATGAAATGTACTTAAAGGATGTCTGTCTGTCTGACTATCTGAATATGAGCATGGTAATTAGAAAACGAAAATAAATACATAAATAAAATTTGGTACACAGATTTAACATCTAACGTGTATCTAACCAGTGCATGAAAAGATTAACTGTTTATTGGTTTTTATTTTCTCAAGCATGCAGATTTGATACCTTTTTCAAACATGATTTGGTGATTATAATTGTCACTCTGTGTCAAATTATGGTTTACATCGTTGATAAAAACACCTTCTGTGTTCTGGTGTCTGTGTATTAACCACAACCCAACAATTAATCCCTCAACAGATCTAACGCTGATAAGGTCTTTCTTGGCTATTGTTCACCAGCGGTATGCAATTAAACAAAATGCAGGTGCATTTATATGATGCTTACGAGAAAGTTTCGAGAACACCATTATAAAAACATACAATTTTCTTTTCTAATATTTATCAGTTTATATTAAATTCGTCAATTATAGAGTATTACAAACGTGAATGCTAGACAGAAATTGTTCATCATAAGAATAATCAGAAATTTTTTATTCGTGTGATACTAAAAACATCGTTATATTTACCAGAAAGTTACCTACGCACCCTTTAGAAACGAATCAGAATTATGTATTAGTTTTATTCTGATATTTACAGTAGCAGGTCAGATGCTGTTCATTTGTCTCTATAATCCATTTGAATTAACTGACTTTAGAAGAAAATGAAGGGATATTATTATAAGCTGTTACTTCAGTAGAATCCCTTTATACCAAAAACAACGGGACCTTTCTGATTCCTGGGAGCAGACTATTTAGGCTAATTAAAAGCCTCTTTCCGGAAAAAATCTGTTTATATTTTATGATAGCAAAGGTAGAAGCATGTGAAGACTATAGGCTATATTTCTAAAATAATCTGCCACGGATAATACTAATAAATAAAGCTTTGAAAATCCTACCGCCTATTTTAAGTTAAGGCACATACATGCAATTTTAATTTTCAGAAAAACCAAACTAAGCAATATTTACAAAAAAAGTCCATAAATATTATCAGATAAAAGTTTTTTACTAAAATTTTAAAAAAATCATTGCGTAGACAGTAATTCTTCTTGGCATCATATAATTATGATTATGGAAATCTGGTAAAATTTCTAGAAATATGCAATCTTTCATCTTCTTTTTAACTTTTTCGGTTTGCCTGTCAACTTGAACCTTTTCTTCCTTTCATAACATTTCTCCTCTCCCAGTTCATATAGGGTTATTTTGACATCATTAAGAACGATGGAAACAGAGCTGCTTACATCCTCCGAACTCTTCTTAAATGACCCATTAGATATGGGTTCCATATAAATTCGTTAAAATTTTTCAAATGAGGTAAAAAGGAACAACCGATCTTAAAAAATTGCGGTTTGTGTATATAGCATAAGATAGAACTGAATTTTTCTATAAAGAAAAGTTCATTTTCAAAAAGAACCCAGAAGTGTTCACTTAAAGACAATTAAGAAACAATTTTGTCTCTCCTATGCTTTATCTTAGCAAGCAATACTCAACATGACCCTCAATATATCGTATGGCACAAGTTATGCAATATATAGTTTTTTTGACAGCTGAGAGCAGAATATCTGTACGGATTCACCTACAGCCTGCCAAATAGGATCCTTCATTCCCACTCATATAACACTAGAGGATTCATACGCAAAAACTTTAAATAATCCCCAAGATAATTTAATAATATTTTAAATCATCTCTACTAACAAATATACAGGAATTAAATCTGCTGATAACGGAGGCCACTTGATAGTTACAACCACAACTCACCTTTCTACCATAACTTGTTATAAGGCAGTGAAGCACCCCCCCCCCTTTCAGAGATGACCCGGCACTTCCTGTCTGTTCATCTAAGCGGCTTGTTCCTTCGAAGCATTGGAAAAGCTTCAATATTCCTGGACATGGAATTGGCTCTTTTCTTCGTTTGAGTCCTTTTGTTGAGTGAAATAGCAGTAACTAATTAACTTGCAATTATTATCTATAACATTAATTCACCATTAATATATTAAAGCTTAATTAAAAATATTCGATATGATAATCAAGAACACACCAGATACTTAAATGAAATCATTGAGAGTGAGCCCCCAAATACTTAAATAAAATGGCGATTTTCATAAATCAACTTTAAATTTCGCTTCAACACTATCCGACTGTCAGAATTAAACTATTTTTTATTATAAAAAAAAATTCTGTTATTTCTTCTTGTAAAATACAATTTTTTAATGAATGTTTAAAGTTTTGGGGAAATTTTGGTCCATTCTTCTTTTAATCCCATAGGAGTATTTATGTACAACTCACAAAAATTCGAAGATACTTCAAAATGAACGCGAAGCGATAAAAAAAGAACTTTTTATTATTTTAATAAACAAGAATGCCAAAAAAGCAAACGACAATGTGTTCTTGTTTAATAATTTTAAAAAAAATCTCACGCTTCTATTTTTGTAGCTTTATATTCATTTTGAAAGACTGCATATATATATATATATATATATATATATGCAGTCTTTCAAAAAAAAAAAAAAAAAAAAAAAAAAAAGGTCTCGTGTAGAGATACTACGTTAGTTTGATATGGCTACTACATATTATTGCTGGCTACAGTAGATTTTACTACATTACGTCAGTACTTAATATTCCCTTATAATAGGGCAATTAAAAGACATAGTTATATCGACATTACAGAATAAACATAATCTCGCATTCCAATAATAATTATAATATATATACAGTTTGTGCAATTAATTTATTTTTGAAGAACAAGCAACTCTTTGATTCAATTCAAAACCATGAATTCAAAATTTACAAACCGATAGTGGTGCTTAAATGTAAAACTCAGCCTATATGCAACTATTCTACGAATAGTTATCATGATTTTACAAATTTAATGTTATCTGCAAAATGGAATGGTGTTCTATATTAATCAAGGTATTGTTTAGTATACCATAAGTTTATAGTCCTGAAAAAAAAATCTAACTTTCAAATTTTCATGAAATTCTTATGGGAATACCTACTAACTCCTCTTCTCCCCTCCATTCAAATCACGAAAGGGCTTCTTTTTTATTATTTTAATATTCTTCAAGCATTACTTCAAGTATATAACAGCTTCAAAGAAGGATTCAATTTAATACCTCCGATAATTTAATTATCGAATATTTATATCTTTAGGTCCTAATTCATTAACTTTTTTTGAAAATTCCCAAATGAATATTTCATTTGCATAAAATTTTAATAATGACAAATTTTGAAAGTCGGAAAGCTTTCAGATAAATTACGCAATAAGCGCATAGATCCTGCATGAATATTAATAATTTGAATAAACAAGCTCAAATTGTTTACTTCAAGCTCTCTCTCTTTCTCTTTCTCTCAAAATAAAATAATAATAAAAAAACACGGAGGGACAATATACAATTTTATTAATTATATGCATTTCGATCTCAAAAATTTCAACGGGACTGCCAGCGCGGAGTTGCTACTAATTTCAGCTTCTGCAGTCTTCAGCAGCGAAAAAGGTTCCCACCCACCCAGACAAATCACTGAAATGATTTGAAAATGATTTTCTCTAATTCTCCGAAATCAACAAAGAAATAGTTCCATTGCTATATAGAAAATAATGCTGTTTGGATATTTAAAAATTCATTGAATTTAATTAATTACCATCGCTCCGAATTGTTCAAGTGACTAATTTTCCCACCCGAAACCAGTCCTCGAGTGACTGGTGCCATTCCCCACACCATTCCCCCAAACGATTTTAAACTAATTTCCTCGAATGTTCTCTGAGGATAACGAGTGTGTCAAGCAGGCCTTCCATTGGAGAACATCAAAAGAAAACGCGCGTGCGGTGGTGTTCAGCACTTTCCAATTAATTTCCTCGCGTATCGTTACGCATAGTGTTGCGAAATATTTATTCAAATGCGAAGGAGAGCGAGGAGCAGCAGCGAGAAAGAAGGGGAGAGAAAGAAAAGCAGAAGCCTCCCGTTATCAAAGACGCTGAATAAATTAAAAAAAGAAGCCAAAAATCCAGGCCCTCTTGTTAGCGGGAAAGACTTTGGAAAAGCGTAGGAGAATCAGGTGGAAGTAAAAACGGGCGGGTCGGAAGTAAGAGGGGGAACTGAATGGGAGGGGTTGTAGCATGCAGATAGCTGACTAGTAGCCGATCTGTTGGAGGGAGCTGCATTTCAAATGCCCCCCGCGCACACTGGCGCACGACTCTCCTCACTTTCAAGTCCGTACGCGCATCTAGGAACTCTATTCAAACTGAGGCGAAGCTCCGGACAGCTTTCAGCTGCCAGAACCACGCGTCACTAATAGCTATGGTAGCCTGTCCCACGTTCACTTCAGATAACGTAAGTACAAGCTTTTTGCTTCTCTTTCTGGGACACACGCTCGGCGTCGGACAATCACCGGGACTTCTTCACTTTGCTCTCCCTCAGTCTTTTTCTCTCTCCGACTTTAAATCGTTTGCCAGAGTCTAGGGGGTTTATCGAACGGATATCTAGCGAGCGGGTAGCGGCGGCTTTTAGCGGAAGCCTCCCGGTTGGGATGTTACGGCAAACGATTTTGCTCTTTGGGGGGTACCCTCCGAGCACTTATTAGTTTGATAACATTTTAGAAAAAAAAATGCTTTGTATGGGGTCTTCTTGCAGGACAGCTGAAGCTATATCTGCTCAAACTATCAGCTGCAATTCACATATTAGAGCTCCAGAAATCAGTTGATTAGCCCACATGGCTGAGTATCGTCTGTTTTTCAGTAGCAACTTGAACTTCTATGTTGCGGCCCGTCAGACGAAATATCTTTCGAGCTGGAAAGAAAATACTTTTAATTGTTTAGTTCGACATGTTAGATCTCTGAGCTATTTAGGTTTGAAACTTTGACGTATAGATGTCTTTAATGAAATTATTTTAACAGAATTTCGTGAAAAACTTTGAGTCGTGCATTTGGACGACAAATTTGTTTTAACAACGAGGTATTTGCTGAAAGCATTTTGAAATAATATTTTAAGGCAATAGCTTAAATTATGCAACTTGTTTTCCGTACCAGAGATTTATTTCAAAAATATCTGGAATCAGCTCGATGCCGAAAACGAAAGTGTAGAATGGCTTTTAGCAGCATTTCACGAAGTCGAGCTATTAACTTACGTATTTGCATCAGTAAAGAATATTTTCTGAAGACTTTTGCAAATATTATTTAGAGGCAGCAGGTTTGAATTATGTAATTTATTTTCTTCCATAAGAGGGAGAATTAACTCGATGCCTGGTGACGGAATAAGTTATGGGGTTAATATAATGTTGCCTTTAAAATGTTAAAATATTCTTGGAATTGTTTAAACAACACTAGTTGTTTTAATTAATTACAGACCAAATGTTTCTGTAATTAATTACAGACGCAAATGTTCAAAAAGTTTGTGCAACTAGACAGTTTATTGCATTTTAACGTAGAAGAAAAGACTTGCTCTATTCAGAGTGAATTGGTTTTTTTAACTGAAATATTCAGTCTGTTTGATTTAAATTATTTAATTTTTACTTAAATTTATTTTAATTACTAAGATTATTTAAATAATATATTTAAAAAAAATTCTAATGGCTTAGTTTAACTTTTTAAAAGTGATATTGAGAATGTAAATTTGTCAACTTGTGAGTAAGATATATTAAGGAAAATAAATTTCCACTTGTCTCGTACTTTTAAACATTGATTTGAAGAAAAAAAAATGTTATTTATCTTTACTTTAAATAAGTTTGCTAATAATAATAATAATTTAAATAAGCTAATTATTTTTGCTTAAATGAGTTTAAAATATTTAGTTGATTCTTATAAAATAAATTAAATTTCCATAATCTTCGTGAGGAAGTTTTCTTAAATTAATGTTTGAAATAAAATTTATTTCATTAAAGATAAATCTATTTTTATAAAAATAAAATTGAACATCATTTGCATCTTATTAAAAGTTTGAATTTTGCATTTTAGGGTGTGTATTATTTATCACTTTTCTTCTATATGCATTTTAAAGAACTTCAATGGTATTGGAACAAAATCCTCTCCCAATTTATTTAAATGAAACTGGATATTGTTACTAGTGAAAAAATGAATTTTTAAACATTTTTTAGAATTTAAAGTATAAAAAAAACTTTATTTTCTAATACGAATTTAATGCTCTACATTTTAGCAATATTCTTTTCACCCTTAAGATAGCCTCTAAAAATTTTTTGCTTCATGAAATTGAACACTTTAAAGTAACGTATAATTAATTCTATTTCATATTTACTTCAAATTATAAAACTTTACTTTGTATTAAAATATTAGAAACATTAGGAAGTTTGAATATCTGTCAATATTAAATTTATAAAAATTATTATTATTATACTTCGTTGCAGATATAAGTGATTAGCACTTTGCTCATTTTGTAATTGCATTTTCGTTATTATTCTTTAGTCACTAAAGAATGTATTTAAATAAACAATAAATTAGACTCTTCTTGGCATTTTAATTACCCGACATTTTATTAAATGTCATATTTTGATTTTTTTAAAATTCTCAAATTCAAATATTCGAATCTTTTATCGTCTGCAATGATGATCCAGATGATGATGATTTTTCCGAAAATCCCGATTTCGATTTTTCAACTCGTTCTTCCTGTGCTTTCGAAAAGTCCATCCCTCGAAAAATGGATCGCATCTAAAACAATTTCAACTCCATTTTGATTGTGGTAACCTCTCTTTCCCCCAAGCGCTCTCTTTTTTGTAAGAAAGAAACACTCAGTTCAGAAGGACTTTTTCCGAACAGATGGAAAGATCATGCTTTGAATACCAAATGCTTCGACGCAAGTAGCTATGCGTCGATATTATTTTTGATTTCTTTTCGCTTTCGTCTGTCTATCGCATTGCAAATTTCATTTTCAACTCCTCGTAGGTGGTTCGGTAGGGATTCGAAGGAGGAGAGTTAATTGAACCGCTGATTTGGGGATTTTTCCCCCGTTAGAGAGTGGGAGAGGAAGGAGGCTCCAATACCTCTGATGAAAGTGTATTCTAAACGAAAAAAATATACAAAAGAAAAGTCTTCATTTGCAATTTTAATTTGATATGTTTAAAAAACATTCCCTTAAATAGCATCGTACATTTAAAATTTATTTTATTAAAATATTTGAAACTACAATGTAAATTTTTAAAAAAATTAACAACTAAAAAACTTCTTTTATAATCTAAAATATAAGGAAATGATTCTAAATTTCGAAATGGTAAAAAGGACTTAGTGAGAACTGTATCAGCTGAAATAAATAAATTATTACAAAAATAATATCATTTTTAACATGGTGATTTTTCTAAAGTTACTGCTCTGTATTAATTAGCCATTGTGCAAAATGTATAATGTAAATATTTTATGGTTTCATTGTCATAATTACTGACCACATGTGTAAATTTTATATTCGTATTTAAAAAAATATTTTTTGTAATTCCTAATAATATTTTGTACATCAATCCTTATTCGCAGATTGTTAAGGCCTCTTCGTTTAAAAATTTATTCAATTTTTTTTTAAATTTACTTTGCTTTAATCCTTGTATTTAATTTATGTAACTAGATAGGTAAATTATAGCTCCAAGTGTTTAAATATTTTCAGAAGATAATCTAAATTATCAAGATTTCACAATCGATCAAATTATTTTCATGCTATTATACTGTCTCTATTTTAAGTAATACTAATTAACCAATAAATATCTGAGGGTTTCATATGAAAATTTTTAAGTAAAATGATTTACATGTAAAGCAGTAAAAATAGAAATCAGTTCATGTTAATCCTAATCATTTAATCATTAATTTTCAATCAGACCTTAAATCTTTGATATTTTGTCGTAGCATAAAAACTTCAAGCTTTGACAAATTCGGGTATACCTAGAAATGATACTTTAAAATATACTATCAGAAAACTTCTTGAAGATATATCTGATAGAGAGAAATGTTTTGTTAGCTTATTAAAATCGGTATCAAAGTCAAAAAATGTTTCGAAAAAAGAAGAAGAAAATGGTTGTTAGAAAAATGAGCATTTTCGCTCTCCCCCGTCCGTTAAGTATAAAAGAAAAACAGGTTTTCGCTTCCGTTTTATCAATTTCTGCCAAACTATTTTCAATGTTTGCCCTTCAACTTTGGTTCCTTATATCTTATATCTAGCATTTCATTTGTGCATCGATAAACAACTTTTTAAAATGGTTTGATTGCATATTATCTAGATATTTCAAATGAGGATTTAAAAAAGTTGTATTCCTTTAATAATTAATTTGTTTGCCACACTAACTTTGAAACCCTGAAATCCATAATTTAACTCGTTTTATGGAACTAAAATCTTGGAAATAAGATATATCTAAAACTATTTCATCTCTCAGTACATATTTTGACTAAGATGTTTTAGTAACATATTAAGACTTGCATTGTTAAATCAAAGATCTCAATACCGATAAAAGGAGTTACTAAATTCCCAATTAAGATTTTCTCCAATCCAATTTGTGGTGACTTGCGATCAGGAATTTTAAGTTACCGGGGAATTGTTTTCTACGCAGCTAGGAGCTTTCGCTGGAATGTAGCACAATATTTCCGCTTTTGATCCTCTCGAACGGATAACGAATTGCATTTTTCAAAAATCCCTAGAAACTCCTAATAATTATTTGAAACGCTTATTAAAATTGTGGATGCATTGAAAATTCGTCTAATCTTACCTTTTCGCATACAAGTAATTTACGAAAATGTTTTCGTAAATTTAAAAGATGACGGAATTAAAATATGCTCTTAATTGTCTTCTCTATTTAAGTGAAAGCAGTAGTTAGAACTGAGATTCAGAATTAATATTTTGATATATATTTCTGATAACTCATTTATTTATTTCAAATGTGAATTAAAAACTGAATTTCACAAATTATTAAAGGAACGCTTTTCTAATTTATAATTGAAGACATGATTTAAGTTGTACTGTATGACTTAAATTTGAGTGGTTCAAGTTGAAAGATTTATTCTGTTATCAATCTGTTTTCAAAAATTGTTTATTAAATGAAATTCAATTTCAACTAACTGAATGAGTCCTGCTTATTTTAGATTCATATATGATTAACGCCGAAGTTGTATTTATTAGATTCCTTTATTTATTTTTATTGAAGAGTCACTGAAATATTTGCTGCAGAGACAAGAAGGCTATGAAGCTATTGATAGCATGCAAAATAATTAATGGAAACAAGTATGAAAATTATTTTTAGATGTTAGCGATTGTTGCATTTGATGCGTAGTCCGAATTTCGAAAAAAAAAAACCCATGCTAAATATTGTACCGGAATAATTTGTAGTAAAAATTTTGTTAATCACATGTTTGCGATACATACAATATTTAATTTTTATGTACATCTAGATTAAATTCTATGAGTTTTCTTAGGAATATTTAAATCAGAATGATCGCTTCTAAGTCATAGCAAATTTTATATATTATTACCCTTAATGGGCGGAACCAGTGATTCTGCAGATGACGATCAGTTATTTCATGAAATAACTTTATGATCGACGAAACAACTGAATTATACTCGGTTGTGGTAATATTTAGATATGAAGAAACTTTCATTGAAGTAAATAAAAAATACAGATTGATTGAATTTTTTTTGTGTGTTAAATGAGATTCAAAGTTAAAAACAGCTTTATTTTTAGAATAAACAACAACAAAAATCATTCAATTTCGGAATTTTTTTACAAGTATTCGTTTTTAAAATAAATACTTTTGTCAATTTTGTAACATAATCATGAATTCCTAGAATTGTAGTCCTTTTTTGATGAATTTAGTTATTTCCTTCATGATATATCAAACCATAAATCATAAAATAAATAGTTATTAAATAATTATTAGTTGTAATCCTCTCTAATGACCCGCCGTTTGCAGGAATCAACTTTAAATGCAATCCATTACTATGATTGCCTTTATTAACCTAAAACTATTTTTACCGAAGCTGTAAAATTATGCATTCAAGCCTTGTTAAACCGCCAACCCGCATCAATGTTTGAATGTCAGATTCAATTAAAAATCATGATGGGTATTTTCTATGAGCTTTACATTTCAACATAAATTTAAAACCCTTTTATCTGCTGAGTTTGTTAAACAATCACAGAAAATGAATAGTAAACTTTGATATATCCTGATGTTCGCAAATAGTAACCTATTTTGAATACTAATTTTAAAAATAATTATCAACGGCCATCCATGTTTCATAATTTCTGCCGATGAATACGTTTACTTCTAATGCATTTCTTTCTCATTTTGTTGTAATTCTGATAAAAGATGACTAGAAAGATGTGATACCATTGACTCAAATCACACTCCCCAAATATCGCTCAATTAATTTTTTATGAAAAGTAATTTTTTACACATCTAGTTAATCGATTAATTAGCTATAGAAGCCATTGATAGTGAAAGCAACAATTGCTTGGATATATTTTTTTCAATACGCCATCAGTTATTATTTACCGTGCTTTGAAAATAATGACTAACAATTAGAACAGTCGTGGCGCTTCGCAGTATATTACATACAAGGTGGACACAAATCCCATTACTCCTGACAAACCCAAAGAAAAAGAAGGACAAAAATACATGTTAGAAATTGTATTTACCAGTAACATACATTCCCGAGCTTTAGTAATATAATCCATTAATAATGCAAAGGATCCATCTGCGCACCATCATCCTCAAGGTAAAGAATAATATGCCGCCAGAGTGTGCGACTTTGCTGGCGAAGCACAGGAAAAAAAAAACACTTGTCGCGGAGCATCTTTTAGTTCGTCAGGAGTACCGTAACTTTCCCGGACCACGATACCGTTTATGAATCCCCTTAGCAGAAATCCCCATGTTGTGCGGTAAGCTTTCACTCTCGCTACGTCACCAATGCTCCGCAAAATGTCGCACATAGAATTTTGCGGCATATTATCCTTTGCCATGAGAACTACGATGCACAAATGGATCCATTTCATTTTTGATTCACTTTATCACAGTTGAAACTTTGGAAAGCATTGTAAATATGCACTACGGTAAATACAAGATTGTACAAAGAAAAAAAAGTACTTCGAGTTTTTTAGAGGGGAGGAAAGTATTTTATATTCAATCTGTAGATTTATATAAATATTGTAAATCTTATGCAACTTTGATGTATTTTTACTAATTTTTATCTAACTGTTAATTAAAACGTGTTCTCGTTCGTTATGATAAGTACTCAGGGCAATATCATCAATTTATAGTAGAAAGACATCCCTTTCCAGAATTAAAATATTTGACATGCTATCAAAACTTGAAAAAAAAATGCTGGCATAAAACGAATGTAACATCTGTAAAGTAAAAAAAAGAAAGAAAAAAAAGTTTAACTTGACCTAAAAAAATAAATAAAGCCGCAGTTTCTCCTTAGTATTAATGTGAAAAACAAACTCTTCATAAAACTCGGTGCTTCTTCAATTTACTTCGGTGAACCAGCGATGAGAGTAATTTGGAAACGACGACTGCTCTTCATTCATTTTTTACTTTCCAATTTACCTTCGGCTTCATTTTTCAAAGCTGTTACATGTTGATAGGAAAGCAGTTTTCACCAACTGAGATTATCGAATGGGGAAAACTGGAAGGGAACAGGATGAAATCCAACCAAAGCTTAAATGGTTTTCTTTAATGCTCTTTGTTTTTGACAAGACAAATGTTCGGCTACAGAAAATTCCATCAAATTGACTGAAAAAAGGAAGAGTAACTACAAACCCAACCATTGTGCTACTTCCAAATAAATAGCGCATTATTTCAGAATATAATGAGTGGCTTACGAAACAAAACACGATTATTTATTTTCGATTTTTCGAAGCCGAACCAGATGCAAATCCGCAGACGATGTTTGATAAATTTTTCTGGTCGAATTTTTTTCCCGTTGAAATAAACGTCTGAGAGTTTTGAATTCAGTATCAATCAATTTTCAGAAATGAGCTTATTTTTTGTTTTGGTTCCTTCTTTTGTATTTTGTGATTTGCTTTCTTTAAACTTGTTATTTAAGTGCCTTTTTTAATGCATAGAGAAGGGAAAAAAGAAAACTGTTGAAAGAATATTTACTATTTATCTCTGAACACTTGGAATTTTCTCAGATGAGTTACCTTATTCTGAATCGTTACCTGCAGCGATTTAAAACATTGCAGGTAACGCAATTTTGTTCAGTTAGGTAATAGCCTCCAGTAACGTAACATTTTAAAAATAGCATAAAATATTTTTCACCACAATAGGGTCTTTTATTCAAAATTTTTTTAAAAATATAGTAGCAAATTTTTATTTGTTCTTAAATTCTTTTGAATATAACGGTGTAATCTATCATATATTTTTTAGAAGAATATAAAAGCAAAATAATAATATTATTTTAATTCGCTTATATGTATGAAAGTAGAAAAAAAAGTTTTGTTTTACTCTAGTTGTTACTTAATATCGAAAACAATAAGAACTGTGCGTAAATTGCTTGATAGTAAAAAATACTTTTCGTAGGAATTATTTTTATTTTATTAAAAATAATTTGAATATAATTATAATCCCTAATTATAACACCATAATTTAAAGTTTATTAAAAATTTATTTTTACCTAATTCCTTGTATAATAAAGCTTCTTCATGTTGTGTACAGTTACTCTTATTTTTTTTTACTTAAATAAGAAAATTAATGTTGAAATAATTTTCTTATGATTTGTTATGATATTTTATGCGTATTTAAATGTTAATCACATTTGAAAATTTTCCATATTTGATAGTTACAAAATATTTATGCACCAGAATCTCCATTAAAAACATTCATTTAACGTGATTTTCTACAGCTTGATTTTTAACGGTACTAACTTATTATTTACGTTCCGTATTTTTAATGATAATCTCCATTTAGTTATTTGCCCAAAAAGTTTTTCCTGATTTTTTAAAGTGTTTCGTGACTTCTTTTTTGTTTTAGTTCCAACAAATGTTTCCCAAATGTGTGCAAAAATTTTGGGAGAAAAAATTTACTTAAAGATGAAATCATTTATGACATGCTTTTCTAAATCATTGTAGAAAAGAATTTTAAATTTTTTGAAAAGCATTAAAAACTTTTTAACTTTATGTAAATTCAAATAACTTTTGAAAAAAATCAATGTAATCTTTAGTTTGATTTATAATAACCATGAAAATTGTAAGTCTCGAGTTATTTTAAAGTAAGCATTGGCTTTAAAAATTAATAAATTATAATTTTTCCTTAAGTTTTCTAGAAAGAAATGATATAATAATTAATTAGTTATTTTTCTGTACTTGAAATCTTCTCGGAGTGAATAGAAGCAATTATAGATTTTAGTTTAAAATTATCAAAATAATCTGTGAATAATGAAAATTACTGGTAAAAGATAACTCAATATTTTTATTCTTAATCACTTAACTGTTTAATTTTCTGTAATATCTAATAAGATACCTTATATTTTGGGAATATTTTCTTATTTTGATCCACTTGGAAATCTGTTGAAAACTTGGCTTATCTATGCATTCGAATTAATTTGAATATTGAAAATTGATTCGTTATTTATTTTTGGTTTACGGCTATTAAAATTCGATAAATAAGAGCATGTATGTCAGTCGGGAAAACAGCCGAGCGGTTAATTTAAAAGATAGAAATATTTTTATATTGGAGAAATTAATTGAAACATTATTTAAATTTTCCATAAATAATAAGACATTACCAATAAGCCAATTATATAAAAATATTTAACTTAATTTATATTTATTTTTCCCCTCCTTTGAAAATGCTAGATGAAAAAAATCCTGGCTATTTCTTATGAAATAAAGTGATGTAATGCTTAGATAAGTTTGTTTTGGTTTTATTTCAAGCTTTTCTTCTTAATCTTACTTTTGTGAATCTACCTGCAGTCTTTTTTTTTCAACAGTAAATTATATATCATTTGTAGCTTTAAAGATTTTCTTATTTAATTGGTACTGTATATGCATTCTAGAAATCCGGTGTTCGTGAAGAGGCTTATTAGTTTTTTTCTCCCTTTCATTTTATAATTTAAAAGTATTCCATACCAAGTTTTGTTTTATTTAATTATTTTTTTACTGATGCCGATTTTTTTATTTCATTCATTATCACTTTCTCGACATCCTTATAAACCTAATCCCCTTCGCTTGTTTCGTAACTGGTTTTAATTAGGTGGGGGCACTAACAAGCGGCGATAGATAGTCCTTATTTTAGAATTACTCGATTTATTGAAGTTATCATTTGTAATTTTTTGTACTAATTTCTAAGAATTGCGTATTAGTCAGCTTGCCTGGAGTCATATCTGTATCACTTTTATGATAGTGTTTCGATTCTATGATAGTGTTTCTCTTAAATAGCAATTGTTTTTTTATTAAAATATGTGGGCTTAATAGGAAGCATTTTATATAAATAATATTTAAAAACAGCTCCCAGCTTAACAGGTGGTTATTAGCTTCCCACTGTGAAAAATCAATGATTAATAAATTAAATTTGATTGGGCTTCTTTTATTTTTTGATGTATTTCTATGGATTTCTATAGTTCTGTTATATGTGTCAATATTCGCGAAAGGAAAGTTCGCCTGATGTAATATCTATTAATAATAAAAGCGAATCTGCCTGACTGTTAGTACCGCTAGATCCAACGGTCTGCTCTGCGAAGCAGAATGCAGAATTCAGAAGCACCGAATTTGCGACAAACTTTTGGAGGGGGAAAATGTGCACACAAGAGCAATTTGTTTGAAATTTCAACAGAAATTCAAATAAAATCAAAAGTTGGCGTTTTACATCAATAACATAAAGAAATATTAACACATAAAATGGATTTTTGTAGAATTTTAATTTTAAAAATTTATCTTTTAACTGATTTCCATTTACCTACCCAGTATTTTTTTTCTTTTTCTTAAATCTCGCAATTTTTAAAAAAATGTTTTTGCACAGTTTGCAGCAACATTTTTTATCACTGCTGAAAGAAAATTCAAAATTTTTCAGCTTTCTTACAAATAATTGATTATTATTTTTCTGCCATCAAAGTAAATTAATAAGTGCAGATTCTATTTATTTTTTCAATTAATTGATGATATAATGAATTTTTATTTTTAATTTGTTACAAATTTTTAGGCAAAGTTCTCAAAATTGTTAAATGTACAAAGGAATATATTCGCTATGCTCAGTGTTTATACTTACTGTATTATAATTTTTTGAGTAAAAAATCAAGTTAGTAAAACTGTAAGTTTTAAATATGTTTTCAATCCTGTTTTGTACTTGGTTGGCTCAAGTTTTTGTGATAGAATTATTTTTACATTTCCTGCTTTGAGATACATATTCTTTAGCAGAAAATGTCAGTAGAGAGAAAAATAAGAAAAAAAAATAATGGTAAACACTTATAATAATGTTAATAAATTTTAGCAAAAATTGATTGAAAAATTCATTAAACAATAAAAGGTGGAAAACAAATTACCTTCTGTGAATTCATTGACTTAGCAATGAATAATATTGTAATACTGGATAATACTTGTAATACTGGAGACATAATATTACTATTGTACCCACGATTGTCACCGGTAGTTTAGCACGGGCAAGTAGCGTTTCAGGCATTAGTTTATTTTTTTCACCTTCTCCTCAAATTTTATTTTAAAAAATGGCATAAGAACACTAAATTGCGGTTATGAAGAGCACTCATAGCATATATAGGATGTTTCAACAATTAATAATAGAATTAGCTTATCTATCTCTTTAGGTAAGCTTGTCTTCAAGTTACAGTCCCAATAAATATAACAAACTTGGTATGAGGATGAGTTAGCGCTAATAGTTTATTGAATAAAACTAAATTATGTTTAAAGAAATAAGAGTTTAGAATAGATTTTCTTTGAAGTATAAAAGATTTAAACTGGGCCTAGAGAAAATCTACTGTTGTATTAAAATAGATGAGAGTAGAGTTAATTAACCATTTTTAATTCAACTTCTTGAAAATAATAAAAGCCAAATGCTTTGATAATTTTCAGCAAATAATAAAGCAGGTAATTATTTGATTTTCGAAATTTTAATAATATAAGGAAATACAGTAGCCCAAACGATATATAGCGTACAAGCTGAACCTTCATTTTTTTTAATGATATTTGATCTGTACTTTTACAAATGGTTATTAAAAAAATCCAGGCCTTAATAATCTTAATTATGTATTAATAAGCAAAATAAATTAAAACTAATTTTTGTTAATGGATTGTGCTGTTTTAATCCTCTTTCTGGATCTAAGAAGATATTTGTCACTTCGCAGCATTTTTATGGATTTTATGCTGTTGAGTAAGCTTCGCTTTCTCGCACTTAAAAAGCTGGTGAATCATTAAAGGAATTTTCTCGTTTTTGTAAGGGTACATAAAATAAGCCACAGATAAAGAAGCCTTAAAAGATTTTTACGCCATATTATCCGATTTTAGCAGTTTTTTTTTTTTTTTTGAGCGGATAATCACTCCCCTGAAAAAATATTCCGCGATCTTAAAGATCCATATCGGTAGTCGAATCAAGATGACAGGAAAAATAGGTTTTTTCCGGCTTTGATATTTCATTGAACACCTTTCGTTTTGTTGAAAACATCTATTTCAAACGAATCTTTTGAAATCATGTATGTATTATTTTCATGCATATTGTTACAATTCTGAATTAGTTATATCTTAAATTAATTAAATGATTACTATCACATTTAAAGTAATATCATTAAAAATATTTTGTATTTTAGTAGCAAGTTTTTAAACTGTATGAATCTTTGAACTGCTAATTGTTTAAATTTTTATATAAAAGTGCAATGCAATTTAGTTTTGCGTTTATCGAGACTTAGAATCTCACTTTCATAATAAGAAAAATCGCAATAACACTTATCCTGTAATGTTATCGTACTGCATCTAATTCCACATGTTGGCATGGCATTGTTTGATGCCACTTCTGTCCTCATTTATACATATTTTTACAATTCTGATTTCACTTTATCTTATTTAAATTCATAAGGTGTATCATCAGAATTTATAATTCAAAATTCAGCATAAAAATAGATACGCTCTCACACTTTCACGATCAAAAAGGCTTGAAGATAGCGATCGAATCGCGTATCATATTTTGATGATCTCGTGTTGGGAAGATACTAAAGTTTGAACTTTGAAGAAGTTTCTCAATCCTCATTTAAGAGTTTATATTTACGCACACTTTCTTTAGGCACTAAAAATGGGTATTAACTAAACAAAATAAGAATGTAATTTAGTAGATCAATTTTGCCATGTTAAGAGCTATTCTGGCAACTGAGAAGTGAAATGTAAAAGAATATTCGAATTGATTTTTGTTAAGCTCAAAAGCATATTAGCACATGCTTGATTAGAAGTAAAATATTTCACCTATCATTATTTCTTGAGATGTAGAATTCACTTTTCACGTTGTTGCAGGCAAAAAACTTAAAACAATCTTATTTTTTCCCAGAAATCTAATTAAGATAATCGAGAATTCAAAATCTGTCTTTCTTACTCCATATAAAAAATTTTAACAATAAAATTCTCAAAAAAATAGAGATATGAATTAAAATTGAAGTACATATCATATCTTAATTTTAAATTAGTTAAATAGCTTGCTTTCATATCTTGCTTTGTAAATTCTTCAGAATAATTTTTAAGAAATTATAAAATTAATTTTTTGGGGGGTAATTTCATATTTTTCTAACTATTTTTTCACAGTAAGTAATTTTGCAACAAAAAAAGAAATTAATTGAAAATTTCTTCACGGATAAACATTTAAAATTTCATCCCTAATCCTCTGGAAGTTGACATATGAAAATTGAAACTGTGTCCGCAATCTGTATGCAAGTACATTGTTATTTCAGCTAAAATTCTGAAAATAACAAGCTCAAAAAATTTTTTAATGCTATTTATATCCGGTTGTTATTAAAATATTTTGTTCAAAACTGACCTGAGTAATTTTAAAATATAGTTTAATCCCGCTTTTTAATTAAACGGTTTATTAAAAAAGCAATCTTTTCAAAGAAAAAATGCTTAGTGCAGTTATATGTGGTAAACATTTTGAAATAATTAAAGTAGTTTTAAGTAGCAAGGTTAAATTTAACTAAATTCTAAGCTCTAATTTTAAGAAAATCTGTATCTGACATCCACAATATTTATTAAGAACTTCTAAGAAAAAAAAGTCTATTTCTTCTTTTATACATGATTACAATGAAAAAGAATGTTAAAAAAGTATAATCAAAAAGTTTGGTAACAAATGTCAGGGCTTCGTTATCTTCTTAAATGTTTTACGAGATTACACATAATATCTACCTTCTATTTAAATGATGTTAGAAGAATGTTTTTTCTCTGAAAATTAGTCCAAAATTTCTTAATTGGGTTATTTTATACTTGAATTAAATTTTCTTTTATCCTTGCATTTACACTGCAAACAAGATTTAATCAACTTCTAATTAGAAGATGTCCTAATTTTGCCGTTTGTCTTATTTTCATTAGTTTTCCAGAGCTATCTGTAAAGTAATTTTCTGGTTGCTTAATAAAATTTGGAGCGTAAAATTAGACTGTTTATTTTTTAAACAAGGTACAAATAAAATAAATATGTAACTATTTTTCCATACTTCTTTATTTTGGATGAAATTTTATTTGATCTGATAGATTTCAGAATTTCAAAGTTAGCATAATATTTTATTAAAATATCCTCTAGTTTTAAACCTTTATTAGTTCAAGTTAAGCACTTAAAAATAATATTTGATTGATACCAATGTTTTTCAGATTACTGCACATTTTTATTTTTATATTTTAATAAAAAAACAGAAATCTATTATATTTCCAGGAATATTTACATATTTTGTATACCTTTTATATCTTAAAAGAGTAAACTTAATTTCTCATCAAATGTCTTAAAGCGCACGATAAACATGTTACAGAAATATATATATTAACATGATAATGTTATAGCATGAGATATTGTAAGTAATATTTTTGTTCGACATGAATGATGAAAAACTCATTCCAAAATGTTCTTCTATGCATATTTTGGAGCAACAGTTATCAAATTTTTATGATAGTTTTTTATGGGGTAAAAGGTGATCATTGTGAAAAGGTTTTCTAAAATTTTACTTGGTATTTTAACTTAAAAAATCGATATTGAAAACCTTTTCTTTAATTTCTTCGGCGAAAATTTAGCTCAAAAAAGCTAATCACATAATAATTTAAAATTAAAAAACAAAACTTTCTGAGCTATCAATTTTATTTCCATAATTTTTAATTTTCAGAACACTTAAAAATATCTTTAAAAAATGAATTCATAAATTTTAGCGAACAAAAAATAAAAAGTAATTTACAATACTTTTCATTATTTTAGTAAATTCTTTCATACACGTGCTTTGCAATTATATGAAATACAGTTTTGTTTATTAATTATTGTTACTATAATTAAGAGTATATTTTTAAAAATAATATAAGAATATACGAATGAATTTTATGTAATCATGCTTCGATGTTTTGGCTTATATTTGTGAATCGCTTTTAATTTCACCAGATAATTCACTGTTTGATAACGTATCGTTCTTCTAAAAACAGAATTCCTTTTTCAGGAATTTCCTGATTCTCAAAATGTGCGGGCTGTAATATATTTGTCAAATTTTATAACAAAAATCAAAACGGAATCGTTATTTTTTTCTACATGCGGAATGATCATGAATAAATTTTGAAGAGCTACGAGTTGTTAAAAATCGTTTTTAACAATGCAATCCCAGCCCCCTAAGCTTCACAATTTGATCGATCTGCCTTGTTTTGGCAACTTTTCAATTCACACATCTACCATTCTCTTTTACCTTGGGGTAGGTTGTTCGAAAAGGGCACCAACTATCAGTCATTTTAGCAAAATGAATCGTCGCTTCCTGAGAACATGAATCTCGGCTGCGTTGGATTTGATTTCGAGTGGGAGAGAGGAGACATTTCCTCCTCATTTTCGCTGTTTACCGAGTAATCTTCAGGGTGAGGCTGAGATCGCCGAAATTTGTAATCTTCTTTCATCGCTTGTTATGACTTCTATTTATTTTCTTTAAAATGCAAGGGTAGATAGATACAAATAATTGTTAGTCTATTCTAATACTTTAGTATAGAGATTGTTATGGAAAACATATAATATCGTTTCTTTACTTGAATTTAAAAAAGGAAGCTTGCCTCCTCATTTTCATTGTTTATCAAGTAATCTTCAGGCGATGTTAGAATCCTCAAAAAATGCAATCTTCTTTCATAATTAATTAATAACTTACATTTAATTTTTTTAACGCAAGGTTAGTAGATACAAATATTCGTTGATATATTCTAATATGTGAGCATAGAATTTGTTATGAGAATACGTTTAATAGCATTTCTTCACTTGCATTTAAAAAAGGAAGCATTATCTTGTCATTTTCACTATTTAACAAGTAATCTTCAGGATGAGGTTATAATCATCAAAATTTCTTATCTTCTTTCATCATTAATTGATGGATCGCATTTATTTTCTTTTAAATGCACGGTTAGAGAGATACAAATAATGGTTGGCCTACCATGACATGTGATGTTGTAGTTTATTTCTTCGCTTTTAACGTTGAAAGCATTTCCTCCTCACTTTCGAAACTTACCTAATATTCTTCAGAGTGAAGCTAAGATTCCCAAAATGTATAATGTTCTAACATCGCTATTTAAAGGCTTCCATTTATTTCCAGAAAAGGCAAACGCAGATAGATACAACTATTAGTTGGCTTCTCATAACATGAGAATATAGAACATGTTTTGGAAATAAGGTTAATAGCATTTCTTGACTCAGGTGAAAGGGAGGAAGCATTCCATCTTCACTCTGTTTATCAATTAAGCTTCAGAATGAACTTAGGGTACTTAAAATTTGTAATCTTTTTTTCTTAACTTCCATTTATCTTCGTAAGAAAGTAAGGGCAGATACTTGCATTTACTGATCTATCGTAATATGGGAACAAAATGGAATTGATAAGAGCACTGCTAATAGCGTTTCTTTATCAGCGTTTAATTTGAAAATAATTATTCAGTTGGAAGGAAGAATAATTAGTGAATTACTTTGAATTCCAAGACATTCTCTCTTCTGTTGTTTCCTATACTTTATTGATATTTGTTTTAGGGAATTATCTTCCGTTCATACTCATTTTAGAGAATAAAATCTTGGTTCCTTGCATAGAGTCTTTGAATTTTATAGAAAGTTATGGGCTGTCATCAATTAAAATCAAAAATTCCCTTTTAGAAACAAAAATGTTGTATTTGTAGTATTTTTCCTTTCGGTCGTATGAAACGAATAATAAACTTTCCTTCTCCAATAATCATATAGGTAATATACTTAGTGTAATGAGCATTATGACATATTTGTGTCAAAGTGTGTGTATTTTTAAAGAAAAGTTTTGTTAGAAAAAGCGTTTAGGCATATTTTTAAAATTAAAAAAATACTCTATTATATTAATTATCCATTTGATAGAGCTTTTCCTATTCTAAGGAAGATTTAATTATATTTTTCTCTTTTGGATTAATTATCGGATTATTTTTTGTCTTAATTTGCTGAGATAAGTAGTTAGGTTGCATTAGATTTTATTTCGAATAGAAAAAAAATATAATTGGTAGTAATTAATTACTCTTTAACTGTTCGTTACTTAAGAATTAGAGAACTGAAATAAAAATATCATTTTAGTGATGCTTAAATGAAAGTATGTTTCTTTTAAAAAATGCTTTAATGTTGATATAATTAAAAATACATTTTTTCACTTAGAGGTTTTTATTTTTTAGAACTCTTAATTTCGATTGTAACAATTAATTTGAACGTTTGCGACGCCATCGGAATGAATTCCATTATAGTAATATAAGTATTGCTTTATATATAGTTTTTGAGAAGAGAGATGCGAGTCATGATTTTTTATGCAGTCTTATTCCAGGGGCATTTTTCATTGAAATCTATTATCTAAATAAACGTTTATTCTCTTCTTTTTGAACCAATAGCAAAGTAGACTACTGAAATCTGTGTTTTTCTATTAATTATGGCAATATTTCACTTCGTTTATTAAGGATGCATGATTGTTTCAAATTTAGAAAATGTTACTATTGTGTTACATTTCATAAATTATAGTATATCAAAAATTAAGCTTTTTACTTAATTAAAACAATACATATTAAAAGAAATTAATCATTGCGGTAGTTAATTGTAATAAACAAGAAGTTTGGTAAGCTACTAGAATCTTTAAAATGATTTTTAAGAACAATTAAATTCATTAAGTTATAATTTTTCTCATTTTTTGTCTAGTATCTTGATTCTGAAATTCCTATTGAATATTTCTAATTTGTATTACTTTTAGATATCATAATCGGCTAAATAAGATTTCCTTTTTATTTTAAAATTAAACAGTAGATACTTTTTAAAGAGGACTAACATTAGTTATTTAAAAATCATATTTCTTTTAACGAGTTATAAATTAGAACGAAACATTGAATGCGTAAACGACAAGGAGAGAACATTAATAAAAAATCGTATTGGGTCTTTTATCCTTAAATATGAAAATACACTTCATATTTCTTAAGCTTAAAATTTAATTACATTTTTTAAAAAAGATCTCCCAACAATGAATAATTTCTGTCATCATCTCTTATAATACGTGCTTTCAGTGTCCGTCTATAACAGTGTGATAGGCAAAAACATATTAAAGTTTATTTTTGTCAAAAAAGTTGAAAAACTCTTTAACGGAAAGAATAATTTAGTTTTCTAGTTTCTAGTAAACTATTTAATAATAGAATGTTAGTGATTTTTAGAGCGATAATTATCAAGTGCCTATAATTTTAAATCAATACTGATCAAACTTTACTATTAAATTCGTAGGGAAGTCGATATATTTTTAGAATGAATCAAATCAACGATATCAAAATACAGTGAAATTTTGATACATTATATGGTTAGAATAAAAATATATCTGATCAATGCAATATAGAATTTTATCGAAAGAATTTTTCCCCTTGTATTTTTCTCTCTTTGTGTGTATGTTAACTTTTGAAAATAAATTAAGAAAACAAAGCATACATTTTGCTTCTCTTTTTCAAAGAACATGTCTAAAATATGATACAGATCTAGAACTGGGAAAGCAAGAACGCATATCAAATTTTATTTATAGTGTTTGCTGCCTTTTTCATCTATGATGTTCCCATAAGCACAAACAACCTGATAGACAGTCAACTATTGGGTTTATTTGATCCGAAATTTTCCCAAATCTATAAGTCTTGTGTAAAATCATATTCAGAATGCTGCATTCTTTTTTTGCTATCATGTTGCATAGAAATGGGATATAAACAGATCTACATTAGAAAAATAACACTAAAATATAAGAGGAATCTTTAGATATGATTTAAAGAACAAATGTCGCATTTCTTCCATCTAGCTTATTGCGTTTTTCAGTTATAGTATAAACAGATTAAATTTGTTTTTGAGTTATCTGCTAAGGAAGACTTAATTCCGAAAATCTGTTTTTCGGGCTCAGTGAAGAATGAAATGTTAAGATTCGTCCAAATTTCAGGGCAGAATTTCTCCCAATTTTCTTTATATATTTCAGTTATGAAAAAAGCAAAGAAGGAGATGTAAGCAAAATTAATCTTAGTAGTATCAAATTCATAATAGGAAGAAACGAAATAAAATGACACAAAAATTATCTGTATCAGAAAATAGGAGTACAAGATCTAAAATAAATTCTCAACCATGTAATAATCGCATAATAATTCAATTATAATGATGAATAGCATTAACGTAAATAGAATAGGAATGCAGCAGATACTAATAATTTAATCAACATCGCAGCATCAATATAATTAATATTTTTTAATGTAAGTTAAAATACTGATAATTTTTGACATTTTTTGTTTCTAATTTTTTTTCGTACATCTTTCGGTTTAAGATAGTTTAAAATGCATACCACGAGGAAATATTGCTCTTATTATCATTTGTTTCTTTCTTTGGAAAGTGATAAACATCCTATGTTTACAAAAAAAAAATGCTAAAATATACTAAGGAAAAGATAATGTATTTTACATACTTGGTGCTGGCACCATTATCAAAGCACCGAATTCTAATTTGCCAAAAACCTCGTCTCGAAACACAAAGACTTGTTTACTTCCAGAATTCAAAAAGGGCATAATGGTGTATCCTACTTGTTTATGAGCTTGTGAAAGGTAAAGTTCAAAAGAGATATAAACACTATTTCTTATAACTTTATTTGTTCATTTATAGAATTTGAAAAAAATGTAATAAAGATTCTTCGTGCAAAGATGTTATTTTGAAAAGATGAAGACATATAGAGAATTTTTGTAAATAAATGATAGACGTAGAGAAAAAAGCTTCTGAGACATTTCTTTCAACAAAAAATGAGAACGGGAATCGAAATGAGAAAATAAGTTCACATTTTGAATTTAATTTGTAAATTCCTGTTTTCTTTTTTTATGGCTATAGAGTAAAATATTTCAAAACTTTTTTATAATATTGTTTGTTATTATTTAATTAGATATAATGTAGCTTTTCCCCATTTCCTGAAAAATAACTCTCCTCTGCAAGTTTTTTTCAATTTCTATTTTTTAACTAAGAGAATAGAGTATTCCAGTTTTTGATGAATTAAGCTGAAATTTCGTAAACTAAGAAAAGGTATTCATCTGAAATTTGATTAAATTCAATAATTTCTGCAAAGACTTTCCAAAATATGAATCCTGTTGTAAATAATCTATTACTTACCGACTGGGCAAATGAATTAACTTTCAGGAAATTATTAAAGTATATTAAAATATGGCACTGATATTAATCAAATCCTCTTTAGTTATTTTGCAAAATATTCTATAGAGCTTTCCTCAAAATTATGCTATAGAAAAAAATTATTTTACCTTAAATACAGTATTCTTTGTATCAATAATTCTTATCCCGGAACGAACTCTCTGCTTGTAGTAAACACATGAGATGTCTCTAGCTACACTTAATCTTTCTTAGTAAACATCTATTGTTTTTTATTAGTGCTGTTATTAAAGGATTTTTACATGCCATTTTCTTTTGAAAAATTACACTTCTTTATTTATAAACTTCAAATATTGTTTAAAAATTTCTATTGCTTCCCAATTTGTGCAGTATAATTTGGCAAGCAACAGTACATGTTGTTCATAAGTTCAAAACAAATTGCAAAGATTGCCATGCGTTAAAACTGTAAACTCTTTAGTACCACAGCTCAAAAACCCATCTTGAGTCATGAATAGCTGATCCATTATACCTGATGTTAATATCATATCCATTTTTATCTTATGATATAATTTTGTGAAGGATGGGAGAAAATAGAAAATATTGGCCCTAAAATTTTAAAACAAGCATTTGAATCTGTGTGTTTTGCAGGAAAAAAAATATAATTTTTCGCTTAAAGAATCACAGAAAACGATTAATATTATATCTGTAACATTAATTTTGCTGTTGATGGCTTTTAAGAAGTATAGGAAAAAAAATTGGATGATGGTTTTTAGTGCAACTTAGAAAAAGTGTCTTCTAAAAATAGAGTTCTATTTAGAAGATTATAAAAACAAAAACCGAAAAATAAACTAAAATCATAAAGAAAAAAGCTCAGAGTAAGGTTAGTAGAATTGTTGAGACAATAATAAATTACTGCCTGTCAAGGGCTGCAAAATGTCCATTATAATGTCAAAAATCCCAAGTTTCTTAAGAGCAACAGCTTTCCATCCTTCTAATGCTGAAATCATCTTTAAAAGTATTGACGATGCACACATTCTGTAGTCTAATTATTTATAGATAGTGAAAAATAAAATTAAATAGAATGGTACATAAAATACAAATAGTGTAATTTTATTTATTATCCTAACTAAAAAGTACTTTATTTTCATTCTCATAACAAAATAAAAAAGTTTTATTTTAAATCATGCAAATTGTGTTTATCAATGCATTTATTATTTGCATTTTTATAATTTTATTTTTGAAATTTTATATGATATATTGTCTTCTATGATAAGAATAAGTTTAAAGGCTAGACGAAGATGGCGACATCTGTTTGAATTATATAGTGAAATAGACGACTCAGTTGTTGTCTACGAATCGATACGGGATAAAAGCTAAGAACTAAAACTAAGATTTCCCCTGTCTATGCTGTCCTTTTCCATCTAGTTTTCTTCATACAGCTGAGAGTATAGGTAAACAATGATTCTTCTATTCATGTAAACTATTTTAAAAGTTTGCTTACCAACTGCTATTTTAAAAGTTTAATTTCTACTAGGTAAATCAAAACTTATTACATATTGTCAATTCTGTGGTTTAGTTAGCTATTTTGCCTACTGTGTTGGTAATATTGACAATTAACACCAATGCGATTAAAAATGTAAAAATCATTTTAATATGAAAGATTGTTTGGAAAATAGTACTTCAATTAAACGATTCTTTTAAGAATAAATAGTTATCTTTATGTAGTGACTATTTTAGATATTTTGTGCTAAAACCTTACTGGAATTTAGAATTTTTCAATTCGAATTTAGCAATAAAAATCACAAATATGAGATATTCAGAACATTTCAATAATTGTAGAATGTATTTTAGAAATCTCATGAGAAAAATTATATAAAAAATTATTCTCATATAAAAAAATTCTCATTAGAAATCTCATATTGAAAAAAAATTTCCTCATACTGCTTTGATTCCATTGATTAAAAGTATTCATTTCGCTTAAAATATTTTTTCATATAAATAGAAATAAATTAGGCTTTTTATTGAGCAGTTGAATGGAATATTATTCCCTTTTTCTGGCAAATAAACTTCTTTACATTGTTAGTCCATACTATTTTATTCAACACAATCCCCTTATTTCTGCTTTAACCTTTGCTTATTTCTGTCGATAACCTTTTAAATCATATTTCTGACATTTCTTAAACACGAGTTTTAGTCATTTACATTTCTTAAGATAAATAATCGGATCCGAAATATTCAGTCGATCCGATTAATCATTCTTGGTGTTGCATTTTCTCTTATCCAGGAGTAAATCCTCCTGTAGAGGGGAAAAAACTCCGAACACAAATAATAGTATCGATCGGCGGGGTTTTCCCTCTTCGAGTTACCTCGATCAGATGTGGAGGTTCGTAAATCATTAAAACCGTCAACGTCATGAGAACAGTCTGACGCGCTTTAGTTTCGAAATTGGTAAAAGTCTCTGCGTAAATCCATCATGTCCTCCCGTTCTGTTATTAAAAAGGTGAATGGATTAAAGCGTAGAAATATGTTTCATTTTGATAAAAATATACATCGAGGATTTAATTTCGAGTTTCTAGAACTACTATGTTGATTCATTTAATTGGATTAAATGGGTTTGATATTTAGTTAAAATTAAAAATAATTCTGAAAACACTAAAAAGCTATATTTTTTCTTAAAATAATCAAGTATAATGATTTTTTGTGCTATAATTCGGAATTAATGGTTTCCGATTTACATAAAAACTAATTAATTGTGTACGGTTTATTCCAATTAACTTCCACCTATTTTTCAAAAAATCGAAGAAAATGTATTCGATTTGCTTGCAAATAAGTGAAGCTGAAATTGATTTTTTAACTTTGTAATTTTCTATTTAATTTGATGACATCTGATTTTGAAGCATATTAGTGTATTAATGTAAAACATTCGGATAGAGTTGAAACGTTTATGAATTCTATGTAATATAATATATCAAATAATAATAATTATTATTATTATTGTATCAAATTATAATAATTATAAATTTTATTTTGGCTTATAAGTTGAAAAACCTAGTTGTTTAATGAACCATGCTGGAACACCAAAATTAAGAAGCTAAAGATGCATTTAAAAAGAATTCAAGAAATAATTCCTAGAAAAATGAATATTTATCAAATATTTTTAATTGCAATTGAAAAATCCTTTTTAATTGCAAATTAAATTGCTTTATACGTTCTCGAAATTGGGACTTTGCGTTTAAATAAAACTTAAGAGAAGCATTGCTTCTTTTTTGAAAAAAATACCCGAATCTATACGAAAGCATTGTAGAAAGGATTCCTTGAATAATCAGGAAATAAATTTGTTTTAAATTCCTTTTTCTACTCTAGATTACACAGTAAAATTATTAAAAAAAGATTTAATATAATTCTATTTAAAAGATTCAACTCTTAGTCATAATCGGCTTAAATATTAATAGCTCTCATGGTAAGGTAAAAAATTCCTTTTTAATTACAGTCCTCACATTCAAATGTTTCTTATGCTGAACTTTCGCAAAATATACAGATTAAAAAAATCGATTCACTAGCAGCCTAAAGTTACATAGAATGCTTTGAAAGATAGTTTTTACTTTGATCGAAAACCTTGAAATAATGGAAGTTGTCTGTAGCTCGTCTGTTTCACAAGTTATCCATAGTTTCCAACAGGGTTCTATCTGGATGATTCGTAAATCAAAAATAGCGTCAGTGAATACAGAACATGAGAATTTCGGGTCTGCTTGAAGAAGGGAAAAAAAAAATGTTTGGGTAGTCTAAATAAATGGAAGCGCAGAGCGGAAAATGCCGAAATTGTGAAGCCGTCCTAATTGAAATTCTTTCCCCTGTTGCCATCCCCCCGTGCACACGGCTCTCCACCCTCCCATCCACGCTCTCTCCTGGGATCGATTTTCTTTAAATGCCAATGCTTTTGAGATAGCATTTAGCGCATGTACGTTTCGGTTTTGTCTCCGTATCGAAATTGGAAAGAAACGATTTTTCAACTTTGGATCGAAGCTCCTGGATTCAACAAGTAAACGAGAATGAATGAAGGAAAAAAGAAGGAAATAATAAAGCCGATTTTTGCCTCCGGGCAATTTTTTTTTCTTTCTTCTTTCCCCTTTCCTTCTTTTTTCCATAACAAAATTATCAGAAAAACTTGTTTTTGTTTAATTTCTTCGCAGAACTGAAAATTTGTTTTGGGCTCCGACTTTGGAAGACACTGGAAACTTTAATTTGACTGAAGGACGGTGCGGATCAGACTATGTGTCAGAGAGAGGGGTTATTTTATTCATTTTTAGTATTGTGTTGCTTTTTTTTATTTAAAGTTCAAGAGGAACTTTTTTTCTGAAAAAAATATTGTTTAATTCGAGAAGGAAAAGCGTGGAGTTAGTACTCACAAGGTATTAAGTCAGCGCTTTCGTGAAGAAAAAAAGAACTTAAACATTATTTGCTAGCCTGCATTTCGATTTTGAAAGTATGAGTCAGTCAGGTTCTTTATTTACTTTTTTTCTAATTTAAGTTTATAAAGTATCTGTTAAACTATTGTAATTTAATTTCAAATTAAGGTACGTATGTTTTCCAAAATCTATTTTGGGGATTCTTATAAAAGAGAAAATGAGATAATAATCTCAAAGAATATTTACTTTTTAAAAGCGAGTTGTAATTATTATTGAGAATAAATTAAATCTGCTTGTAATACTCGGTAAAGGAATATTTTTATCAAATCATGACTGTTAATTTTACAATTTTCCTTATTTTCTAAAAACATTTTTTGTTTATATATTTAAGCCCGAAAAAAGTGTGTGAACTGATTTTACAGTCTTTTAAATGTGAATATATATTTTAATTTGTATGTATGCCTATTTGTCATGAAATATGTAACAATATCCAATTATTGGAAGATATTAGTATGAAATATTCATGTTTTCTATGCGTAGTATCTTTTTCTAATTGTGAGTAAGAACATAATGAATTCTAGCCATAGAATTAATTGGTTTCCAATAACCAACATTTTTCAGTCGTTCATCAATTTTGATTGAGTATTACAATGAAAAATGTATTTTATTTGACATAATATATTGTAAGTTAATCTGATTGAAATAATTTTTTTTAATTCGTGTAAATTTATCATTTTTACCTCTTTGTTCCCACTTCTATACAAAGAAGAAGTTTTGTAATTAATGAGAACTATAACTTAAAAATGCAAGAAACTGGATCTCTGTAATTTGTTACATAGGTTTTATATTAAAATTGTAGATTTATCTCAAATTTTGTATGAAACCTTTCTAAGAGAAGTAAATCTGTATCCTCGTCGGATTACATTTGATTGGATTACATATTGATGGAACAAAGAAAAGCATCACGTTAAAGAGGTGAAATTTAGCATATGAACTGTACCATCCAGTTTGTAGATCTGTGTCAAAATTTGGACCGCAATCGTCCACAGTTGATTGTTTTTGTTGTCTCTCTTTTCGTGTATATGGAATTCAACAATTCAACAACTATTTAGATTAATAAAATTTGATATCACTGGAATTGGTTATTTGTATTAGGTTTTATAGATAATTGATTAAAGGGATATTCTCCAAAATGCGAACTTATATTTCTTCTCTGTATTACGAAACATAAAATGCAGAAAAGGCACCATAATGCGAAAAAAGACGAAGATATCGGTTAAAGACCCTTTCTGCTGACATATATTAATGTTTACAATCAATTAAATAATCCTGTGGTACTGCCATTTGTATATGTAATTTATATTTAAAAAGTGATATTTTCTTTCAACATATTGGCTGTCTCAACTGGGATTCGCCACATTGATCTAATTTTCAAGTCATCTAATTAGACATAAGAAGTGACAAATAAGCATAACAATCAGTATTCTTTTTAACATCATCAGGCTAATAAGCAAAATGAAATATAAGTTGAAAGTTCATATGTGAAATTTATTAAGTGTAATTATAAAAATCTTCCTAAAAAAACTCATTAATGTCATTATGTCATAACTTTCATAATCACTATCATTTTTAGACATAAAAGTGCTGTACGGTTTCGCCAACTTCGTGATGCATCCGCCAATTTTTAAAACACTCTTGGACAATGGCCCAAAATGTTTCGCTTGAGAAACATCGCATGGCTGTTGAAATTTTGTAGGTTGCCACAATTTGGCGAATTATTGGTTGAAAAAAATCATGGCATATCCTAGTGTTATGTATAAAATTCAAAAACAAACAAAGAATTAAATATAAAATTTCTTTTTTTAATAATTTGTGGAAACTTGTCACTAATGAGGATTCTTTTTTACATTCTGTTTGGTGAATATGCGCAAAATCATAATGTTTGCAATTGAATTTATTTAGCTGATCAACAAATGTCAAGCATTTATCGTATATATCAAGAATTTTTGCACCTTTAGAACATTTTTTATGAATAAATTGATGTTTTATTCCCGGTTCTGCAAATCTCATATGAAATATGATCTATGGTTTATAATCCTGATATCAAAATGTAATCTTTTTTAATTAAATATTAAAGTCCCTAACGTATAAGCAAAATTAAATGATAATTCTATTAAATTGTAACGAATTAAAATTTTGCTTATTTTGTGTTTGTCTAAAATAAAATTTAAACTATCGTTTAATTTTGTAAACTGTTTATGCAGCTGTGGGAATCTGTTTTATCTAAAATTAATATGAATATAATATTCCTACATTTATTTATTATTCCAACCAGTTTGTCATAAAATATTTAATCGTGGAAAGGAAGTCATTTTTCAAAACTTTTCTAATATTCTTTTTTCCTCTCATTTTCAACGAAATTTGCTACGAACAAATTTGAGCTTCGAAACCCATTTTTATCTATATGCTCTGATCTTGTGCGGATAAAAGTTGTTTAAGTTAAACTTTTTCCTTTAATATGAAGTGAAAATTCGGAAAATGCATGACAGTCAAGGCGTCGTGCTGATCACAGTTCAGTATATTGAATTGCGTTAATTCCCTTGTTGCTATAAAATCAGACGCTAGTGTACTTTAATGTAATATTCTATTTTTATAGAAATAATTATAACCTACATAATTCACTCGGGTATAAGAATAAAATTGGATAGTAAAATATATCGTTAAAACGAATTTTAAGAAGATTCGAACCTCTTGTCCATAACTGCGTACCATGGTAATGGTTTAGGTATAATTTGTCTATTTTCTTATAATTCTCAAAATTTACTCATAATTATATAAAAATGGAAGCGTGCAGACAAAAAAAAATGTTTAACCTTGTACCATGGTAATCCTTTAGGTATGATTTTTCTATCTTCTTATAATTCTCAAAATTTACTATTAATTGTTTAAAAACGAAAGTGTGCAGACAAAAAAAATGTTTTTTAATATCCTTGAAAAGTGTGTGAGTATAAATTCAGTAATTGAAGCAAAAAAGTAAGCAGTGAAAAGTAGTGTTGTAAAATATACTTTAAAAGAGTTTACTAAAATTAGAGAAAAAATATAAGGATATAAAATCAGTATCATTTATTAGTATCATTATTAAAGTGACGAATAAAAAATTGTGTAATAATATATTCCGAAGTTATTGAGGGAAATCCTTAAAGTTTTGACTAATTTTAAATTAGAAATAAAATTAAAATTTTGGAAAATCTTTACCTAGTGAAATCTATTACCAAAGATATAACTATATATTAAATTTACTAACTGTTAACCCAACGGTTTACTCTGTAGAGCGTTTTAAATTATTTATCCTTATCTATATCGCATCTCACAGTTTATAAATTGTGTGCCAACCAACGTATAATATCGTGTTAAAATTTATCATTAAAATATAGAATTCGCAACCCATTATGAATCATAATTTTTTCGAAGCCGCTGTAATTTCCCGCGTTACTTGTGGCGCGTTTCACACAATGAGTACCTGGTGCATCGTTTGAAATGTGGTGAGTCCAATGTTAATTCCAGCCACGGTCGCCGTAATCCGTTCCGTCGAGACGGATGCATCACGTGCAAACACAGCAGAGCTGTCGGTGGTAAATTTCTAAATGAACTCTCTTTCCACAGACCGTTGGAGAGCGCTGCAGTAGGAGATTAACTACAACAAGCTTTCGCTAAGTTTATGTGTACATCGGTTAATGCGGTGATGCTGCTTTCTAATACCGCCGCGATTAAACTTGGATTAGAAGAGTTGGAGAAGATCTTATATGAGTTTTCAGTCATTCTGCTTTATTTGTTCTGCCCGAAAGGGGAATGAGAAAGGTACTTACTTTGAAACAACATCTTTCAAACTCTTAAAGGTGTTTCATTTTTTGTTTAAAGAACTATTAACGAGTAAAAGATCCGAGCGTCACATAAATTATTTCTTGTATTGTATACGGTGAAATGTTCGATGAATTTGCATTTTCTCTATAAAACTCAAAGAAATCTGACATAGGTAATAACAATCCTATTTCGCTTTCTAAACTTCTGTATATTCAATACTTTGTGTGAAATATGTATTAGTTTGAGCTAATAATCATGAGTTAATAATCATGGTTAATAATGATGGATGGTTTGATTAGATTGTTGCCAAAGTCTTAAATCAGCCATACTACTTTATTTAATTTAATAAGGGAATGCGAAAGGTACTTACTTTTAAGCAACAGATTTTATACTTCAAGAATTATCAAATAGGGATTTAACTTTGTTTTTCTTAAACTATATGAAGTGAAATGAAATCCTATTCTTTTAACCTTCAACAAAAAAATTCTAAAAGAATAGTATGGCAAAATATAATTAAAATACCGTTTCATCGTAAAGTATTCTGTATATTGAATCACTTGCGATAGACTTGTATTAGTTTGAGTTTATAAATTCGAAATAAAATTGTCGGATAAGGATGATATGTAGATCTTAAAAGAGATTTGAGTTATTCTTATTTGTCTCATTTGGATGAGAAAGGGAAATGTAAGCACTTAGATTCCTAATTTTTGACATTTTTAAAGAAGCTACAATATTCATTAAACAGATTTCCTTTTAAAATGTTGCTGATATTCTTTCTAAGACATTGAGAAAAATATAGAACTGAAAAATAGAATGGCAAATATTTTTTAGTAAGGCATGAAGTAAAGAAAATTTATTAAAGCTATACATTGAAAAATACAAGCAATGTAGAATAAAAGGTACGATACTTTTTTTCACGAAAGAAGAGTAGTGCTGAGCTATTTATTGCTAAAAGTTCAATTTAAACTACATTTTGACTTGCTCTTAAGTGCACTGCGTGAAGAAAGTACCATTTCGACCTTAAGAATTTCACTAACACTTAAGAAAAATGTATTAAAAATTGAAGGAAAAAGAATACTTCAGAGGGTCTAGCATGTTTTAGCCCAGACAATGTAAAAATTTAATTCTAAATTGATTTCTTATTTTTTCAAAATCATTCTATGGGCTGTACTGACAGGCGAATAAGTTAAGTAAAAAAGTAAAAATATATATCAGGAAATTTTTTCGAACTTCATTTTATATCCTTAATTTATGGCTCGGTATATTACGGTATATATATTTAATTATAAACAAACTATAAATAGCTTCAAGAAAGTTTCTAAGGCATAATTTAATCGAAATTTAGCATAAAATCATTTCGATTTCAACTAATTATTATAATAATGGGGAAAAAGTGAATAAAATATTGTGATGAAACAACTTATCTTTTCAATATAATCAACCGAAATTTTTTTATTAAATAAAGAGTTTCTTTAAACGAATCAATAATTTTTAATTTAAAAAAATATAAATTGGAAGTTCTACGAAAATTAACCAAAGATAAATAATGTAGACATGTGGCCATGAATTACGTCTATTTTATTTCTAATACAAAACTACGAGTTTTATTGAACCAGTCTGGGGTTAATTCGAGTGGTAATGATAAATTCAAAGAATTAAAATACAAAAATAATGCTTTTGTTTGTTTTTTCATAGATCTATGTGTTAAAAACATTACTCAATCGTATTTGTAAAATATTGGATTTGGAATCCAAGAAATGAACCCTCAGTTTTTAGCTGAATTCTTCATTAACTACCTAATTTGGTTTGAATTTGTTTAAAAAAATACTACAGAAGACATGTGGTTACTTGAGAAAGAAATCCGAATTTTTTCTTCGCATTCTGTCTTCGCTCCAATTTTTTCCTTTGCTATACCAGAGCGCTCCTTAGGTATCTTTTCCTTTTATTAAATTACCATTAATTGATGCCTTAATTAAATACTTGATACTCTTGTTCACTTTGCTTCGCTTCTTTTTCTCCCTTTTTTCATCATTCAGAGAAAAGTGAAGTGAAGCAAAATCACCTCCGGAACAGGTAAAATCGCCGTTTTTACGTCATTCTTATTTTCTAAAAATCTTCGACATATACCAAAGTTGTTATAGAATAGTTTGCAACATATTACTGAGTTTTCGGTAAACTGAAATGATCTTTTGCGTTAGATAATTAAATTTATTAATTTTGATAAATGATAAAAATAATGTATTTTATAATTTCTTTAATTTGCCATTAAAACAAGTGTAATCATTATAAATACGCACAATGTATTTCTTTAGATAATTAGAAAGGCATGGTCAGCTTAAAATTCTCGTAGGTGTATGTTTGTCGAATAATTCATTTTTTAACCAGACAAACAATTCTTTTGTATTTTTGAATGTAAAAAGGAATTCTTTAAGGAAAGTTTTACGAAAATGTGTTCCATTGAAGTGTAACTTATGAAGTAGTAAATTATTACTAATTCAGATAAAAGCTACATTGCTAATAAGAGAGTGTTAAGCATTATATAACTAAGCTAAACTTTTATACAATAAAAAGAAATCAGAAGGAGAGTCGGCTTATGCATTTCACTCCGGGAATGTTTCCGGCGTCCTAGTACAGAGATAGCGGGTCTTCCTCGTAATCTGGATGTCCTGGGCTCGAGTCCCGGATATGGCATAGTTGTTCTTCTCTGTACTATCTTAAGGTGTGTGAAAGTGCACCCCTGTAAAATAAAACTGTGCAAGCGAATGCGCTGAGTGAGTAGCTAATTCGTACCCTTCACCCTAGTTGACGCTACTTCAAAAACAAGATACACTTATTCGGCTTAAAATCGCAAACGGTCGCAGTGAGCTTGTCCATTGCAAGCGTCATTGGTAACAACTTCGAAAATGTTGCTATCTTTTTAAACGGGACATTCTTAAGTGCTTAACATGGCCTCTACATTGAGATATATTATGATCAAAGGAGATATATTCTAATTTCTCGTTAAATATATTTTCCGCCTTAATATATGGAAAGTTTTTATCCTGCGTGCAGTTATAAATAATTTTTATTTTACGATCCATTTATAATGCCTGATGGTTATCTAGTTTTGTAAATTTAGTAACGGCTGTAATACTCTTTGTACACAAAACTAACAACATTAATTCTTCTCTTATGCAACAAGTTGTTCATCCCTTTACTGCTTTGAGGCTTCACCATGTTCTGATTGATCTGTAGTCCAATCATTGGCATTCTGATCCCTCGGTTTCGTTCTTGAGATATTCTTCAAAGGAAATTCAATAAGATACTCATGACAAATAATGCAGGCATTCTAATTCTTTGTATTTGCAGTTAATTAATGCCATACAAGAGCCTCTTAGCTTTAAGGATTATACTAAACGTGCTTAAATATTTAATTATTAATAGCAAAAATATTCTCACTTTATGCCCTGAATTACCCAAATACATTCAAATAATAAGAGTATGCAATTGGTTGATTTCTTTCACGAACCGATAGAATTAATTATTTTCTCTTTTGTGAAGTTAAAATTAATTATTGAAATTATTTAGAGTTTTAATTTAATTTAATATTTCTAAAGCTGATTTTTCGATCATGAAAGCAAGATAATGAGAAGGGGTGGAGTTCTAGGGAGACAAAATCCCTGGGACCAGGCCACGAGTGGAGGGTTTGTTGGAATGAGATAAAGAAAGAGAGTAGGGGATTTGGGGTGTATGTGAGGTTTGGACGCCAATATTTTGTCCCGATAAAACACAGCATCCCTGCGTGAAAGCAATACTTTCTGTCAGATTCGCCCTCTAAAAAAATTTGATCTGCTTGAATTTTTGCAAAAGTTATTTGAATTCAAAGAAAATACAAAACAACTGTTTTCAATAAGTAAGAATCTTCTTTTCAAGCTAAAAATAAATACATTGCAGAAATATAAGTTTTATTTTTCTTATAAAATATGATCCATCATTCTAATATTATGAATATGCAGACAGAGATTACATAAAAAATTCCAGTTTGAGAATCCTGAAACAATGTTTCGAGTTTCATTTTCTAGTGAAAAACGTTTAAAGGAGAAGGGAAAAAAAGCTAACAGGATTGCAGCTTTTGATCTGTTTGGGATGATAGCAAACATTTTATGGAAACTTATCTTTCGATAAGATGTTGCTTTAGAATACATACTGACTGCATGCATTCAAATTGAAGTTCTTTCCTGAATGATTTCATCTTAACATTTCATATTTTTCGATTTTCAATTTCATTTTTGTTTCAAATAACATATTGCATTATTTTCTATTCTAAAAATCATATTTAAATAAAATTCTAGGTTCCACTTTTAACAAGTAATGTATTTAAAAAATTTAAAGTCATTTCTTACTTAGGTAAACAAAGAAATTTTTTATTTTAGTTACTTTTTACTAAATAATTACAATTAATATAAATATGCATATACATATACATATGATAAAATAACAATATTAAGTGGTTGAATAGATAGAGCATTTCCTTGCAATTTTTCATTCTACTTCTCATATTTCTTTCTCGACACGTGGCTCAATCTTAAGTTTAGGTAGGAGAAGGGATTAACTATTGATGACAAAGATATTAAGGAGAGAAATCGGAATTGAATCTAAAGTTTAAAATGTCTTCAATTTTATTTTTTGAAAAATATCCTTCATTCTAATTATTAGGCCACAACTGCTATCTCACTCTCAAAAATCATTTGGATAAAACTTATACTTAAAGCAAATATTATCAAAAAAAGTATTGATTTTTCGCAATAATTCAACTCGCATTCTAAACCTTTATGCGGAAAATACTGAAATCCTTGTATTTTACCGATTTAGCTTTTTCCTGTTGATTTCGATTTTCATTACAAATTGCTGAAACTCTATTTAAAATGTTAAAATTAATTTAATTTAATTAGTGTATTAATAAATGAAAAAAACTGTTTTAACATCAAATGTCATCCATTACAAGTTTTTAAAAATGTATTTAAGCATGAATAAATGAATCAAAAGTACTTTATTAACGATTGAAACTTTGAACAAGATATATAAATATATAGAAGGTGAGAGCGAATTAATAGTAGGAACTGAAAAATATAATTGAAAATCTAGTACACCTGATTTTTAATGCAGACTTTACCGAAAAAATAGAACTTAAAAGTATATATATATATATATATATATATATATATATATATCCACCAATTTTGAAAATATCAAACTGGTTATATTTCTCCATGGAATCTATGGCAATATGGAATTAGATTTTAAATAAACAGAATAATAACATTTTTAATTAAAAACTTTAATTTTTTGAGGGATTTACATATAAAATAACTACTCGATTTATGTCAAATTATTCTTTTTGTAATTAAATCCTACACTGAAAAATTCAGGAATCTCGAATCCCTAGAATAAGATGAAAATATTTCCTTAAATTTTAAATCATTTGAGAGATTTAAATAAGATTTTTACTCCCATGAGGTAAAATTTGGGAACTTTTTTCTTTTGTGTGTGTGTGAGTGAGAGAAACTAAAGCATAAATTGTAAAAAACTTTATTCGAATACTGAGAGACCTGGAATGGCTATAATTTATTTTCGAAGCTTCAAAAAAATATTCTCGGTTGAAGAGATAATTATCTTTACCAATCAACTTAATATAGAGAGGTTTATTTTTAATTTTTTAATTATAATTTTTACTTAAATTTTTAATATTTTTAAAAAATTGGGATATTTAAAGATTTCTTATCTGAGTAAAAAAACTAATTTTCTATAACAAATTCCTTCTTTTGATTTTTTTTATTTTATTTTGCCTTGTTTCGTCATTAGAAATCTTAAATTATTATTATTGTATTTTAAAGTGTAATCTGGTTTCAAATTAAAAAATCAATCAGAGATAACTGAAAAAATCAAATCAGTGTTTTACACAATTAATTTATAATGTTTTTGAGCAAATAAAATACATTAAAAATGTGTATTTTATCTTTAATTGAAACGTGGAAAAATTGTTTAATTAAAACATTTTTTCGCTTCTTTAATGCCCAACATTCATTGCAAATGCATAAAAAATTGATAGAACTTAGGATGAATGGAATTGAAGGAGACAGTAACTTTTTAAACTTTGTTAACGAAAGATTATCAGCAAAAACAAAACTTATTTTCATTAATATTCACTTTTGCAAATTCATGCATAATAAGATTAAATCTGGAGGACGGAAATATCTTTGCGGTTTTAACTGTTACTAAAATGTACAATTTATCTATAAATGGATCACTGGGTTGAAAAAATTCCATAAATAAAGAAGATGGAAGTGACTCATAGATACTTGAGCTCAAGGAGTTTTTTCTGCTCAGCAACAACAGGGACTTTTTTATGACGGAAATAACATCACACAGTGAAAAAATGAATTACGATACTCTCCGAACAACTAATGAAGTACGTTGAATACTTTTTATGTAATAAATAATCCATTTTATATATATAAAAAAAGCTCATATTCTTGAATAAATCTCATTAAGAGTTATTCCAATTTTTTTTATATCTCTTTATCTGGCGATTTGCTTGTAAATTCCCTATGTACTTAGAAATATACACCCTTTCTTAAAAATCCATTAATTATCTTTTGGTATATGTAAAAATCAGTTTGATTTCGCTACGCTTCGCCTCAGCGCATGCATCCGAAGTATCAAACGCCAAATAGTTTATGGAGCGCAACAGCATCAAGAATATGGGAACGAGTGCAATCTCATGTTCGCTGGTGAAGAAATTTAAATTCGTAATGTATGGACAAGAGCGTACGTTCCCTCTTATCTACTTTCAATATTCGCATCAGAAATCGAAAACCTCGGGTGAAGAACTGTTAACAGGCGATGCGGAAACTAATTACCATTTTTAAAAGATAACCGAAAAGTTGCAATGAATTCCAGATTAATGAAAAGTGATTTCAATGCGTGTTGGAGTTGTTGCATTTTGTGAGCAGGTGCGAGCTCTCTCGTGTCACGGGTTTGGATTTTTGGTATATTTGTTCTGGCTCTCGCCCATTGGAAAACTAAGCAGCTGCTCCATCATTTAAAGAGCGGGCGAGGAATTTGTTGGGGTAGCAAAAGGAGCTCTATGTCTGCGTAGAGGCAACGCGCACACGCACACACATCCGTGCAAGCAAATTCAACGAGATTCAGATAGGCTATGCAAAATGGGGCAGGAAATCAATACTGACGTATCTAGTGGAAATCTCCAGAAAAGGTTTTCCAGCGTTTGTCCTTACTATTTGAGTGCAATAGACCACTTTCGCTCGCTCACTTAGGAGCTGCTTGCCTAAAAACTAAGTGATATTGCAGATAGTATCAGCGGCTTCTTTTCCCTTTTAACGTCAGAGCAGTTTAGCATTCACGTTAGGCACGGGGCCTCCCGGGCTTATTAAGGCCCCGCTTTCGTATTTTGAGTCTGCAAGTGGGACGGGCAAGAGTGTTTGGGGCCGAGGGGAAATAACAAAGAGTTTGAAGGCAATATTTACCGGAAATACCTCTTTGCCTGGCCCATGGTACTTGCTGGATCGGAGCTTAAGTTTATTATAATCGGATGAAGCATTGGATCCCTTTTCAGCTCTGGCGTATGGCGGGAGCACCTTGAATATTTTCGATGCTTTTTGCGAGATTATATTGGATGTCTCTGAGTTTACAATTGTTTATGGCTAAAGCACCATTCGCAGGTTATTCACGAAAGCCGGGCCGTTCAAATAGTCAGTCATTAAGGAATGCTTAAAACGTTTAAATTTTACGAATGTTTTTAATTCGGTAACCAGTTGCTGTTTGCGCAAAATTTAATGAGATGTTATAAACATAATTAAAAATTTCATTAAATATTTAGTGTTTTACACAACTGCAAGCTAACACAATGTGAAAGGGGTGTCTTCCATATCCTAGGTTGCTCGATTTTAAAAGTTTAATAAAAAATCTACTTAAACAAGTTTCAAGCGAAATTTTCATTTCATCTAATATAAATATTTTTATATCTTCTAAAATGTTTTCTCTGTTTTGATCTCTATAAAGTTTAATGCAACATTAAAATTTATTACATTTGGCAAATTATATTCCGCTGCAAAACTACCACTGTGTCATCAAAATTCATCTCATGAGTTTCAATGAAAACTATTTCAGTAAAATTGAAACGAAATTATTCATTTTCTTAAAAAATATTGGAAAATTCTTCCACAAGAATTAAAATATTAGACTCTATCTTCATTTTTTTATCTTTTAAAAAACCGATTTTCAACATCAATATGATATAAGAAATAAACTGAAAAGAATCTCCGAAATTGCCTTAAAACACTAAATAAATTATAAGACAAATGCATAAAATCTTATAATGTAAAATTAATAAAAATCTTGAATTTTTGTAGTACAGATTTTATTGATTCTTACAAACCTGTTGAAATCGCTCCTTTTTATTTTAAATGTTATTTCTCGCGTATAAAATGCACGCCTCTAGAAGAGATATAGGTATTGAGTACAGTCTGTATCTTTTTAATATAAATTGGCCTAAAGCTGATACTTTTCTTGTCCATTTATATGGCTTCTTGTTGATAATATTAGTTATAATTTTTACAAATTTCACATGAATGGAAAATATTATACTTTAGTTAATTCATTTAAAAATAGAAGTACCTATACGCATCTTGATTGATCCAAGTCATCTAGATATTGATCCCTCAATTTAATGGATTTTATCATTTTATTTTATTATTCTGAAACTTTACAGAAAAAGAGTTCTTTGAGAATATTTCATTTAGTTTAATAATCATTCAAAATGTAATTGCTTCGTAATTAAACTACTCGACCAAATTCAGCCGAAGCCTAAATATTCTTTCATTAACATAAAAATTACTTAGATTTTGAAATTTGCTTCATAAAACAAAAATAGTTATAAATTATTTGTAGATTATTTATTTACGATCATTTTATGAATTTTCTAAGCAAAATTTAGATATTCATAAAGTTGATATAATTATAAATTTAATTATATGCAAAAATTTTAGCAATATTAATGAAACAAAATAATTTATCTTAAATAATTTTTCATTTCTCCTCTTTTTCCTGGCACGATATATCATTATTCTCAATTATAAAATTAATTTCAAAATGTTTTTAAGATTTCTGATAGCGTTAAATATATTTAAAATCAGAATTAAAAGAAAAAGGAAATATTGATAACTTTTTAAAACTAAATGTCTGAAAACATGAATCTTTATTCTTACTTTTCTCGCATTCGAAGAATAAAAGAAAAAGCGTAATAGCCTACATAAAGTTCAATCTCGCTATTTCGTTGAATCTTCACTTTTCAAACCTCTCAGGCAATTTTTTAAAGAATAATGTCTGTTTGCCTGCCTCCCTTTGAATGCGATTATTCAAAATCGAAACTAGGATAAATTAACAAAATTTGGTATATGGATTTTATAAAAAATTGCACATTTTGGTCAAAAAGCCTGCCTTCCAGCTTGTCATCTTTGTGCATATGAACATAATAACTAGCTTAATTGGTTAAATTATTTATATAAATTTGTTGTTGGAATTATTGAGCCATACCAAATTTTGATATGGCTCAATAATTCAGTGCAATCAATAATCCATTCAATCCAAAACAATCAATAATCCAACCATGTCAACCGTCCATGCATTCTGTATAGGTGAATGGGTACGTAATCACTTGAAAAAGCTTACTCTTATACAAATGAGATTCTGTGCATGGCATGTCGAATTCGCCAACTGTAGGATCTGTATCAAATTTGAATTCCAATTTGTGGCAAGGAAGATACTCACCAATTTGCACCAACACCATAATCTGAAGCACGAAATAATCCTTATTGTGCTTGTACTTGAGAAAATCGAAAAAAAAGTACACTCCCGATGTTTTTCCTTCGATTTGAGCCAATGGCGATGTAAATTTTGATGGTTAATACAATACCTTTTAATTCGAGAAAAATATTATAAAAACTAATGAAACAATAAAAATAATGAGACAATAAATATTCCTTTCAAGTCAATGTTCTCAAATTCAGATTTTGAAAAAATCATTGTTTTGAATCCATCAGATATCAGGGTTTTAGTGGTTTGACGATCGAGTCTTGAGTTCAAAACTTAATTCTTCAAAAAATTGACCAGACACGTGGTCTTATTGAATATTAAAACCGGCAATGCCATCAATGTTATGGGATAGATGCTTTATCATAGGTTTCCGTTTATGTTCTTTAACATTGTTTTATTTGATTCTATTTCAAAAGAAGATTCGTCCCAAAAATAACTGTTGGGCATCAAATTATTCAAGCACTTTTAATCACGTAGGAACACCAGTTAATTTGGAGATAACGCACAGATAACTTTCTTTGTTATTAGTCGAAAACCTGTAATTTTTTTCAGAATATTTATTTCGTTTTTGTATAGCGGATGCAGCATAAATGCATTTTTTTTTTTCAAAAACAAACTTTTCGTTTTATTTTGAAACGTTAACCAAATAGATGTGTGATTTTTAACATTTCTGCTTTATGCAATTGTTTTTGAATAATATTAAATATTGCTGCCTATTGTAATATAAAAGTATTATAAAATAAAAGTCGAAATAAAATTGTATCTGTAAGTTTTGCATAAAAGAAATAAATGACGCATGCAGAAATGATGGATAAATCCTGGAGCAAGAATAAAATATTCGCCCTTCGTAAACTATAGTGGATGCAATGCTTTCTGCTTCGCCACTGGCATTTTTCTTGACCCTGTTATATCTACACTGCAAAAGCTAACTTTCCATTCGTTTTGTTTCCGCACCTTCTACGTATCTCTAAGTGAGTTTCATTTCCAAGTGAGATATCGGTAAATAACGAAATTTTAAGTTATACACAGGGAAAGACTAACATAAAAATATTCATTTATATTCGCAATAACAAGCATAAATTTCTAAACAGATATTCACCAGATTTATAAATAAATAGATATCAAAGAGCGCGCTAAAAAATGTAATTGCATGTTTATTCGAACGTTCCTAGAATTAAACGTTTGATGAAGTACTTTTATTATATGAATAATTTTATTTATTAATTTGATTGTCTTTATTCAATTGTAACGATAATAAAAGATACTCTTTTAAAATATTTCATTTCTGAGATAAGACGTTTTATGATGCAACACTTCTTAGACAGTAAACAAGAATTTAAGGCAATTTTAAAACAAGTATCCTACAATAATTTTTGGTAATTAACAAGTTTATATTAAGTGGTTTTCACAAAAAAGTTGCTATGTATTTTTTAGATTCAAGTTCGTGGTTTATCTATAAGAATATTTTAATGCTTCTAATAGCAGAATTTTAAAGCTTTTGCAAAAGGCAAAATTTTTAATCTATCATCCCATTCTTCCCGTCTAATAACGGCTGCCTTTTAAGCTTATAAATGGTTTTATAAACATTTCCTTTCATGACCGAACAAATATTTAAGACCTACCGAGATTTTGCTGAAACTCTTTTGAAGTGACAGCGTGGTTGCAGTGATTAAATATTTCGACATTGTAACAGTTCTAGCTTTCTGTGTTGTCATTGATGGAAAGTCATTAAATTGAGGGCTCTATGAAATGGGAAAACATATCTTGAGGCGGATGTTTCCAGACTTTAAACATACTTAAATCTATTGAATAATCTAAATTAAACTCTAAAAATCAAACACATCATTTAAAATATTCTAATAAGGAGTATCACTACTTATTAAAATAATCCGATACTTACAGATCTACACTATAATGGTTATTTAATTGATTAGGATAGTAATCACTCCTAAGTTATCAATCCATATCTTGGTTGATTTTGACAATTTTAAATTGTGTGTGTTTTTTTGCTTTATTTTTTCTTTGATGTGACAAAAATAACACTACTACATGTGAACATTTTAGCAAAAATTTTATTAATTATCTTTCTAACTTCTTTCGTTATTTGTTTGAAACGCTGATTATTTTTTTATCACGGTATTTGAGAATGTTGCCCCATTTTTCCTTGTTTCTATCATACTTATCCAATGAATGTAGAAGCGTTTTCTCAAAAGAATATTTTCTGCCTCTCAACAGCTCTAAGGTTTCCAGTTATGTTTGCCATGTCATTTTATTTTCTTCAAAAAAAATGCGGAAGATTTACTCACGTCATTATTGAAATACTAAAGAAAGGAACTGTATTTTTTCTCCTCTTTATGATTTCTTCATTTATAAAAGATTACTTTCCCATAATGACATTTTACAAGACTTAGCATTGACAGGCCTTGCCATCATCAGAATTGGCTTGGTCTATGTGGATTTTTCAAATCTGTGCATCTTTAAAAAGGGTTAGAACTGCGTATCTTGGAACGAAAATCAACACCCTTTCTGAAAAACAGTGATTTTTTCAAAAAAAAAAAAAAAAAAACACGATTTTATTTTTTGGTTGATAAAACCCAAGATGATACAGATCCGACTGTATTCTTTCATTTACTATTTATACATAAAATTATTTATCTTATGAATAATACTTCTTATGGATGTAATTATAAATGAGCGTTAATTTAAATCCCGCCATGTAACATTTTCTGTGAAAGAAGTGGATTAAAAAGCTTAAACGGATCTTGTAAGGGAAAATAAGCTAAATGGAAGTTTTGCTTTTCAGCATATTACTTATTATTATTAAAAGTGAGTAAATCCTTAAATGCTAACGGACCCATGCAGGAAGTAAAAGTTGACATTTTAGATTAATAAATTTTCAAGTAAATTTCAGTTTCTCTATTTAACAGTTTCAGATGTTCGGAGAGTTTTCTTGAATAAAATTAAATGCTGTTTAGTATAAAAAATACTGAATATATATAAAAAGAAATGATTGGGAAGATTTTAATTGTAAATGTAATTATTCGAGATTTCTGTTTGAAAATGTGAATTGAATTTGTGTATTTGAATTTGATAGCGATTTGATTTGAGATAAATTATTCCACTAAAGTTATAGATGATAGTTTCCTATCCATTTTAGTATAAGAAATGATTTGCTCATACGCTTATAATATTACTTATGCAAAGAGAATAATGAATTATAAAGGATTTCTAAATGATTATTTTGAAATGAAACAATATTCATTGTGCTAGCTATCAACTTTACATGATGAAAAATATTTTCAAAGATTCTTAAGTAAAGTTTAAACATTATGACAATTATTAATTACAGTTTTCATTTATCTATTGTCATTTTTTCATCAGTTCTGCTAAATCTGCTAAAAAGAATTTCGCAAGTTATCAAAATAATTCGAATATTTATGAGGATGTTATAGTATGCAAGGAAGAATCAGTAAAAAATCAGTAAAATCAATCTAATGCATCAATCTATTTATCTAAATGTCCAATCACTTTAGTTCAGTAACTTTGTACTTAACACAATATCCAATAAATTAAATGTACCAAGCCTCGTGAAATTCGAAGTATAAAATATGTCCTATCAAATGAAATATTCAACTAAATTCGATTTCTTTTCTTGGAATTACATACAAAAAAATACTTTAAGGGAAAACTTTAAAGAAAACGTAGAAGAAAAGAAAAGAAATAAAGGTGCTCCAGACCCTGGTAGGCAATAAGAGCAGTAATAACAATCGAAGATGGGAAAAAACAACTCCTAGATAAAACAAAATAAGCCGAAATTCTGATTCATAATCTCGATACTCTTATGGCTAAAAATGGTCCAGTGTAAATCTTGATTTCAGACCAGATCCTGTTACACTTGGGGTTTGAAGCAAATGAGGGGAAATCTATCTCTTTTTCTGCTATAAATAGGTAGGGTACTATGCCCCAAACTAAGGGAGATAAGAGATTCAGGAAAACTTCAGATTTCAGGATATAAGTTGTCCATGTAATAACGATTCCCTTTATCTCTATTTTTCCTCCTATAATTTACTTTAAGAATTCTTCGCACAGTTACCTGACCTTTTTTGTTATATGGAGTTAATTAAATTTGGATTTCCTTGTTAACTAATCTTACCTTTCATTGTTACAAGATAGGCATCTGACTCTTTTTTCTAATACCATAAATAACAAGAATGAAATGAATGACTTTTCTCAAATACTCTCAGATCTTTTATACCTCATTAAAATCTATTACGGTTATTTCATCCTATGCATTATTTGAATTATACTGCCGGAAAGTAATATACTCGTGATAGTTAACTGCGTTAAAAAGTTTATTTTTGGCAAAAATATTGGTGTTTTTGTTTAGCTCGATATTCTTAAATTCTGAACAATTTTGCTTATAGAAACATACGAATTTTGTTTTCACACTCTTTTTTTTAAAAATTTACATTCCTTTTTATATTTGGATAATGCACGTTTCAATGCTATTTTACGTCTTTAAATGCTTTTTCTCAAATTCTAAATATTCACAAAATCGTTTTATAGAAAACCTAATAAATTAAGGTCTAATGCATATTTTCGTTTTCAAATTTTCTATAATAATTTCTCTATTCGTCTTGCAGTTTCCAATTTACAGAATGAGTAAATAGTTTTAAAAATTATTGTTTATTTTAAAGCTTCATATTGCAAAAATAAAATAATGATTTCATACTCATTTAATAATCAAATACCGATATTCAAAAATTAGATGAAAGTATTGCTCATTCTTTTTATTTAATTTCAAGTAGTACGTAACATATTTCTTAAGTTATCTGGAAAATTTTAAAACAAGTAGTTTAATCAAATTTTAGAATATAGAATTTTTATACCATTTTTTAGACAAGAAAAAGGACACTCCTTTCATTATTCAAAACACCTTTGGTTTTTAACTGGTATATTTTTGTTTCACAGATGTTTCTTCAATTTATTTTATGTAAAAATAAAAACACATATTTATAACAAACAGGCTTCAAAAAATTCACCCCAAACATAAACATTTACTTTTAACACGAACAAAGCAGAAGGACGGAAATATTTATGTTTTGTCAGTGATAATGTATAGTCATTGTTTGAACAATACGCCGCTAGAGAATTGTTGCTGATTTTGCACCCTATTAAACGGAAATCTTGTTAAAAGATGTATATGGTGGAAATCTGGCTGCACGTGTAGCACTCATATCATACGAATCAATTGTTGTGTGTCTGAATTGTTGTGTATCGAAACTGCTATTTATGATAGAATTTAGTTGTTGTAGGGGATTCGTTTCGTTCGATTTCGTTTCCCTTACACAACAACACATGGAAATCACATGGGCAAATTCCCTTGGGTAGGAAAGTTCTTATATGTCTTGCGTCTTGTTTAATGAAAACTAAATGCTTAGAAAAGCCTCGTTGTAATATGGCTGACTAAAAAGGAGAATTTTTTAAATAATCTGAAACCGATTATTCAGAGCATCAAAATCAAGGCTTTTTTATGCCGTAGAAGTAATTTTTTATGTTTTGGCATTTGAATAAAAATATTTTCTATGCACTTAAATTGTTTGAGTATTTTTTTTGTCCCTTCATTAATTTTTAATAATTTATTTACTGTTGGAGATGGGTAAGAATCAGCAATTCTTTACCGTCTTTAGAATGTTTGATCATTATTTAGTTCTAATCTATAAATTAACGAAGTTAATTAAAGCAGTTTTAAAAAATATGCTTCTACTAAGAGGTGGAAATTTATTTTAATTATTTTTACTTTCTAGTTAAAAATAGGCACTTTCTCCTTAAAACGATTTGCAGGTATTTTGAATGTCAAAAGTATCGTTTCGAGTGTTGTCAATGCTATATGAAGAATTTTTATTAGCTAAAAGAATTAAATTTGTATCAGATCAAAAACTTTTAAGACTAAATATTAGTAACTTAAATTCTTGGATTTTTTAACTTAAAAATATACTATAATTATGCAAATGAAACCTATGTTTAGCATAGGTTCCTTAAATGTTATTTTTTATATAATTTAAATTATCCTTTTTTCCTAAAAATAAATATTTATTAAGACTGATTGAATTCAAACAATTATTTTTATTATATTGTAACAATTCTTGAACAATAAAGCAGTCTATTTAAGCTATTAATAAATTTACGAAATGGGCAATTACTTTGGATTTCATGAAAGTTTTAATTCAAAAATATTTCGCATAGCTATAGCTTAAAACTAGAGAGTCAGGTGAAAAAAATTGCTTTTGTATTTATATTTATTAAATATTTAATTAAGCAATATATAATAATTGTTCATTTTTTTTTCTTTTGCAGGTAGTTGACAGTTACTTAAGAACAAGCATCTTATAGAAATCCCCTCTAGACGATTTTGTCAGACACCTACTACTCAACGACAGCCTCCATGTTGGTGATAAAAAAGGTAACGTAAAAATTTAATACTTAATAAAATAAAACTAAATACTTTTCACAACGAAAGTTACATTCATTTTTTAAATTAGTTCTGTTATAAGAATTTGACTTGTGAAGTAAAGGTTTTCTCAGTAAACAAAACTTTAAATAAACTAAACTTTGTACTGTAAAGTACTCTAATAATTTTCTCAGTCAAAAATTATCATTTTTTAAACTTCATGCTTCAATTTTTTTTTAAATTTAGAAAATAAAACTTTTGTATTTCCTTTTTCTCTGCATGAAAAATGCTTAACGGTTGAAGTTTGTATATTGCATGCGACTTGCATAATAAGTATTACTAAAAATAAAGAAATAATAGGTTGGCAATATATTCTTTGTTTTATAACAATGTTATTTCCATCTTATCTGTAATCTTAGTTTTTTTTAACTGCTTCATTAGGACATTTTTATTATTATATTTAATACCTTTATCCAGTAAAAAAATAAATTAATATTAATTATTAAAATTTTTCATCTCGAAATTTATTTTATAGATAATCTGAAGTTAATGGAAAGACTGATACAACAATTACAAACAATAAGTAGCTAAGAAATAATATAGGCAGATGTTGTTTTTTCAGACCATTTTACTGTCTTAGAACAATAAATACTCTTATTTAAGCAGAAATAACAGTGACTTTGTTGTCCAGCTGCATGTTTAGATTTATATTGCAATATATTTGTATTATCAAAATTTACCTCTATCTCTCTGCTTCAAAATATCTTTGGACCTTTGCTCCCTTATTTCAAAGTAAAAAAGTCTTCGATTTTTCCCCCTTTCATTTCCTTTGAGATTCTTTCGACATATTTCTAAATATAATATTTTTTCTAATTATCTCTAGATATATTTAAATTAGTAATCAGAAGCTCACAAGTGGTTTAAATAAACTTATTTGAAGCTCTGCTTTAAAGCGCAAGCTGAAAATATGAGTTTTTTTTTAACTGCAAAAAATAATAATAAAAATGAAATCAAAACGACAAACCTTGTTCGTAGGTTTAAGACTTGATCTGTTTCCGTTGTGGAGTACTTTTATAAACTCTTCTAAGTTTTCGGGATGCCTTTAACAAACACTTCTTAGTACTTGAAGAAATTTTTATTTCTACCCTTACCCTCTAAAGTGCTAATTTTCAAGAGCCTTTAGGAGATTCAAGTCCCTAGGAGGGGAAACTTTTTTCTTGATGTATTTTTTATGCACTTTAATAGTTCGTTATTTTCTGTAAGCGTTTAATGAATGTTAAGTTTTTAAAATTTTTATTTCTTTGAATAATATATTTAATTTCCAGAAGTTTTTTTTTCATTTGAACATGATATTTACAGTAGTTGTATTTCCTTTTCCACCAGTTCGATTTTTCATTTTTATTTGTGTCCATTTTAAGTTTTCTCAATGTTTAATGATGATATTTATTATGAAATCTAATTTTTAAAAATGTATAAATAGGAAAATCAATTCTTTCAAATATTTCTAAAGAGTAGCCTATCATTGAAAACAGATTTTTTTTCGAAATTCAGCATGAAGTTTCAATTAATGACATTTTTTTCTGAGCTAAAATGTTGAAGTGAAAGTATATATTAATGCTCATTTTAAAAACCTATGTTTGTTTTCAAAAATGGAGAGTCATATAAGGTTATTAATCTTGAATAGTTCTTATAAATATTTCGGACTAACTCCTTTGTCTAAAGCTAGTCGGTATGAAATTTTTTTATGCTTTGCATCAATAAAAAGTTAACAATTAATGACGTAACAATGAGGATTAACTGCTAATGATGTTGATAACTAACACGACACCACCACAAAAACATTCTTTATGCTTCAGTATTTATGAACAAAATTTCAAACACTTATAACACAAGAATTAGATGTCGTATTATAGTAGCTGTTTATGGTTAAAGGGTTCAAGTCGTGCAAGTGTATTGGACATTCCCCAGAATTCTAACTTCTTAAAAAAATTTGCTTATTATTTTTATGTGAAAATATTTCTATATAAAATATTAAGAAACTCAATCTTCCTATCATCAACTAATTTCATTTTTAATTGAAATGAGAGTATGGCTTTATCGAAACAAGTTCTGAATCCCTCAGATTCTCGAAAATTTACAGACGATATCAAATGAATTTTAAAATTTATTGAACATCATTAGTAATAGAATAAAATTTTTAAATCGATGCAACATATAACTAAGCATTGTGAATGGCGTCTGGGCGATTGTTTTAAAAAGTTCAAAATACTTTTATTCAATACAAATGACAAATTGTTGAATTTTCTTATCGTTTTCTGTGAAGCTGTAAAATGCTCATGAAAATATTATTTTTGATTAATAAAATAGTTTAACTATTTGATTAATAAAATAGTTTAAATATTTAACTATCAAAAAATTGCTCTAAACTCTTAATGTTTTTAAATATTTATGAAGAAAATGTGACGAAAATCTCTCCAGTAGCTAGGATTTCTATAATTACCAAAATATTTTTTATTTCATTTTAATTTATATAGATAATATATTTTATAAATATTTCATAATATTTTCATACAAAAAAGTAATTTTTGAGAAAGATTATTTAAATTTTTGCTATGTAAAATGACTTTTATATGTTTGAAAGCGGCATTTTTAATACTTCCCATTATAAAAGAATTTTTTAAATGGGTTCAGTATTTAAAAAAAGATGTATAATTTCTTTGTATCTTTAACGCGATATTTTTAAAATGTACAGTTTTGTAGAATAAAATTAATAATTTTTTATATATTTATTTGCAACTATTAGTTTTAAAAATCTCATAACAGTTTTTCAGACAAAACTAACATCGTCAGATCGTTCAAAACAAAACTAATGTGGTAAAGATGTAGAAAAATTTTACTCTGCGATGGAGCCTTAAACCTTTACAAGATCATGCGTTTCATTAATTATAACTAGTAAAAAAGCGCTTTAATCCTTAGTAATCCTAAATATTTATTAATTTTATTCTTTATTCATTTTACGTCAGTTCAAAAATACTCCTCAACGTAAAGCTGTTTTAAGAACATTTTTGCAACAGGTCGCAGGGTAAGAGATGTAATTAGAGCCAAATTTTACTAAGATCCAAACATCGATAAATTTTGTTTTATTAAAATTCTTATTCAGAATTTATAAAACTCAATGTTCTGTTTTGTTTTTATAGATTTTGTATCGTTACAAACTTTTTTGTCAGAAACCATTAAATTTTTAAAACTCTTAAAACACGTTTAATCTTACAAAACTAAATTCTGAAAATATAAAATATATTTAATCACTGCTATTTTTACTAATTTTATGAAACCTAACGTTTTTGGAAATTAATATTTTTAGTTATTGTTGAACGCTACGGTTTCTTAGGAAAAGAGAGAGAAAAAAACGTTTGTTAAAAAAACATCAAAAACAATTATTTGTAACTGTTTCAATCAGCTGATTTAATGATCGTTTATGTACAGCATATTTTAATACATTTTATGCATTTTTATTCGTTTTTTATTCGTTTTTATTTAGTTCCATGTTGCTATCAGGTTACTGGAAACTTTTTTTTCTGATTGTTACAAAACTTAGATAAAAAAAATTCATTGGCATGTTTACTTTGTAATACTTTTCCCCATTTAATAATTCCTCTTATTGGAAACTTAAGAAATTCTTCCTATCAAAAAATAGCTGGTATAAACGCCTTAAAAAATTTAAATCCAATTCATCTAGTGCAATATTATCTTTCTTTCTTTTCTAATACTTGAAATAAAATGTATTGAAACCTTCTAGTAACAATTATGTCGAATTAAAACGTATCTTTTTAAAACAGCTATATTTCGCTTCGAAACGAAATACTGACACGTTTTTAGCTAGATTTTTCTAGAGAAGAAAAAAACGGAGAAATAGTTATTTTTAAAAAGCTGAGCGATTTTTTTACTCCCCACTTGTTCCAATTAATTAATTTTATATGTCGATGATTCATTTAATCGTAATTATTTCTAAACTTTATTGTTGCTTTGTTTATTTTCTATCAAATTTCTACGGAATATTTTTTTTTTGAAAATAGAAGCCGTGCTTAGGCTTAAGAAGCCTTCCTTTTTAAATTTTTCTGTTATAAACATGGTCTTAACAGAACAAAATCCTTTATTTTGAAGTTTTATTACTTAAATGAAAAAATGTAATATCCAACTTTGTTTTATTACGTCCTTAAAATTTCACCTTTGCGGACAAATATATCTTCAAATATAGGGGAAATTTTTAAATCAGTTAAAAATTAACACTAAGAAAATATTTCTTCTGATAGAGGTCACTTTTAATAATTTTTTGATGGTTCCAGTTTTTATGAAACTGGGAAAGAAATTGGTTATTTCGTTAGATGTTATAACACAGTCAGTGGAATTATTTATGGAATGCATTTAATCAAGCATATCTGGTTGCATTCATTTAATGCTATAACATATTGTTTGCATTTGTTTAATGTTATAACATATTTGTTGCATATTATTGGTTCCTTATCTCTATGCCATCTTAAAATATTCCTTCAAAAATAGCTAAATTAAAATCTTTTTGCGTTTGCCATTACATCTAAAATGGTAGAAAATGTGATGTTTATTACTCTCGATATCCAGATGGCAACAAATTTGTTTTAATGAAGTTTTCATGATTAATATATTTGTTTCTATCTTCGAGCTAACAAATTTTCCTTTATTGCAAGTGACTTTACACGGATGAATTAACTGAATTCACCGATATTTCATCTGAATTTTGAACAAAATTATAATTCAAAGATGCAAATTCTTTGAAAATCAGTTCTTACAATTTCAAATAAACCTGAATTTCCCCAAAACGATTATTTAGAGAATAAATATATTGAGAATTTCCCTAATTATCCTGAACCCTGCTAATCGTGTTGTTTATTTTTCCTTACCTTCTATCGAATATTTCGTCGGCACACAGTTACCCTAGGAACATTTTGGAGCTGCCGTGCTTTCTAAATTGCCACAGGATATGGGGTCTAATCAGAGCCAATTTCCATCGAGATCCAAAGCTCCTGCTGACCATTAAGACAGCATGAGTCACGCTAAGTAAATTGAGATTGGTCGATCAATGACGACAGCTACCTGCGTGCGAGTACACGCCTGACTTTTTTGCAGCCAGCGTCGCAATTCTCACGATAGCACCGTAACTGGCACGAAGGGTCTCCACTACACACAACTTCTGAGTTTTGTGAGTGTGTTTTTTCACGGAACAAAAAGAAAAAACTTTGAGCGTGTATTCTGAGAAAGATTGAGCTAATTCCAATACCTGTTGAAATAATTTGATGAATTTCCGATAATCCAGTATCGGAAACATGTACTAAATTATCTGTTTGTGTGCTGATTTTTGGAGGGAGTAAATAATCTTTATATGATTCTCTAAATGGAGACTGTATTCTAAACGTTTTGGGCTCGTTCGATGTAAAATACATTAACGGAGCAAGGAGCATATCTTTCTACTCACGGAAGTATTGATAGTAATCATTCAACGGTCTAAACCATTAATATGATCTGTGATTTAATATTAAAATCATGTTTACGCCTCTACTGATATTAGTTATCCCTATAAATGCATGTTTCATATTACTTCGGATTATTGCTTAAACGAAGCAGGTATATAATTCTAGATAAGGTTTTAGTAATTGTGATATACATATCAGTCTATATTTGTGTTAAAAGTAAAGTAAAATTTAACAAATTACATGCATAAAACTTGTTTCTGCATCAGTGATAATGAATTTAATTTTAAGCTTTTTATTCGTACTTAAGATTTAATAGTATAGAGAATTTTAAGGAAAAATAATGAAACAGAAATGCCAATGGCGTTCTTTTTAGAGAACTAAGATTAATGCAAAAAATCTACTACTATTTGAGAGTCATTTTATATCTAAAGATAAACAAAAACATGTAGAATTTCATAATATGCTATCAAATAGAAAATGCATTTCTTTACAATTGTTTTTAATTTGGACACCATGTTACAAATAACATTAAGACGACATTATAATTAGAGTTTATTTTAGATAATTGAGAGTAAGTTGAAAAACTTGCAGGTAACTGATAATCGTTTATATTCACTGGTAGAGCAAAAAGGGATTCAACATTTCATATCAAACCTTTAAAGAAGAAAGGCATTTCCTTACAATTTCTGTTCTGAATACGTGTAACAATATGCATAAATTAGTCCATGCTTCATTACTATCTAATTGCCAAAATATCTGTATCAGTTGATATAGATATTTAATACTTTTACTTTATTAAACTAATAATTTTTTAAAGATATCATATTTACGCATTGTATTCGTAAAGATAGCATGTAATTTTAATTTACAGAGTAACAAATGCAGAAAAGGATAATTTTAATTATTATCTAAGGATAAATAATAATCGAATTACACGATACATGTTTATAGCGTATTGGGTATATATCTAATAAATAAGGTTTTAAAATTTTGATAATGTTCTTAATTCACTTTCAAAATTTAAATTTCTTCAGCGATAGTTTTGTCTCAATGTCAGTACTTCATTACCATAGTAAAATTCTTCATTTTGCAAACATACTCATAATCATAAAATAATGAAATATATTTTTTTAATAAAGCTGGCTTAGGGTAATTTTTTTTATTAAATATACACTTATATCAACATATTCTGATATCAATAGCGCCTATGAGTTAACATTATTTTCTGTCTGTAAGATACTATTTCAAATGAGGTTGTAATTTTAAAACGGTAAGCAAATTTAATTAACCATTAATTCTGTCAGAATTTTCTACTTAACATTTAATATTAATGATCTTTTGATTAAACAATTTATAGAATTATTAATTGGAAAATTTACAAATTTGTCCCATAAAAAATTGATAAAATTATATATACTTGAAGCATTCCAATTAAATTTGCCTAATGACTGTTTTAAAACCATAGACTGTTAAAAAAATTATTTAATTTACTTTATTAAAATTTTATTTGTACGCGAACTAACTTTAATCCCTGTAAAACCTTTTTTCTTGTTTCAAAAATCTTGTAGAAATGAAACCAACTTTCAAAAGCTGTACCGTATGCCACTTCAGGTAGGGGAAATGCTCAGCCTCTTTAAATCTTTAAATTAGGTAAGAAGGGAATTCTAAATTTTAAGTGTTATCTTATTAATATTCTTAATCTGAAATTTTGTATAAAACCCTTAAAATTACTCGAGGTTTCAATTTTTTTTCTCATTATTCCCGGTTTCTTTTCATCTTTCTCTAGTTTTCATTCATTTAAAATGCGAACACGATGAGTTATTTACATGATAAAAATGATTATTCCCAATAATTTGTTTTTTCAATGAAAAAGGCATTCTTTGAATAATACATGCATATCAACTAAACATATCTCCTTTTTCGTTTCGTGTCTCTGGGGGAAATACGGTAAAAAGTAATTCTCTTTGGAATTAATCTTTTACAGAGAAATATGTTTGTCTCGTTTGAATTTTTTTATCACTAGAATGTTATTTAAAAGAGAATTTTTTATGAGTAGAGTACAATTTCAAATAAGAGGGGTTTTTTTCGTTATAATATTATTTCTAAATAAGAGAGTCAAAAAAAATGTTTAGTGTAATCACATAAACAGAATCGACAAAATGTTAGGTTGAATTGTTTTATGGGATTTTCTATAGATTTTTTTATATAATTCTTAATATAATATTCAAAAAGATTTATCTTTATAGTGATAAATTTATTACAGAGAGTAATTTATTCTAAATTTAATAAAGTCAACATTTATCTCAAAAATAATATAGATGCGATATTCTAAAAGAAATTAGTTCGTTAATTCTAGAGTTTCTTTTATTAAATGGGGAGCTATGCCACGGTTCTTTCGAAAGTGGTAAATGAAATTAATTATTTAGATAACTTTATCAGCAACTTCAATAAAGTTGTAAACAATTTAGATACAGATTTACTATTTTCATGTAACATTTTCCTATTAATTGTCATTTGACCTTATAGCATAATTTTTGGTAATAAAATTGATAATACTAGTTATTGGGATTCTGATTTAAAATTATTTTTGAATACCTTCATTTTTGTAAAAAAAGAGTATAAAGATAATGCAAATTCATCCTCTGTTTCCATAATATTTGTAATATTTCAATAAGTCTTACTTAATTTTTTTCAAAAGTAAATTCTTCTAAAATTGATGCATGCATGTTAGCCAAATAATTCATTAACTAAACGTATTTTGTTTAGCTAGAAACTTCTACCCTTATTTGACTCACAATATATGATTGTAGTTCCCAATTTTTTTCCTTATTTTACTTTGTAGAATAAAGAGAAAACTAAGTGCTTTCAAAAAGACCTTTCCGTAATTTGATTTTTTAGTATTATAACTGCACTTTTAAATGAAATTTGTGCATGAAAAATGAACAGAAAAAATATTTTTTAACGGAAAACTAAATTTCGAAGGGCAACTTGACTTCTTACAATATATCACTTGGAAAACTTTAAAAAGGGTTTTAGAGTTATTCTTTCTGGAAATAAAATTTTCTCATCAAATATATCTCGTAGCGAACTTTGTACTTAATTTGATTAGAAATCTTCCAGGTAATTATATTTCAACTCACTGCAATTTAAATTAGAGAAAAAGAACTACTACTGTGCTCCAAAACAACATTATTTCAAGAATTTTTATTGCTCTTTTCATTTTTTACATGGTTTTGATGACTTTGGAAAAAAGTTTAACAATTCCTTGTTTTAAATAATTGTTAGTAGCAAACGGGATTCAAAACTATTTATTAATGTTTAGAAAAAATGAAAAGTGAATTTTGTCTTTAAAAAATGTGAATGTTAGAAAATACAAATGGAGTGTTTTTTCTAAACTAACATTAGACGTTAAATATCCGTTTAATATATTATAGTTCTCAAGAAGGGAAAAAGATTGTATAAAACTAGTATCAACCAAACAGTAATAAAATTAACAATTTAATTATCTAAACAATTAAATTTTAGAAAAGTAAAAATAAATATAAGTAAAAGTAATCTGATTTATAAATTTAGCCCCAAAATAAAATAAAGGCTAGTTTACCTTGGTTTCTAAAATAACATAATAATATTCAGTAAGTTTTGAAGGAATATAAATATTAGAATATTACTTAACTACATTGTCCGTCATAAAGGCACGTGCTATATTAGCAATTTAGATTAACTGGATTACTTAAATTTAAATTGTGGTATTTAGATTGAATTATATTTAATAAAAAAAGCATAATTCCTAAAGTCAACTCCCTGAAAGGAGTATCAATAAAAAAAAAGGATACAAGTTCAACATAAGCAGCTATACAGGAAGAAATAGACAATAAGATGACCAATAAAATGCTTAAAATAATCTTCTAAACACAGTATACAAGGAGAAAACTCAACTGAATAAAGCAAAAACGTTAACTGCTCGAGCGCAAAACTCTTTCATGTACAAACTACAGGAATTCCAGGGATATCAATTCGAACTATATTAGTCTAAACACCTTCCATTACCTAAGGTAACAGGTGCCGAAAAACGATGCTTCTATTATTCTTGACAAAAACAAAAGAGAGAAAAAAAGGAAATCCACGATCAAAACAAAAGGAGAGAACAAAGGGAAAAAAATAGGATTATGAAAAGAGAAGAGTGGAAGTTTTTTTTTTTTCTTAGTGTGTCCTCTGAGTGAATGTGGTCGAATCCTCTAATGATCGGCTGTTTCTTTGCCACACCGCCAGGTGGTCGTTGACAGGATGTGAAATGAGAGGGAGTCTCTCCAAGTGGGGATTACCTTTTGGCCAAGTGACGGGAAACCTTCACGAGCATTAAACAATGGCCCTAATTGCTTCGAGCAATTACTTTGGCTAATTAGCAGAGATAGGTCTCTGATTAGAGAGTTCAAACCTCTCTGCTCTTAGAGAGAGGCCTTAAAGGTTAATTGGTTTGCTGGAACCCATGGGATTGCGTGAATAATAATATTCACTAAGTCAAGCAAGCATTTGCATGCGTAATCTGCGATAAAATTCACCCCCTCCTTCACACCTTCCTTCAAGAGTCTTTCTTGTGATTGAGAGCTTTCGATGGGAGGTCTTAACTTCTCTTGTATGACACGTTTAATCTTCCCCTGAAGATGGATTCTTTTCGGAATAAAAGGATGCGGCTTTTTGTCATCCAGATTTTATGATGAGGATCAGATTTCTTTTGGTGTCGAAGGAACTCCACAGGGAGGTAGATTGAAGTAGTCAAGAAAATTATGAGGTTGGCTTGCAAATGAAGTTCTAATTATCTAAACATGTAATTTTGTCTCGACATTTTTTAATAACATTGCCAGTACGTAATAAAGTGTTGAAACAAATAAGGTCACTTTTACTTCAAAAATTGGAAAAAAAATGCATTAAAGAAATGAGTAATTTTTTTAAATTGTAAAAAAAGTCTGTAAAATACCCATTTAATTGAGAAATATATGCAGAATTTGTTGACTGTGCTGAAAATGGTAAATTCTCAATAAACTGGAAAAATCAGGCTCAATTTTTTATAGTTTTTAATTATGTTGTAAATGCTGATCACATAATTTTTTGAACTATAGATAATTTGTTTCTAATATTTGCCCATATAATATTTTGTTTAGACTTATCTTATTTATGTGTTCTGATATAAAATTTCACTTTAGGTATCTCATAGTCATTCAATAAAGCATTTACATCATTCATTGTAACATTTCGGAATAAAATTCTTTTCCTTAAAAATTAAATTTCGTTGTCATTTGCTCAAAAATTTAAAAGTGCAATAATCTAAAATTTAATTACTTAGTTTTTTTTACTTTCTCATTTCTAATTATACTGCTTAAAATCCCATCTGTATCAAGGTTTAAAACAACAAATAAGATTAATATAAATCAGAAAATTTAACTCCAATAAACATTACAAATTAGCAACTTTTATTATTGTCGTATTTTAAAAATGCAAATAATCTCATAAATCGAGGTATAAAGTTTATGGAAAAGATCAGGAATATAAAAAAAAAGTTATTTTTACAATATGCTGTCAAAAAGTAGTAGTTATTGTGTCAGTGAATTAGATAAAGGTAAAAGGTACACCAGATAAAATGCACATCATTTGTTTAATGGAATATGAATAAAAATTTACAATAATACAGCAACCCAGTCACATAAATAACATCATTACAAGGCAGTATTTTAGATACGATATTAGTAAGGAGAAGTATCATCGATAAACCTTGGCTGTAAGTACTTAAGTGCTTAAAGGACTTACCTTCGAAGGGACATGCGCTCCAAATGCCATTAGTCCTGTTACCAAATCGTTAACACAACGATCCAATCGCATAAATAATAGCCTTACAAGTCATATGTTGCATGACAGATAAGATAATGCAAGTAGGATGCAGTGTCAGCGACAAACCTTTGGAGTACTTTAAACGAATGAAGCAAGCCTCACCTGTCATTATCCTTGCAAATAAATTGCCTGTCTATTAAAAAATTGAATCATATTAAACTTGTATTATGCATTAAACTAATGTATCTTTTTTCCATTATATAATTTACTAACAAAAAGCGCATGCCAAAGCTTTTGGGTTTTCCGACCCTTATTTTATTGTAAAAATGACCTCTTTGCATATGTCTGATCGAATCTTAAAGCTTGTACCTGTATTTATGAAAATCCTATATACATAATGCTTAGAATATCTCGTTATTTTTTGTGTGTGTTAAAGAGAGGAACGAAGAAATAGCATGGAAATGACAAAATTATTTAAAACAAAATCCTCAGTGATTTGGCGTAAAATGCACGGTTGAACTAAAAGTATTGGCTCTGTGAAATGTCAACAAATCGCAGGTGACGGATGTGCTTGCTGCAACAATGACTTCCGTTTTCGGTAAGATAAATGGCAAGCTTACATCGGTAGTAGTTAAAAAAGAGCATCTGTTGAAGCGTGTGTGGTGGCCTGAAATTAGTTTAACTAATCTATTATGCTAAATCTAATGAAAAATCGAACTGTTTTTGATGTTCACACATCAATATCACTTGGCAACCTGCTTTATACTATTTCTGTAAAACCAATTCCGGAAAGGAATTTGCTTGTTTAGTACAAATATGGTATAATTAGGCATGGTATAGATATAATTATGGTATAATTGGTATAATTAGGCATGCTAGTTGTGCATTTAATCCTTTTAACCCTTAGTAGCCTGATTTACGAAAGTGATTTATTTTTAATATTACTGTGTTTGCTTGAGGGTCTAGATGAAGGGAAAAATAGCTAAAAAAATCACAATATTTATTTTACATATTTATTTACAAAAAAAACAGGTATCAATTTTGATACGTCAGGCATTAACGCCATAAAGAAATCAGAATTATTATTGGTATCAAAATTGAAACTCTAGTTTATTAAGGGTTAAACGAAGTTTATAGCTCTCAAATGGGTTTGTTGCAGTTTATCTAAATGGAGTGCCTAACTACAAAATAATAACATTCACATATCTATTTACTTATAAATTTTAGTTTTGAGAAGATTTTGTTTTAAGAAGGTTCAATAACCGGAATGGAATTGTTATATACTTTTTGCTATCTTATAGGGAGTCAGCTTTATTATATCTTCTTGAATGCAAACAAGTTCTTTATGGATTAATCACGCAGCTTTCCTAAAAATATAGTGTAGCAGTAAAGAATTTGCTGAAGACAAATTCGTTAAAAGGATTGACAAATTAATAATACAGTACAACAAATAAACACTGCTGTAAAGCATCCTTTTGTTATACGAAATATAACAAAAGGAGCAAGCATATATAAACAAACTACTGTCACACACTTATACTAGATTTTTTTTAATGGATAAGCTAGAAATTTTATGTTTGCAGCATTCTCCAAATGCAAACTTGAAACTGATAAATTGATGATACGTTATTTAGAAATACAGATATATTTATTTTGTGTACAAACTTCTTTATTTTGCATAAAACCATAGTACACTTCAAATTATCTTGAACTGCACTAATTTCGTAGTTACCATTTATAATATTAAATCTTACATTTTTTTCTTTATAAAATATTCTAACTCGCTCTATTTACCGTTAGAATATCCTACAGTATCATTATTTTCCAACATTTTTTTAATTCTATTGAATGCAAAATTAAACTGATTATCTAATTTAACATATGCCAGGATTTATTTAATAGAACTCTTTTTATAATGTAAAATATTTAGAATTGCTAATAGTAAAAAGTTCGAGTTTAAATAAAATAAATTTTAATAACTCACTACATGTAATCGAAAATACAGTATTAATTAAATTTTTAGTTAAAATTTTACTTCTTAGGTAACTTTTTTCTTTAATACTGAAGTGACTAAAAATCAATGTTAACTATTGGATAATATTTGCTTTCATGTTTAAGTATCTTAAAATTACCTTTAATGAGAGATCTCTACATTATTATATATTTCATCTTTTTATATCTAAGTATAATATGTATGCATATGAAAAATAGAAAATTATCGCATAATATTATAAATATAATAATGTCAGAAAATTAGTTTAATAAGATTTAATTTAAAACTCGCCTTACTAAATTTAGCAAATTTTAATAATTGATATATTTTACATAATGCTTTCAATCAAATTTATGTAAATGAAAAGTTTTTTTCTTTCTTTTTAATTCGCAGTTTTATTTTGAACCTCCACTGTAGCAGATATTTTATTTAGCTTTTTTAATAGAATATTGAACGATATCCTCAAAAAATATTTAAAGGAGAAGATTTAGAAGTTCCGGTGCATCGTAAATGGTTGCTGGTATAAATTAATTTATCGTTACGGAACAGTGACGATGAATTAAATTCAAACCTTACGAAATTAGCTTATATATTAATTAATGAACTTTTATTTCATTTTGGACAATTTTGGCAAACATTTTGGTAAATTACATTCTCTCAAAACGACATCTTTTATCTTTAATTTACTAGACCCCAACATAATGTAATTCCAAAGAGACACTATTAAAAAATGAAAATTGATGCAAAATTCCTCATTCTGATTCCCCAAATGTGCATCAGCTCCTTTAATGATGCACGTTTTGTTCGTTTTCAGCTATTTGTTTTACGTGTATCTTTTAAGCTTCAAATTTTCGAAAATATCAATAACCTTACAAAATCTACAAAAAGCAATTACTTTTCTTAGGTTGGTTTAAGTAAATAAATAAAAAGAATTTTCCACTAAAGAATAATCATTCATTTACTATAAATAAAATCAAGAAGTCGGAAACATGCTTATACTATGTATAAGTTTCCATAATACAGATGCATTAACTGAATTAATGATAACAATGATATTATTAAATGCTGTTAATTCACAATATTTAAAGACATGAGTATTATATTATCCATTAAATGTCAACTTCATAAAATAATTTATTGACATTTTTCCTATTAGAGGATCGGTTGTAATTTGAAATAAGCTATCTTGACTATGTCAATAAGCAAGTTTAAGTGATAAGCTATGGGAAAACAGATGGCAAGGCGAGAATAAACGTTTGAATTCGATTTTGCTGATGGTCTTCTCCTAATTATATCTTATCGTGTGGATACCTTAATGAGCTTAGTTGCGAAGAGACCATTGCTGGAACATTGGAGGTTACCCGTGATATTTAGAAGCATCAGTCATCATATGCGGGCGATATCCACCAAATGATAAAGCGAACGCATAATTGACGAAAACTTACTTCTGTAATAGATTAAATATATTATTCAGCTGTTCATATAAGTCATTTCATGTTTATATGTATCTTCAAAAATGATTCTGACTGGCGCATTTTACTAGCAATTAATTTAATTCTTAAAATAGAAATTTTGCCTGCCTGGCATAAGAACATATTTCAAAGAATAAAAGCAGATTTTTATACTAATTTCGTTGGTTTAGTGAAGATAAGTTGTTCGAATATCTTCTAAGTTAATAATCAATAGAACTCATGTAATGTTTTCTGAAAAAAGGTGAAGAAATTATTTAAAAAGTTTATTAAAAATGCGTGTTTTTTTAAGGACTAATGACTCGAATGTGACTAACTATTTTGTAAAGAACTAATGTTTATCGTAAAGATATAATTTTTTTGTAAAGGTCTGATGTAATTATATTATGTTAGAGTATAATTTAAAGTTTTTATTTCTAGTCAAAAGCCTTTTCTTTAAAATGTGACTTACTATACCATTTTAAGGTAACAGAAGTATTAACAATCAGCCAATGAATAAAATTAAACTCGCTTTTGAATACTTTTTAAGTATTCCTTCTGTTAAAAAAGAATGATATAACTGTTATTAGCAAGCATTAATTCAGAAGGGTAAGAAAAAGATGTTAAAAAATACTTTAGCTCTATAAATGGAAAATTCACAGAATTAACATTAATACTTTATATTAATTTCAAAGAGTATTGTAAAAATTTTATTACATCATCTCTGTACATTCATAAAATTCTTCTAAAATCTGAAATTCATATCAGTATTATTGAAATTATGATTTCTTTTCATCGTATGATAATATAGAAACTTAATCCTCTTTAATGTTTCCAATTAAACACATAAAAGGGTATTCAAATCCTAACAAGTAAATTTCAATTAACTAATCAAAATTTTATTAACTTACATGAGAAATTTCTTTTCATGCAATAATGTATTATCAAGTATAATGCTCGTTTCTTACTTCTAATTATCTGCTCTAATAACCTCACAAATAAATGTTTTCTCGATACATCACCTTTTAGTATTAAATTTTATTTTAATAACTGAATACTGAGATTTATTAATTAAAAAATGTCCAAGAAAAATTGTCTTACAGAGGTTTATTACTACGTTTCTAATATTAGTTTGTATAAATTAAAAGGCTAAGTAATTTCGGAACCATAAGTCTAAAAATTTCCTTGAATGCTCTCGAAACCTTAATCCTCTTGTCTTCTAAAAAGGTATTTCCATTATTCCAAATTTCATTATTTTTTCTTCAATTTTTTGTTTTAATTAGATTCGTTACATATTCAATAGATACTTTTAAAATGAAAATTTTTAACTTCAAGTTTCAAATAGAAGCTCATTAGCCCAGATTTTAAACAAAAAAAATCATTTTGTTTGATCATAAAATGCAAACAGAAAGCCTATTAATAATGTAACTAAGTTATAATTGTAACTAAACTCATTTTTGAATCTGCAACAAAATTATTAATTCCATTGAAACTCGTCTGAAGGAAATTTAACCAAAAAATATTTTTCACATATATATTATATATAACAGATCTAAAATTCAAAATATTTTTGCAAAATCTTTGATTATATAGCTTGTGTAAACAGCGATCGATATGTCTGGTCTACAGTAACTATAGCTCCGCCCCTTTCTAAAGCAAGGTTCAAAATATGCATATTCTTCATCCCATTTTCAAAAGATCAAAACGAAGAGCTTTATCTTTTTTTTTTTTTTTTTTTTTTTCGAAAATCTTTTTTACGGGATTTGGGAAGCGGAGATGATTAAAACGGATCCAAAAACCTTTCATCGGCTTTATTAGTTCAAATACATTTCTAACGAGGCATTGAAAACTATGTCTCCTCTACCTCAATCTCATTTTACAGCAAATATTTAAATCTCGATGATGACGGCGGTAGAAAAAAAAACAATTCAGCGAAGCAGTTCTTTTGAAACTGCAGCATCTCTTCATAAACACGGTAAATGTTTTAAATGAAAGGACGCGAAAACAAATAACTCCGAATTAGTTGTGTGATTGAAAATTGAAACTTAGGTATAAAACTCATTAAAATTGCGTGCGTGTGTCGTCGCCTTCTACTCTTTCTAAGCTGGGATTTCTCTACTTCTGCATCTGACGTTCGCTCCCAAAAAGGATTATGAATCTTTTCAGCAGTAGAGAATTTTTTTCTATCTACTTCTTTTTCTTCACAGTTTTTTTTATTTTATTTTTCTTTCTCTTTTAGTAAGGGAGCGACTTTGTAATATTAGCAAGGCCCTAAGCGATCGCTTTGCCAAACAAACAGCAATTTATCCGACAGAGAAGAAAGACGGACGAAGTTTTAATATTAAAACTAACCCCTATCCCTTGCCCGTATTTTCTTTCTACTCCCTCTCTACGCTTACCCGAGAGGAGTTCATTAAGAAATGTATCTCCTGTTTGCAGAATGCTAAATTGAAGTGTTGAAACGCGGAGACTTGGGATGGGGGTGGAACTGTTGGAAGGGGGGAGCGAATTCTGCAGGCGGCAATCATTGAAAGTGGAAAGCCCGACTCTATATGGAGCGGCTCATTATGTATAAGGGGTGTGAAAGGCGGAAAAATAAGGATGGGAAAACGGAGGCAGCCTGTGTATCGAATCAATATTTTGTTATATGGAAATAATGAGTTGCCCGCTTTCTTTTGCAGTATTGTAGGCGCGTTTTGTTTGTTTTGGAAACGCGCCGAATCGCTCTTTAGGATTCCTCCCCTCCCCCAGTGTTTCCTTATTAGCTTGATTGCTGGTATAAAGGAACAGGCACATAACTTCCAGTGTCGTAATGCTTTACCGAAAAACTGGTTTTCACTCGCCGATGTATTCTGCCTATTAGAATTCGGTTAATACATGGGCATTGGAATGCGGATTTTATGTGTGAAAAAACAACAATTTCAATAACTAAATTTTTGTTTTTTTTTTAATTAATATTATTTCTTCAACTAATTCACTTTGGATAGTAGGAGATCGCAGGTTTCGTTCACCAGAATGTTCTTTGCAAGCGAGCTACTGGCACTTTAATAAAACTACTTATTTTATTTTTAAAAAAGTCTTTACTGTATTTAGCTGAGATTTTCCTTCTAAGAAAAGGGCGAAATGTGTGAACTTTTCAGTTGAATCTTTTGTAAAAAAATATCCTGATTATACATAAAAGCATGTATACTCATGTGAATTTCAGCAAGAACTTAAGTAAAAATTGTATCCGAATTTTTCGAAATCTTTAAATTATAAGTTGTTAGATCTAATAAGGTAATTAACCATGTTTTAAATAACAGAAGCTGACAATTATGGAATTAATATGATACAATAAAAAACAGAATATTTCATATCCTAAAGATGTAAAGTGTAAAAGAACGTATTTTATTAGAAACTAAAGATCTTTATTTATTAAAATTTTAAACGACTTTATTATTTACATTTATCTCTTTTTAAAGTCTACATTTATTTTCTGTCGAATCAAAAAGTGAATTTTCGTGCAATGGTATGGTATTGATGAAAGTATTCACAAATATTTTAAATAAATTCTTATAGCGGCGTGGTTATGGCTTTAACGTTGATTAATAAAAGATTATTTTCTTCGAATTTCCTACTATTTGTCATTTATTCTTGCATGTATAATTTTTATCACTTGAACATCAAGGAAATTTTGCGTAAACCATTTTCTATACTTTTACTATGGCCGTGTTCGTTCCGAAAGCTCTAAAATATCTGTTATCGGTGATTTTCGTTATTAAAACATTTTACGGAATTCATCTTCCCATGTCATCTGCGGTCTTCTTATAAAATTTGTTCAGTATACAGTCACTAGTTTTAGCTACATATGTCTCCAAACAGGAAAAGTTGCTTTATGATCTCCCTGTATTAATGACTTAGAAAAAAGAAAAGGGGATAATTTTCAGCTACAAGTTTCAATGTCAGTGATAAGCTGAAATTATTGGAAAATCTGTGTAGCATATCATTCATGAAACATAGACATGAAAAAAATACCTGCTTTTAATAACCTCTCTCTCTGGAATTCTATGTCTTAATTTATTTTCAAATTTAAAGGCAAGATCCTTAATATATTTATTTGTTTGCATTTACAGTGTATATGCAAACAAATAGACTGGTAGGGATAAATATGCAGTTTCTCTCTTTCTCTCTCTCTCTTTGTAAATTGGAACTAATTCCCGTCGCCATTTCTCATATTTTCGAGTTTCGTGTAAAATCAAGCTACAAACAGTGGTGTTTCCAATGTCTGGCTTTCATCCATGTGACTGTTGCTTCCTAGTTGCCATCATTGGCCTCTGCCAATGTCTTTTAGAACCAATGTTATTCGCTAATCGTAAAGAATCGAAGGAGCCATAAAAGCACCATTCTGCGGTTTAGTATAAACAAGAGACTCGGCTCTTAATGACACCAAAGAGTGCACTTTTCTGTGTTTATATCGAAACGTATCGAATTTGAGGCCTTGCCTTAAAAGATTATTTGGCGGATTTACAATTAGATCGCTTAAGTTTAATGGGTAATAATTCTTTCTCAAGCACCGTAATAAAGTGGCATTCAGATTTTATTGTTAGTAGGTAAAGCATTGCATTGCCTTGTGTTAAGCATCAAAATGATCGCTTTCGATAGAAATTTAGAATACTTGACAATGTTCGAAACATTCCATTTCCCAAACCTCCTTTTCAAAATTTTGATTTCTTTAATGAAATGGTAGATATGTATTACAAAATGACCGTGACGAAGCTAGTATGATCAATAACAAATATGAAGTATACATTAGGGATAATTAAATCATTCCTGATAATGTTAGATGCATTTTCTTCAGAATAGGACATTTTAACTAATTATAGCATTGATGTATTTTGACAGCAATTGACTTTGTTTCAGTAAAGAACCTGATAAAAAAATATTTACAATATGAAATCAAGAACTAGATTCTTTATACCATCTTACTTTAACCAATCTAAAAATTGAGTCTCAATAATAATAGTCTCAGTTTTACAGGGTTGAAATAAATTTAGCAAAATATAAGAAGCATTTGAATTTATTTGTAAACGTTTCTTAAAAATTGGGATTAGAAATAAGGCTCATTTTTACAAAGAATGAAGGGAAAAAATCACAAGAATCTGCCTTGTCTTCGACCTTTCAGTATTTAGAATTAGTATTTTTCATATTTTTCTACATAATCACTGTAAAAACTCATTAATTAATTATATACAATATGATCATTTTTAAAGTATCGGCTCTATACTTTAAAAGCTTGAGTGTACTTAAAGGCTCTAGTATAAAAAATGCTTGGCAATGCTCTTTTCAATACCTAGTATTTAAATACTGGGAAATTGATTTATAAAGGAAATAATTCTTCATATTTTCACCGCCAAAGGCAAAGGCAGTGCTGCAGGTTGAATCTGGGCAAAAAATAAGTAAAAAAAAAAAACGCTTTTTGTATTTGACTGATTTATAACACTTCAGTGTCGTTTCCGTCTAGCTAGTGATATCCAATTCCTTAAATATTACAGATAACCAGAGATCTGTGCAAAGTTAAAATAAAAATGCAATCATTTAGGCGTATTATTTTATGAACTTCAGGTTATAATTTATTGAGCGAATATAAGTTTAAGTGTATGCTATTCGTTAACAATGGCTGACATAGCCAGAAAGAAAACTACATTGTCAGTTAGTTAACAGTGTCTGATGTTGCCTGAACGAAAGTAACAAATTCAGTCGCCAGTGATTCCTTTAGTCGGAATGGAAAGTTCAATGTCAATAACCTTTCAACGTGTTAAGAGACTTTTTAACCCGAAAATATCTTGAACAATTTCTTTCATTTATTTATAATGAAAATTGTGTGAAATGGAATTACACAATTCACTTCCACTAGCATTATTCTCAGAATAATCATGAAAGAGCATGTGAATAGAAACATTATAAAATTATAAATAAAGGAAACAAAATTTTTAAAAAAATAAGTTCTGATTTATTATTGTCATTCAATACTAAAAATTCAAAATATATTTAACTGAACTTTTTTTTGAGAAATGAACTATCGATGTATAGTTTCAACAGTATTTCTACGTATCTCATGTGATTCTTGAATTTATCTCAAGGAATTTTCTATGCATGTTCCCAAACCACTCAGCTAATCGATCTTATATTATTCTTCCGATCATTGCTTGCAAATTGTTTGCTGCCTTTCAAGAAAATTGAGAAGAATCTCAAGTTTTAGTCGTTTCTTTCTAAGCTTTTAAAGGCAAGCAAAGTTACATTGATGACTCATAGCTTCCGATTTTCCTTATCTTGCACTTAATATAAGTATGTTTACCGAAGCTTTCAGCTAAATAATGTTTTCCTGCTATATTTCTTGAAACATACTTTCTCAGCATAAAACAGTGAAGTTTGAGACATAGCTTTAATTAGTTGTTTAATGAGACTTTTAGGAAAACAAGTCTTGCATATTATCTTCAAGGAAATACACTTGCTGTTGATTTTAGGCTACTTAAATTAAGGAATTATTTCAGTATTCATGTCCATAATAATCAGAGTCCTCTTTATTGCTAAGTCATCGATATTAACAAGGAATTCTTTTCAAATTATTTCTTAAAACATATGCTTCAACTATATTATTTAAAAGCTTTTACGAGGAATGTAGGCTGAGCGTATCGAGTTTATCGATGCGTTTCTCCTTAAAATCACTTCCTGATGATGAACAATGGGGATTTTTTTTATAAAGCTAAACATTTTAGAATGCAAAAATTTGGAAAACTTTAAGTCTCGTCTTTATTTTCATTGCTAGGAATTTTTAATTCAATTACCTTATTCAGGCAAAGTATTTTAACTAATATTTCTATGATATTTGAATCTCTGACAAAAAATGATAATTCTTTAGGCTCTATTCTAATATATTTAGTTTATTTATAAAATTAACTTTTAATTATGTAGGCTAAATAACGAGTACACAAAAAATATGTATTAATTTCGTCGCTCTGTTGATGAGTATAAATTCTGTTACTAAAACTCGAAAAATATTGTTGTATAGTAAAGCTTAAAATATTTTTTTAATTTATTAAAAGAGAAGAAAAAAATTGTACTGAAATGAAACTAGCATCACTTCCTTTTTTAATTTTAATCAATATTCCTTTTTTAATTTAATAAAGTAATTAAAAATTATATAGAACAGTATGATCTGAAACTATTGTGTTTAAATGTTAAAATTTTAATTAATTTTTAATTACAAATTTAAATAAAAAAAACTTTTTCTGATCATTTACTACCCTAAAAGTAACGACGTTCCAAGTAAGTACCCTCTAAGTACAACTATCTGCCCTACAGAATGCTGTTTTCATCTACATAGCACATGATGCTTTTAACAAATAACATGCCCGCATAAAAATATTATCATGCTAAAACTAAATACATTTAATAGCGTAATCAGGTTTAAAATTGTTTCATTTTCTTCTTCTTTAAAGCGTTTTTTGCACATAGATAACTGGACAAGAAAGTTGTTAAAAAATCATTCTTCTGTAAAAGAGAAGATCAAACTGTCTCAACGTTAATTGAGAAAATATTCAGTCAGAAAATCGATATATTTTGTCGATTTTAATAAAATTTCAAACACGAAATCTAAATTATTGTTTAAACAGTTAATTTTATTTAAGAATTGCTTTGAGATTTCAATTTTACCATAAAATTGCTACATTAAGAATTATGATCGGAAAATTTTGGATATTGCGTATAGTTTCAATTCTAGAAACAATATTTTTTAATGAGCGCTAGTTTTTAGAAAATGGAAGTATGATTATCAAGAAATTAAGTTTGTGAATAAATTAATAAGCTTAGCAGCAACGCTAATTGTAATCGGTTAGCTAATATCTTCTCGAAATTAACTAAACATATTAAATGGATACTAAAATTATAAAAAATTCCATCATTGACTTTTTTTAAAAAAAAACTTTTTGTTGTTTTTTAATTATACAACTGAACACTCAACATTTAATAAAAAATATTTCGCCATAACATTTTTACTTCTCTATATACAAAATATATAAAAAAGAAAGAAAACATTGCAATCGTCAAACAATTCTAACTCTAGATTTTGAAATAAATAAACTCTATGCTTCAAACCTCCCAGAATTCCTAAAACATTTTTTTGGAATATACAATAATTCAAGCACTTTGAGTAAAAAAAATATGTATGTAATGCAAAATTTGTAGACTTCCATTAAATTTTGAACAAAATACACTCAGAGGAAGTCCGACAGTTCGAGTATAAGTGAGCATTATTACTAAAAACCTTACCAGTGATATCAAGCCTAAAATTTTCAACTTTGAACGAACAATACAATACATATATGAATATATATAGTTTTGGTATGCAACAATTTGAAATCTAGTATCAAGCAAAGAAGCGATTTTCTAAAAGTTCCATTTGCATCAAATATTTAGTGTATTGCAGTATAAAATTTGTATTTAGTTCTCTTGAAAAGCAAAGTTTTTGAACTTTACTTATATATAGTTCAAGACAAACATATTATAAGAAAAAGACATAAATAACATTTTTTCAAAGGTTATTTTAGATAATTTTCACACCCTAACTTTATCCCATGTGATTTTAATTAATTGACTGTTAAAATTCCGGATTTATTCAGGCATTCCAATCAGCGATAGAATATTCCTCCCATTTTTTAAAAAAATTTCCTTTTCATTTTATTTTCTAGTTATTATTTCTTCTTTCTTTTCCAATATTGAATTAAAAAAAGAATGAAAAAAGTACGATTCCCCAGTTCCTTTCCCGGAATTCATTGACCAACTTTTACATCGCTGGTAATGTCGATACGAAAGGCCGTGTAGTTGCCGAAGTCAGAAAGGCAATGAATCGCAAATCAGCACTCCAACTCGAGTTTTGGGCAAGCTTAACAAAGGGAAGTGTCTCCGCTGCTTCCCCAGAGGGTTCTAATATCGCCCAACTCTACTCTATGTAACTTATCAGGAAACAGCCCCCACCGCGCTTTACAATAGAAAATCAATATGAAACGAACCGTAATTGTGTCGCTGTTGATACGTACCGTACGTACACCCATATTTCCTATTCTACATAGATAGCACTCTAAAGTTTTGTCGACTACAAAAGAAGAGTTTTTCATATCGTCAGTTCCTTTTCCTTGTTTAGGGCCTTTTAAAGCTCGCTAAAATATTATTAGGACGCCACACAGTAGAGCGATAGGCAAAGTGTTGCTTAAATTTGCGTTGCACTTATTTAGTTTCAGCTTTTAAGTTGGAAAAATTGCAGTAAAAGCGTGAACTGTAAAGAGAAGCAGATTTTATGTGTCTTTTACAGCATCTAGCAAGTTAATGCAGGATTTATAGGATTTTTTTAGATTCTTTCGGAAACATTTTTTTACAAAGGAACCATTGATTTTTGGTGAAGATTTATCTTGCTTTACTTTCGGAAAAATATGCTCGGGTAATATATTCAGCAAATATGAATTTAATGAAAGTAGTCTCTTTAAAAAGATCTTGCATTATCCTTATCATTTAACTATAATTTTAACACAATAATTTTAGCTATTGTGATTAAATTTTTGTTTCTATGTTTAACAGTCAACTGTTAAACTCAATATTGCTGGACAATTTAAAAAAACGTTGGGGTGAGACTGGAAATGAAGTGAAGAAAAAAATTTATTTTCTAAGCAAACAAACAAACATAAAATTTATTTTTAACAAAATAAATCTTATAGTGCAATTGAAGAATTCAAACCCACAGAATTCAATTAAAATGATCATAAATAGAGATTTTTTATTAGTTAAATATTTCTGGGAGAATTATTTTGTAATTTCACAAATGGTAATCCTCTTCAAAAATTGAAAATATGTTGGTCTGGAAAAATAAATGTTTTTTATAACTGTGATTAATAAATTCATGTAATTAAAAAAGGCATTATTTGCGTTTCGATATTGAAAATAAGGATAGTTATATAATATGAATCAAAGTTTAAAAAATATTTTCTCGTAGCGACTTCATTTCTAGTATAAAAAATTTACTCGAATCTATCTCATGCTCAAATTTTTTTCTACTTCTTTAAATGTGAAATATCAATAAAGAAGAAAGCCATAATCGATAATAACTGGAAAAAACTATGTTAAAAATTACTATTGAACATATTTGAATGAAATTTCATAAATAAACCTGGTTTTCCGAATTATTTTCAATTATAAATAGCGTAGAATCTAAAATAAAACTACGCTTTGAAAATGTTTTCACGATTCCAGCAGAAGTTATGACCTCCCTTCTCCTCTGTTTTATAAGTAGTGTTATAAATTTACTTACTACTGTAAAAGAATCATCAATAATAATCTATATTAAGAAATACATCAGAAATTTTAATCTTAATAATAGATATTGAAAGCCAAAGATTTGAAACCGTTTTTCCCAAAAATGACTTTATCCTCCAGGTTGTCTATGGTTTACATTTAAAACGAAGATTAGGAAAAATAATTTTTCAAAACTAGGACTATTCTTCACACATTTTCAATTAACATCTTCACTTTATTGTTAGCCCTGAAAAGAACTCTTGTGAGTATTAGTTTTCATCCAGATGCTATTAATTCTGAAAGAATATTATGATACCCCATAATTATTTTATAACCAAAGTTATAAAACATGCTTTCCTTCATCTCAGCAATAAATTCTTAAATAAATGTAGTTCATGAATTCATTTCAATTATCAATGATACAACATAGTTTAGGCAAATATTCAAATTAGGATGCTTATTGCAATCTTTGCTATGGAAAATTTAGTTCAAAAAATAGGTTTGGAATGTTTTTCTAGTGATTATTTATTTCATTATGCATATCAAATGTTATCTTATTGTGTTCAACATTTGTTATTAGATTATGAACCCTTTGACTTTTGAGCGTCACAAAAGTAACGAATTAATGTATTTTTAAACTTATAAGTTAATTACTAAAACATTCATAGAAGTTATAATTCGATAAAAAGAATTACGTGAAATCCATTAGCAAAGCAAATACTCCATAGGCTCTCCATACGATAATGAATTCTCAAAGCAGATGCTGTCGACTAATTGGATCGTAGGAAAAACGAAACGGTTAATGGATTAAGAGCAATAGGAAAAATAATTACTATTTGTATTTACGAGTAGCTTTTGTCTAAAATTAAGCTGTTCCTGCAAAAAACAATTTTATGCTTCAAGTTTGGAATCTGTACAACATGTATATACATTTAATTCCATCTTTTCAAGTTTAATTGGCAGACGCAATTAAATTAATAAGACTATAATAAAGCTTGCAAAAATACGAAATAAGATAACTTATATTCCGCAAAAAAATATAAGTGCTATATATTCTGGCATTACTTACTCTGATATGAATGTAATAAGTTAATAAACTATGAAATTAACTACAAGTCTAATAAACCAAAAGTAATTCTGTGCCTCAAAAATATATTACTATATGCCCCATTTTTCTTATCTTGATGTTATGCTTACATTATTCTGCCTGCATTTTTGAATAAGAAAAATAACGTAAATAAGAGCAGAAAAAATAAATCCGTCATCAAAGAATAAAATATTGCAAGCAATATGTTGCACTTTGTAACTTTTTTGGCTCTCTTGTAAAATGTTCAAGTTTTTTCTTACGATAGATACCCACGATAAAAAGAATTATTCTTCGAAATCAGTTAATAGAAATGAAGATATCGGATTTTTTCTTAATAAACCGAACGATTCTTCTTTCCAGCATTTATCTCCTCCCGCCACCACCGCAATTTACTTTCCAGTCCTCCTCAGAAATTTTCTTTTTACCTGTTCGCATCCAACTTTCCGAAGTAAAGCCCAGCCTGACATCTTGAGAAAAATGCAGGCAAACCAGTAGGGAACACTTTTTCTGGCGCGATGATTCAGTTTTGTCCGCTGTCCTGGAGTAGTTCGCCGATCGAAAAAGAGAAGAAAAAAAGAAGTTCCGGAGAGGAATATTTATGTATTGGGAGACTTGATGTCGAGTGTTTTGGGAGAAAAACGATGCTTAAAAGTTCTTTTTTTTTTTGTGTGTGTGTGTGTATGTGCTTTCCCCCTATGGTTTTTGTTTTGGGTTATGTTTGTTTACAACAGATATTTATTTGTTAAACTGATGACAAATATAGAAAAATGGCTTGAAGTTAGAGTTAAGAACTTGCATAAAAACTTTTCTTCAAAAAAACCGTTTGTCCATTCAGATCTTCAGCTGGCCTTTTATTGTAAAGTGATTTAATTTTACTCTCTATTTTTATGCAAAGTTTATAAATAAATACATATATTTTAACAGCAAATTTATTTCTATTTATATTCAATTTCATAATTTTGTCCCTCATCATAATGGATTGGAACATGATTTCTCCATTATTTGTAGCGAAATGATGTTAAAAGTATTTTCTACTGAAAATACTTTCATGCTTTTATACTCGTTTTTATACTTTTATACTCGTAATTTTGATTTCCTTATTTATGAAACACAATGATTCATTTGCACTCATAAAATAGTTGACACTGACTTTTTTTATTTATTTTCCTTCTTAATTTCGTAATTTTTAAGCCGATATACTTTTTCTTAATATTAATACGAAGATTAATTTTTAAAATACTATTGCGAAGAACGTAGAACTTTAAAAAATGTATTCCTACAAATATAAATTCCATTATCGAAAATTGTTTTAATTCTAACTCCTCAAAATAGTTTCATTAAAAAAAATAATAACAATTCTTTTTAACAATGCATGAATTTGATGCGTTGTTGAATCTTGCAATAGGGGCTCTAAAGAAAAAAATAATTACTGTATTGTGAAACCTGTTAATATAAATTTATAACGAGTTAAGAAAACTATCATCTTAACAATTTACTTAGAAAATAAAGTTTCACTTATATAATCCTCCACGCTTTCACATCTTTTAATTTGTTCTTTTTTCATTTATTTTTAAGCTTGTTAGAATTCTTCACTTACTGAGAGTTACTAATTTTTGTGTAATAAAAATATAAAACACTTAAAATCAAAGTTTTATAAGTGTATTAAAAATAAAAAATATTTCAAAAAAGTTGAAGGCAAAACAAAATAGTTGCCGACATAAATACTACACTCTTATAATACTTTAAATAAAACTTTTAATACTCTCATAATTTTATTTTATTTTTAATGAATATTAAATAATTTCTTTATTATAATATCCATAGTGGCTTAATTTATTTAAAATAAAATTTTTAACTCCTTCTTCTTTTGTAACTAATTTAACGTCCTTATCTTTTGATAAAAAAGTGATCGCTTTTTTATACACTTTCAAAGGCCTGTTTTTAGATAGTTTATACCTTCTTTTCAATCTTTAACCATTTAACCGACATTATCTTTATTATCTAATTAGATTTTAAGAATGTTTTGTTGTTTTGATTCAAACAGGAATTCATTAAATATTCCAGATATTCAGCCATTCCAATTTTTTAATTAATTTACAACATCTGCGAAATGTCTATTTCTTGTATATAAAATCAATAAATTGATACAGTCTCAGCATATAAGTTAACCAGTTAAGAGGTTAATGTTTTTTACACTTAATTTTTTTTCACATTATTTAAAGAAAGAGTCTTCTTGTAATCGAAGTTTAGTTCACCCCCAGATAAAGTTGCATTAACACTTGTATTAGCAGCACTTAATTTAAATCATTGTTTATTTAAAACTTAATTTCGGAAATATTGTAATGTCGTTGGGCATATTTAACTGTAGAATTTATCAAAATTCTTGTACATAAAAAGGAAAGAAAATAATTAGAAAAATTCAATCTTTACAAGCTTTGAAATAAGGAAAGAGAAGAAAGTGAGTGTAAATGTAAAGAAAAGGATTTAACAGACTTTTTAAGAAGGCATTTTTCAGTAAAAAAGAACTAAAATAAGGAACTGCATCAGTTACAAAATTTCTGAAACTGGCTTTGAAATTTGCTGTAATATTGTGAAATAAGAAACCAATGGAGAACTTTATCACGATACTTCTTTTTTGAATCGCAAAGTTCCTGAGCGGAAATGATAAATTTCGGGGGATATATTTACAGCAGTTTCCATTATTTGAACGGGTATCAAATTTACTACAGAGTTAGGCTGATCGTCGAAACCTTTTAACTTGATTGCTCCAAGCTAAAAGGACGGAAAGTTTGATTCTAACCGAGAGTCATTAGTTGTTTATGTTTTGTTTCTTACTTTAATACAATGTTTAAATAGTCGCAACTGAAAGGAATCGACCAAACAGGTTCATTAACATAATATACTGTCCGTTGTTCGACTGTATTTTTGAAAAATCGTCGTTGTCTGTTTTCCATATTTCATCAAAGGGAAAAGCATAATTCAGTTTTGGATTTAAGTTGCCTGAATTTTTCTCATACACTTTAGTTTCACGTTACAGATTTGGATCGTTAGCAAATAACCGTCTCCATTTACACTTTTTCTGCTCAGTGGCTGTTCGTAAATAAGCTTCTTGGTTCATCATTAAGAAAAGTATTTCATGCAAATCTAAATAATTAAAGGATTCATACAATTTATTATTTCGCCTAGTAGATTTTTCAAAATCATTTAAGATTTTCATCATTTATATCTAATATTTTAAAATTTTCTTGCATGTTGTTTTAAAATTTTATATCGGTGTTAGTTTGTTACTTTTTTTATCTTTGTTACTTTATTAACACGAACAGCACTTTACTAATTGCAATGGCATTATGCTAAGTGTTATAATTCGTGAAGGTATATTATTTTATTTAAAACTTAATTATATATTAATTTTTATCTGTATATTCATATAGATACAAATATTGGTAATAATATAATATGAAATGTTGGCAATGCGAAATGTGTGAACAAAGAGATAACAAATTTTCTTCCATTTTAACATTTAGCATACAACAAAATCGTAAACGTAATTATATATCATTAACTAAAATGAAACGTCAAATATTTTCCATTTCAAATAGTTCTTTTGCAAGTAAATCATTTCCAAATACTGCTATTCAAGTGTTTCTTTCCATAAGAAACATATTTGAAAGATATTTTTCATTTTCTCAAATCGGATTGTTATTATTATATTACATCATCATCACAATCACATTTTCTCTAATTGAATTATATTTACTTTACCAATAGTATCGGCATTTCTTCATATTTTCAAATATCATTATTTTTTTTATTAAAAACTGAATTATAAAAATATATTACCTGGATTTGTATCTTGTTTTAAATGATTAATATTTTTTAAGTTCTGATTATTGATCCAGATGTTAATTAATATCAGTAAATTGCATTACTTGAACAAAGCAAAAAGAATAAAGTATGAATAACACCATCAATGAATACTGTATAAATTTGTACATTAGAAATAGTTAACATTTCGATAGTAGATTCAGGCATATCGCTGTTTTGGAACAGATGCTAACAATGATCATTATCAAAGACGAGCTTTAAACATCATTGAGACATTGGATGGTGTACACTTTGAAAAATATCGCAATTATTAGCAACATCATTGAAGATTCTTACAGTCGGTTTCGTCCACCTAATTACATCTTTTCTATAGCTATGCCGATTCTGATTTTGATGATGAGCCTGTCTGGGTGCACGGATGTTTAATTTGTTTGATTTTCAATGGCGTGGAGCATATGTCTGCTATCTCCGACTTCGTAAAACTCTTAAAAGTTGTTCGAAAGCGTGAATAATAAATAATTCTTTCAGGTTACTTCTCCAATTCTGCTTCCTCAGATGAATAGCTTTAATTTTCCTTTCCTTTCCTGCCTTGAAAGTGTTTTGATATGTTATTTTGATGGTTAAACATTAAAAATTACAGGTTATGAAACTATAGAGAGTGCATTTGGTGAGATTCAACACAGTATTAAGTGGAACATAAAATCCTTACGGAAATTATTTTTTTTAATTTTCTGGAAATAAAATGTCTTTATATTTATAGAAATTTTAAATTTTCCTGTTAATAAACTACAACTTTTCTTTCATTTCATTCAAGCCTGCAATAGTTATAAAGGCATTCTAGATGGCGTTGTTAAACCATTATATGACTCTTACGTTCATAATCGTAACAAGAGAAGAGGAAGGCTTAATAGCTTCACGTAGGTATAGGAATTTGGTTTTTAAATTCATTGTTATTACTCTAGCCTGAGAAATTCGAGATGAAAATACAAGTGCATGTTTCGCACTCCTTCTTTGATTTAGATTCAAATTACAAAATCAGACCTTAAAATAGCTCAAAAATATTTTAAAATCGCTTTGACAATCTACTCAAAAAACTAATAAATGGTTCTTGGAATTATAGCGTTTTAAAAATAAATTCGTCTTTTTCATTTCTTTAGAAATCAAATATATTCAGAAAACTCTTTTCTACTAAAAGACATATTTATGTAGAAATTTTCTTATAATGTTTTGTTCCTTTTTACTAGTACAAGGAAAATTCTTCGTAATTTAGCACATTTTTAACATCAGTGTGAGAAATTATCGGTTAAAACACTGATAACTTTCAAGAGCGTTTATGTATTTCTTTGCAATCTTCGAAACTCGGTACTCAAAATGACTTGACTACCGCATTCGCAACGATAATTTTTGAAGTAACCTTCTTTTAAAAAAGTAATTTTATCTAATGATTTATCCAAAATTAGTTCATTTAATCAGTGGTAACATAACACTTCTAACTTTCTTTCTTAAATATATGAAACTGTTAAAGTAAAATCTATATTCATGGCTGTTTTAGATAGGCATATTTGATATCAGTGTAATAGAAAATATAAAAAATTTGAGTTGCTTGTTTTGTTCTATGAGAAGAAACTATATTTGCTGAAAGCTCCATGCATACAATTCAAAAGTATTTTTTATCAAATGTTTCTCTTTTTGATGTTCAACATGCATTCTTTAACAATGGCTACTTTGCAAAAAAAGCAAACGAAAAATTGTACTTTCCATCCATATTTTATTTAAAGGTCAATCTGATTTTTTTGAAAAAACATTCAACGTGTTTTCATTGAACTAATTTAATTATATTATTAGCATATCAAGTACATCTATCATACATGTATGATGCTTCGTTGCTGTCTTAATGGTGACTGAAGAAAGACAATCACAAGGGGGAACATCGATTTTATTATGTATGTAATAAATTCACCTTATCAGCACCTTTCAAAATCTAGTTACTGCAACTTTAACTTCTTTACATTTATTTTTCAACTTTCTCACCACCAACACCACTTGTAATGAGTTGATAAAACAGTAATTCTTCAGTTTCACCTTTCAAAGCATGGGGACATAATTCATAGTGGGTTCTCCATTCTGAATTATCAGCTCAGAAGAGAGACCACACTAAATACACAGTCATTATGCTTTCAACATTTCCCCAATGAACGTTCGCACTGCGTTTCTCTCTAATGGTCATGATTTTGAATGCATTTAAAATATTTCTAAGGTCTGCATTAATTAAAATAAGTATGCTGATCTTTAAATAAACATATTTCCTCCACTTCCTTTTTTTAATGTCTAGATTTCCCCAAACTGAATATTATATTTCTTATACGCGCACACTCCAGAGAGAGAATGGTGCTAACTCTCTATTTATAAAATGGCACTTCACATCGGAAGCGGAATTTTTGTAACTCTTATAATTTTCAAACTTCATCCAGAAATCGAATATATCCACCCCAATCGAGGCTTTTGTTGTCCACTTTACTAGCCAGGAGGCAATTCGTATATTTTACAGATTATTATATATTATTGCTTAAGTTGTTTTATTTAATATGTTTAATGTGTAGATAATTAATTTTAGATGTACAATATCAATCAATTAAACAAATTATACAGTTCAATTCTTTACCTTGAACTAAGTCTCTGGTCGCATGTGATACTTAATATAACTATGTGTTCTTCTAACTCTTGGGCGCGATATACAAGAAATCAATTTTTGAAAGACATACAAGATCTATTTTCTTTATTAAAATACTTTATCTTAACATATATATATAAGATAATTTATTGCTCTTAATGACAGTGAAAATATTTATAGATAAGAACCATAAAAACGAAATCAAGAAGTCTTTAAGCTTCTGTTTCGGAGCGGTAAAAATATGTTCATTCAGCTCCTTTGTGGAAGAGCAGTTTTAACTTCAACATAAAAAAAAATGCGTCTTATAAAAAATCATGTTAAATGATTTTAATAAATAATCAATTTTCGAAAACATATTTTTAGTAGCCTACTAAGAAATTGAATTATTTTTTAAATAACTTCTTTAAAATTTATTAGTAGCATTTTTGCGAGAACAAATTGAATTAAACTAATGTATTTGTGATAACTGAGTTCAGAAAATATTTTATTTTGCATTATTAATTCAAATATATAAGTGTACAATTCTTTAGAACACTAGGAAATGATAATAAATTAGATCTCAAAACTAACGCATACTGAATCAAAGCAAATCTGATTAAAGTGTAAAAAAGATGGAGTTTTATGGAATTATAAATATCAAAAAAGATTTCCGTCATAAAAATCGATATTACCTCTCTGGAGCGATATTTTTGCTACCCGCAGAAATCTGATAATATTTGTTTTTTTGAAACCAAAAAACTGCCTTGTTTCGAAATAATTTAGATGCCAATTATTTGTCTGTTTTCTCTGAAATAAGAAAACATTTTTCGAAGTATTTAATGAAACGAAAATATAATACATTTCTTCCTATTTTATACTTTAATGGCCATGATTTTTAAGACTAATTGGACATAAAGCAGAAAAAACAAAGTTAAAAGTTGAAATTAATTACTGTCTTCAAACAAATATGTTGAATAAAATTTATTTACGAAAAATAAATGCAATTATTGGTCTTCAGCTAACAAGCAATAATTGGTTATTATTATATTGAATTTTGCTCGTATATTATTTGTTTATTTTCCCGATAGCGACTGTTGCTTTTTTTAACTTCTTCCAGAATTTTCATGAAAATCAGTATAGGTAGCATAGCATATGCAGTATAGACATGTAAAGAGTGAGCTTAAATTGTAAATAAATAATTACCGTTATGTTCCTAGTAAAACAGTGAACACGGTAAAGTAAAAATTCAGTTAATAATGCATTTCCATCTTTGCATGGCCTTAGATGTTGCATTTTTTTCTTCAATTCCTACTATTAGTTCACATTCTCTCTCTCTCTCTCTCTCTCTCTCTCTCTCTCTCTCTCTCTATATATATATATATATATATATATATATATATATATATATATATATAATCAAAAAATTTTGATAATTCACTTATATTAATTGTAATTCTTTAATAAAAAGTAACAAAAATATTTTTTTAACCAAGTAGGAATTGACTTTAATTTTTTTATATATTACTTGCTACTATGTTCATCTGATAACTTTTTGTAGCAATCTATAAATCTACTCAATTTTTCAGTACTAGCTTCAAATATTCTATTGTTCAAGGGACTTAACTTTTTATATGTAATCATTCATAATTTTATCATACATTAAAAATTATAATACATGATTAATTTGTTAATTAGCTGAAAGGTTTAAAATCAAAACTTCACATTAAACTGTAATGGAATAAACTCATGTGTGTATTGTTTTAACACTTTATAATGTTACAAGCACTCTAAATCCTTTATTCAAAAAAGTGGGATGAATTACATAAAATTCTTATATTAGCTGATACCCAGCGCGTTGCTGCCACAGAAAACATGTGAAAAACAATGGCTTCAAGTGTGCAGATTGAACCTACACACTTGAAGTGAAAGTGATTTCGCCATGTAGATGTCCATCGAGAATTCAAATTGAATGTGAAACTTTATTAGTTTGAAATCAAAAGGCATCTCAGTGGGAACAATGGGAATATGTGAAATGGCACATCTTTTCCAATCGGTTTTCCGTTAAAAATAGTTGTCTTCCTTCTTACTTCATATTGGTCTTTTGATTCTGATACGCGCGATCAGGCATATATAAACATTTTAAGTGACAGAAGTTTCGAGGCATATTTTTTCTCGGAACAATAAACAAGATACACCCTTTTATAACCGAAATATCATCTGTCGATTCACTAAATAAATATAAAAATATCTATTCGCATTTTAAAATGTCCATTATATATAACTTGATCGGTATAGATAATAATAACTCTATTTTGTAAGTGTGAGATAAACTATGTGCGGTTTGCCGCAGACAAAATATTTTGCTCCCTAAATGAAAATAGTCTGTGGATATTCATTAATGAGAAGAAAAATTTAGAGCTAGCAGTAAATGTTTTTGATTTCCTTTCACTCAGATAGATTGTCATCAAACATAATAATTTTACTTTGTTTGATTTATGTGCGATTGTTTCTGGATAACTTGGGCCGTTTAATGTTTGTTTTTAGTCAATTGCCGCGCACAAAGTACGAACAAACAAAAATTCATTTTTATATATTAGATATGATAAATGCTCTATATCTATAACTTTCGAGCAGATGCAAGCAATAAATTGACCAGGTGCCATCGCAATCGTTTGAAAGGTACGACAGCGCATAAGACAGGACAAACAAAAAAATTTCCTTTTGATATATTTGATGACTTCTCGGAAAATCCGCAAAAGAATCTTCATCCGTTTTGAGAACTATTAATTTTTTTGAAAAATGATATCAGAAAAATTGCCATTCTTTCTATGGATGGAAGAAAAGCAAGTAATAATAAATTTACATCAGTTTAGTATAATTTTAATAAAATAATTCTTACATTACTTTAAATATTAAAAGTGATTTGTCTTATTATGTACATGCTTTGATAAAAGATGTTGTTTCGAGTATAACTTTCTATTTCCTAAATAACCTTTAACAATCTCATTCCTTTAAATAAACAATAAAAATTGGTTATGAGATTCTGAAGGGAGAAAAAAAAGAAAGAAAAAGTAGCGAGGGAACAGAATTTTCTCAAGTTGAAGTAACCTCCTCTCTATAATCATTGATAAAAATATGTAAATAATAATAAATTTGAACCCGTTAAGTTCAACCTCAATAACATAATTTTCCTGCGTTTCATGAACGATGTTAATATTTTGATTCTTATTTACTTTCTTACTATACATTTCTGACAATCTCGCTTTTTCATCGAAACAGGCTTCTCTCAGGATGAAATAATTCTTGTTTTTCCAAATAGAAGATAAAGCCATATTAATACTGGAAGTCACAGATTTACATCAGTTTAAAGAATTTTCATTTAGATAATTCTTATGTTGCTTTAGAAGTGTAAAGTTTTATTTTTTACTCATTACTTGCATGCTTTTAGAAAAAAGATTTTATTTTAGTCTATTTTATTTACAAAATTATTTTTAACACTCTTTTTTCTATGATAGAAAACTTATCTCAAAATAAAATAGTCATTTTTCCTGAATCGAAGACAAAAAGTTTATCTTTCTAGCTAGCAAAATGAATATAGGGATCCTTAAAATGCAACATAATACATAAAAAACATTTACTTTTAAGGAAATAAGGAGGTGGAGTTAACAAAACTAAGGTATCAGATATTGCAATGAACCTCTAATGCTGATGCATTTTCAATTAAGCACACCGGCTTTGTTCAAAAACAATCAAGATCATTGGAAACTTTTGTTGCGTTTGTAATTGTTAATAGTTGATTCCATTCGATGCATTGAAGTATTTCAATTATTTTTTTGGCCGATTAATATATTTCTTTCCGAAGAAAAGGGCGTTTATTAAGGTTTCCTCTCTTAGAATTAATTATTGAAGCGCAGGTCTGCATCAGCGAAAACTTTTTTGGGGGCTTTAATTCCTTCGGATGTCTTTACTTTTAATTAATATGCACAAAAAAAACTTTTCCAAATGTTTGTTTTTTTTCTGCTCCCGTGGAGACGGAAAAGAATGATCTTAGCCGTTGGGGGAGGGGTAAATGGAAAAAAAATTCATCATTTTTTTTAATTATTCAACCTGCTCTCTTTTTTTCCTACTGGGAAACCATCTTTTTTTCTTCTACCAAAATTGGAGTTTTCTTATAGTTTAAGTAATGAGATGGGAAAAATTTATTATTAAACGCTAAGCATATTACTGAGATAGAAATGAACTGAAAAAGATGGAAGAATTTTTTTAATTAGACAGTCACCTAAAGAAAAGAAATTTCGAAGAAAAGAGCCTTATTAAAATATTTTACTACTTTTTAAAAATGTTGAGAAGAGAATTATTTCTTCAAAAAAATTACTTTGAATAATATTAATCTTCACTTATTTGAAGAACTAAACCGAGTTTCTCTTCGTTACAGAAAATTTGAAATGTTACTGTATTTCTCTCACTTAAATTAAATTTTCGAGCGAATCTCCTTTAGAGACCTCATCTTTCGAATTTGCGCTCAGATCTATTGTAGCCTTTTAGAATGATTCTTTAAAACTTAGTGAGATCATGAGATTCTCCCAATACATTTTCAATATGTGCTATTTCATTATGTATAGCAACAATTAAAATGAAAAATAGTTTTAAATTCTATTTTTTAAGATTTAATTTACGACTTTTAAATTATCTTCATTCTCATATTTTATATGAAATGACAAAACAATTTAGTTTTCATTTTAAAAACTAATCTCCTTCTGTGATCAGCAATTTGCTCACCATATTGATATAATTAATTTAGTGACGCCAACGAAATTTGATTTATTAAATATGGCATCAAATGAAAGTATTAATTTAAATTATATTTATACAATAATAATAGAAAAATCAGATTTGTCAGCTATGCTCTCAAAGTAGTGAAATAAATTCAAGAATTGAACCAATTGTTGAGTCTGGAGACTTTTTCAGGGTCATATTTTGTGATATATCTGAAAATTATAGAGCAGAAAAGGCAACCATTGATGACAATTTGGGCATCATAAGCTTTCAAATGAAATAAAAATTGAAGAAATGGCCCAATAATTAAAATTCGAAAACTCAGTCGTGGTTTTTTAGAGTATTCGCAGTGAAATATTGTTTACGAGAATTGGTTGGAAAATGAACAAGCAACCATTGATGATATATCTAGGGTTCATAAACATTAATATAAAATGAAAATTGGGTCAATAATTGGGGCTGCGAAAGTAGACTTTTGTTTCTTAAGCATATTTTAAATATATATGTTTTAGTTAGAAATTGAATAAGTTCATCTTCGACGTATTTATGAAAATAATATCTCGCTGTTGTGTTTGAATGGGTCTTAGATTTGATTGCACTTTATACTGAAGCTGACCAGGTTTTAAAAATGTATAATACATCTTTTGGTATCTTTTCGTTTTGTGTTTTTAGACGAAAAACAAGACTACTTATTTTTCTCTATTATCCAGTTGTTGAAACCATGTTTAATTAAAGTTTTTATCATAATTCGTTACATTGTGAAGAAGAACAGTATAATGGATATAGTTTTCATGATTAACCATAATTTTTGGAAGCCAGAGAAACTTATATTTTCATTTCTATGAGTAAAAGCAAATTTTATCTACACTGAAATAAAATTGCTATAACTTTTATAAAGCACATGGCTCAAGCATCTTGCTTTTGTGTGGTTGTATTTAAAGGTAGAAATGCACAAAAAATGTTAAATCTGATTTTTATTACTAAGCATTTTCTTTTATTTTTTGCTAGTTATATATTTCAGCATACAGCAAAATTCTAATTTATAAGTATATTCCAGTTTGGCACTGAACATGTTTGATCACATATTGATTACTTTTATTATAAGGACTCTAAGAATCAAATTTTAATGATTTAAACATGTAATTCTTTTGAATAATTCAAATTTCTCCTTACGATGAAACATTTTCACAAAACTATTTCAGTTTCAGACAACTACTTGAATGCAGTAATCAATTTTTCTGTTTGAAAGCAAATTAGGTTTAGTTTTTCATAACATTTATGATATTCAACAAAGTTTATTCAGCAAGTTGGTTAATTAGTATTTAATTAAGTATCGGTCAGCGATTTCACAAAATTGTTGAAAGAAAAATTTATTCCAGCCGATGAAAAACTACTTTTAAACTAAGAAATTCTTCGTCCCTCTTTAGCTTTTAACACATATATGTTATCGAATTGCTTTAATTGAGTCTTAATAGAGAGAGAGTTTTGAAGTCACGAATTAAAAGTAATTTCATCTTTTTCATTATTATAAAATCAAAATTGTTATTTTAACTACTGGACTTGCACTTGTCACTGAGTGGTATCTTCATAGTATCTATATATTTTAATTCTTCGTGAGATTGAACCACTGTAGTTTAAGGCCATAAGTCCTAATGAGGTGCATCAATATAAGATGACATTCTCTAATCTTTATTTTATTACTTCTATTATTTTTAATCTACAATCATTTTTCAATTCTTTTTTCTTTAATTAATAATCTTTAATTAGTTTACATAAAGCCAACGATCTCAAAAAGTGCACAGAGATTGAATCTGCCGACAGTTCAACCCGGGGTCACCATTTGTTTTTAGATTTAAAAACACATAATATTCCTTTAAAGGGTAAAATATAGTTTCCCCAGTTATGGATTCAATAAGGTTCTCTTTATAGAACCCGCGGAAAATTTGCTGGTTCTTATTTTCAATCTTGTGATCATCCAATTGCTTATATAAATACGGTGCTATAAGCACTGAGAGCCCAAGATGGCATTATGCTATGTATTTTTATGTAGTGCTGTTGGCTTAGTTCACTTTATGGCATAGCTATGCTATGTATTTAATAAGAATATACATATTTTTATTTTTTCGTATACGAAGTATTTAAAGAGAAATTATTGTGATTGTCAAAAAATTCTAACTGGAGATTTTGACAGATTTTCAATTTCCCTGAAATCGATATCTTGACAAATTTTCATTTTCCATGAATTCGAAATTCATTTTTGAAATTCTTTCATTTAATCCACCTGTCCGTCTGTCTGTAAACACTGTAACTCTGAAACGCTTTGATATAAAAGGAAGAAATTTGGTAAATCTATTTTATACCAAATTTGTTGATTCCTTTCAAATTTTAAGTGAAATTCATTAAGAGCATGTCTGTGCTAATATCTCAGTACAAGTGAACACGATAACTGCAGAACTTAAAGATCTTGATAAATAAAATTAGAAACATAAGTTTAGCAACAAAAATATAAATTCGTAGCAAATATTAAACCAAATCTGTCAAAAAGTTGACCATCTATCGGTCGGTACTTTTTGAGATCTTATATATACAATAACTGAAAAATGAAGTCACTTGAATAAATTAAATTTAGCATGTGGCCTTGCGAATACATTTGTAGTTTTGTTTTTTGTGTACAATTTTGTTTTCAATCGACCATAGAAAGAAGACCAAGGAAGAAAAAATGCATCCAAAATACATATTTAATTAACGGGCATATTAACTATATGCTAAATATCAATTGCCAAAAAATCCTCAAGAATCCATCGATATATTTTCTAGATTTATTCCAAAGATCAATTAACTTATTTAATATTGTTCAACAATGTCGTGCATGGTCTTCGCGGTCTTGCTCAAGTTTCACAGTTTTATGTCAGGAAAGAGATAAAAACTTTTATTAGAGAGTATGCGGGAAAGTTTTGGAGAGACCATTCCCATTGGTTAGAAATATGAATAATAAAGACTGTAGGTTTTCATTTCATGAAAAAAACGCCGTGCAAATACAGAAAAGTGTTTCGAATGTTTAGATACTCGCTTCTTTATCTTCAGTAAAAGTGTAAGTGCCTCTCTCATTTGTATAGATTGCCTCATTTTTTCCCTACCCAAAAAGTTGTCGGACAATAGCCGCAACAACGCCGTCTATTTCTGCTGTATCTGGGTCGTAAAACGAGTAGCATCCTTTTATCTGAATAAAGAGTAGGATTGTTTTATTGCTATGTATCTACCTGATATATTTTCTTGTACCTTCTCCAGATCTGTTTTAATTATTAAAGTATCTATATCCATTATACAAAGCGAACAGTTTTTCTAATTCTAGTGATCCAGTAAAAAAAAGGGGGTTCTATTTCAAAAATGTATTCAAGCTACAAAACTGTAAAAAGAGAGAAAAAGAAAGCTTACAGGCGTGGTTGATAAATTAAGAAGCACTAACTGTAACTCGAAATTTTGGAAAACCCTTGCTACTTGCTAATCATAAAAATAAATCTGCTTTCTTTATTTAATCATAAATGGATATAAAGTCTAATTTCTGATCATTCAATTTTTCTTAGCGAAGAAAATGCGACTCAGTACGAATTTATATCATACTTTGCAACTGAAACTATTTACAATGCCGTTGCATCTGAATATTACAACAAAACTCTACTCAGAACCATTACGCCGTTACTTCCAGAAATTAATCAAACTCTACTCAGAGCCATTATAACAGACATTAACAAAACTCTACCTAGAACCATTACACCGGTATTACCAGACATTAGGCATAACATTGGAGATGCACAAGAAGCTGTGCATAAAATATCATCGTTATATACATGGGCTTTTCCAGAATCCTTTCGTGAAGAGAACCCTTCCGTAATCCTTCCATCTCACTCCAATAAAGCAGCGAAAGTGATTATTAACCTTCCATCATTTTTATGTGAGTTTTAAATGTTTTTTTAATCCATAAATGTTTTATTCGGCACTTCATAGGTGATTCGAAAGACTGTTTCCCATTTATCAGTTTTACAGTAAGTTCTTGTACACTTTTATTTAATTTGTTTTATTTTATACATATCAAGATGGAACATTCAATTTAGATGTACAATAATTCTGCAATTTCATAAAATTGAGCATTCTTGATGAAAATATTCTAACGTTTAAGAGACTTGATCATTAAACCTATTGATGTAATTGAAATTTGATTCCCTAGTGAATCCTACCTTGAAGTGAATTTAATAAGAAACTAATAAAAAAAATTTAAGAATTTAATAAAAATTCTGTAATATTTATAAAAATGAATCATAAATTTAAAAACTAATAAGCAGAAAATAGTTTCAATAAAAAAATTATATCTCATTTTCACTTTAGTGCTTTAATAAAATTGTGCTTTTAAAATTATTTTTATTTATTCATTCTTAAACACTTTCATAATTTCTAAAAATTATGTTCTATCATTTCATCAAGCAGAAATATTGATTTTTATTACCATAATTTGTGAAACCAATTTTTTATACAATAAAATAATAGTTTTTATTAATCAAAAAGTTTAATTCTTTCAGATAAAAACATTCACTAATAAATATTGGTCGGTTTTTCATTTTAAATTCAATTTTATTGCTTTAAAATAATTATTCTCTTTTATTTATATTTGAGTTTGTTTAGAATTCGAAACTTCTACAATTTATTCCCAAAAATTTTAATCAAGCATTTTTAGCATCAATTAATATAATATAAAATCCTATATTCTACAAAGATTAAACAAATAAAGGGGCAATTTTCGTATTTTTGAAATTTTAGACAATTGTTTCTGTCTGGTTACTCTAAATCTAATTCAAAAACTCTATCGTTAAATTTTCTAACATTCTTCTTCCTCTTTTTTACTGCCAGTATTGAAGAAATAGTTTTAATTATTTTCAAATAATCAAACACTTCTCGATATATATATTTTATAAGGATTCCTACTTATAACCAAAATTTTTTTTGTTCTGATAAACGAACTGATTCATTTATGAGAACCTAGCAGATTTTGATTGCTTTTGCACTTTGAATTCACACAAGTTCTATTATTTCATCTTAAGAATCTTCTAACATCTCTATTCATATTTCTAAGCATTAATTGAAATAAAAAGCAATATTTCTATAATCCAATTTTAATGGAAGCAAAACTTTTCACGGTAAGAATTCTTTCATACAAATATATCTATTCAAGTTTTAACAAAGGAACCATTTCCTTAATTTTTGAGAGGCTAGCGAATCCTGGTTGCCTCTTCATTCTGAATCCAATTCAATCATTCCAGCGTAAGCTTCAACTTGAGGTGGCCATTACCAAGTCCGAAGTTAATGTTACTGAAAGGGAATGCCAAAGGCGACGCTGTTAATAATCAAAGCGCTCGTGCGTAAATTTGTGGTTAAACCTTCCTTTCCCCCGAGAGATTTAAAACGCGTGGCTGCTTTCGCTCAAATGCGAAGAATTATCAGTTGCAAACCAATTTCGCCAGCTTTGCTCACACTGGAAGAAACAGCTGTTTTTCAAGCGGCTTAATGACTTTGGATTACAGATCGAAATTAATATCTACCCCACATTATATTGCATATTCCACCGTTTAGATTAAATGGGGTTTTCAAAGATCTAAATCCTTTTTCTTCTAAGAAGGAACATAAAAATATATCTGAGCGACTTGAAATACCTCTAGATGTTATATGATACTTTGGAAATTATGCAATATATTTGTGTTTCTCGGGTATTTATGCAACATTTGTTCAGTGAAAGAAATGTTATTAAATTCGAACATTTATAATCAATTGCTTCTCATCAGAAATTTCATTTCTATGGCGCTTGTAAGTATTGGATAATAACATCTGATTGCGATTTGTTTTATGTTGTGCTTTGAATTCGTGCTCCTTTTTCACCTTCAATATGCGTAGTGAATTTCAGAATTAAACTTTCTCGGCATATCTGATGTGTGTGATTGAACTCCATTTGGATAATTCGTAAGATACTATTGTCTTTCAATGAGAGCTTTACTAAAAATTATATTAACTTTCTTCGTAATTTATTCATATCTTTTAAACAAATGTTTTTAATTCGAATATCTTTTTACTAATTAATTTAAAATTACTTTTGGCCTATCGAAACAGAACAAAGAATGACATGAAAGCGTGAAAATTGTGTAATAACACATAGTATTGCTCGCTATGTTGTATGATATTGAGATAATAAAGATAATAAAATCATTTTGAGAAATGATATTAAAATAGAAGAGTTCAGTCAATACAACCCTATTCTTTTTCAGTACTTCTGTCTAAAAACAATGTTTTCTATTAGATAAACTAACTAGAGTTGTTTAAACAATATCCTTTTCTTGCAAGTACATTAATATAATTCGAAAGATATTTTGAGATTCATATATCTTATACAGTAAACCCCTGTGCAGTCTTTTTTGAAAGAAATATAATATCAATAAATAATGATTGAATCTTTTGATAAAACATTTGTTTCTATAATAGTTAATAATCAAAGTTCTCTTATATATTTCATTGATGGTTTGGAGCTTTTCAAAATTTTATGCAACAAATTTATTCGTTCTTTATATTTTTTTTTAAATTAACGGAAAACTTAAAAGCTCAAGATACGAAATATGATTAGTATATAAAATCAAAATAAGCTTGAAAGATTAAATATTAATTTATTTAAATTTTTAGCTCCACAAACTTTGATTGCTAGTTCTTCTTGATTGTAAAATGAAGATTTGATTCAAATAGAAAAAAAGTAGAAAATTTGACAGTAAAATTTGTGCTTAGTTTTCTTTTCGAAATGATTATGGAAATATATTATCCACAGATATTTTAAATGCCTCGACATGTTTTAATTTGAGAAAAATGAAAACTAATTTTTTGACATTTCGATGCAATAATCATATTGTAATGAATTAAATTTATATACTATTATGCTTACAATGCTTATCTGTGTTGGTAAAATCTTTTTTTTTCACATCAGTTAATTAAGAAAATAGTTTAAATAAGCTTTTATAATAAATATATGTATTTTTGCTAATTTCAATCATAATTTTATATTAAAATAAATTAAACAAGAAAAATGAGTTGTGAAGGCAAAATTTTCTGACAAATTAAAAGTAGTAAACGTTTTGCTGGCGAAAGATTTGAAAGATTTTCAACTTTACCAAATAAGTTCATTGATTATTTTTAAGAACTATTAATCCTAAATAAATACAGTATATCATTCTATTTATAGTTTTTAATCTTTATTTGAAGGTCTATACTTTAAATTTAGTTATGTAGAAAAATTTTTGATTCTCATTGGATAGGCAATACTATTGTTTTTGTTAATAACCTGAAAGGTATTGGTGAAATTCAATGAACCATTCATCAATATAAATATAAATATTTGAAATGTTGAAATAATATTTTTATATTCTTCAATCATAAAGTAGAACTAAGACTGTTTAAGGAAAAATCCTCTTTCCATTTAAAAACTTTTTACTATCGAAAATTTGATGAAAAGAAATTTCAAATTAAGTTATAAAAATGCGAAAAAAAGGCTGATAATTGCCTATCCACTTAATTGATTTTAATTCATATAAAAACTTATTTAAAAAATCACAATTCTGTTGCGTAGAGATTTATAATAACTAAGACGTTTTGAAAGAAAGATAACATATAATTTGTAACATTTCCTTATTTTATCAAATATTGTTATTTTCTTTTGGCAAGTTTTTTTATAATCTCTTGCTTATCATCATTTCTTTACAATTCGGGGCAGTTTGTAATATGTCGTACTTCATAAGATACTTAGTAATTATGGTCTTCATCAACCCGAATAAAGGACATTTTTTAACTTTTCCCAATATCTGTCATATTTAACAAATATTGACATTTTTCACGTCATTCAGTTTGATTAATTTATTTGGAACTTCGGCGAGTGAGAAGACCTTTGGATTCAAAAGCATCGTTATATAGAAATAATCTTTTGTAACAATAAAGAGTAAATTACTCGTAAAGGACTTTCAAAATCAAGGTCTTGAAGAAAATTTATTTAAAAGAAAAATTCTTCAAATGAAAATGAGTTGAAAAGAGGCTCTATTGTATTTAAAATTCTAAAGGTTAGTAAACAAGTCAAAATTGAAAGGAAAAAACCAATATCGATAAATAAGTGTGTACTGAAATCTAATAAATTACTTTCTCCAATACACAAATGTACAAAGGATAAGTACACAAGTACTTCAAACACAAATATACAAAGAGAAAGTAATATTAGCTTCAAGCATTCGACTTCAAGATTTAAATAGATCTCCTCAATTCAGTATATAAAACTTGTTATCGGAATTAAGTTTTGCCAGATGATAAAGACCTATATTAAATTTAAGGTGTAATACGTCAATAAGAAATCTGTCTATCTGGCCATTTACACTCAAATATGAAGATGCATTAACACAAAGAGGCTACTGGATAAAATGTGACTTACTATCTTCAAATTTTAATATCTTTATATAATTTTTGAGTAAATACACTAAAAAATATATTACCTGTCTCCCAATCCATGAATTTTGGGAAAATAATAATTCATAAATACAACAGATTGGACGTGATAGTACATTTTCTACTCAAAAATAGATTACCTGCATCAAATTAGGCTCTAAATTTGTCTAGAAAAGGTAATTGATTCTCAATATGTATATTTAATTCTTCCCCCAATACGATGAAGCTTATCTCAAAATTCATCATATTCTGAAAATATACAAAAATTAAAAAAAATAATAACCTTCCTGCTGGCATTTTTAATTTTATGTGTTTTAAAACTAGAATTTTGCAATGTTTCCGGTTGTGAAATGTATTAAACTGTTTATTATTCTCTAGTAAAATAAGTTATTTAATAATACACAAATAATCCTTTCACTCTCAAGAGATTTCCCCTTTTCAATCATTGTAGTAGAAACTTGTTTGTCTTTTTTGCTCAACAGAAACTGCAATTAAAATGGGAATCAATATCCTGTTTGATCATTTTATCCATAGCTATGAGAGTGTAACTAGGGAATTCGTTTAGTTCATAAATGCGATTAATTTAATTATTAAGACATTAAAAATTTAGCTAACAAAGAAAAAAGGTTATATGAAGCGTCGAAGTTAATTGAATCGTTGCTCAATATATACCTCTGCTTTGCATCTTCTTCCAACTATTTTTACTCTTAGAATTGGATTTTATACATTAGTTTTAATTTTAAATATTGTTTATTCATTGATACTCATTTATCTATACAAGCGGTTATGGATAGTTACCACCAAGTTAATAAGGTTACATTCTAAAATATATTAACTTTTAGGGCTAGTTTAATTTTAAAAACAATAACAAGTTTCTTTAATTGTAGTAAATCTAACATTGCTGTTTTAAGGGTAATTCTTCCTCGCCTATATTTTTTTCCTTAATTTAGTTAGAGTTATATAATTTTTATAATTATTTTAAAGTCTACTAATCATTGCTTTATTTCACTACTTTCACAAAAACCTATCTCTGAAAACTTTGCTTAATGTTCAAATTATAGAACTTAAAATGAGCGCAATAACAGCAAAGAATCAGCGAGAGTCATCACTTCGAAACTCTCTAATAAATACTCTCTCATAAAGGTTTTATCACTATTATTTACTAGAAAAATCAATTCATTAATTGAAAATAAGAATGTGTATTAAATATACAAGCATAGCGTGTTTTTTTAATATTTTAAGATTAGGTTAAACATAAGATTGATTATTTACAGCATCTGAAATAATTTATTTGCACTGAGTTAACAAATTCAAATAACTAATTAACAAATGAACGGAACAAGCAGAAAACACATTTAAAAATTCAATGTCTTTTAAATTATCAGAGTGATATTTTTTAAAATGTACTTATTTATGAAAATTTTGGTATCACATTCGTCAATATATTGTTTCCTTTTAAATTTTATGAAAAGTCAGCACAATTTTTATTTTTACATTGTCTAAAGATGTATACTTGCGGAATTTATGATTTTACATTTTTGATTTTTACATTTTTGATAAAATTATATATTTATTGTATTACTTTTATTTGAAGAGCTTTTCAAAAACAAAATTTTAACTAAACATATTGACTAAGTTTTTAAATAATTTTAATTGAAATTTAGTTCCAAAACCAGATGTTTCAATTATTTTTTTCATTGCATTATTTACATAATTTCGTGTAACTGCCTTGAAATTTCAGAGAAAATTGTATGCAGTGTGATTTAAAATTATTCAAATCTTGTCAATACTTCCTTATAACTCTTTTAACAACAATCTCTTAACTGTATGATTTCTTTTCAAATAAATTTTTATATTTATGTGCAGAAAACGCAAGAAAGAGATTTTTAAAATTATTTTTTAATTTAATTTTTTATAAAAGGAATTAATTCTGTATTTTAATTGTTTTTTTACTTGAAAACTTTCTTCAAGTCCAAAAGATAGAGAACAATATTTTTATTAATGAGCTCTTAATTAATTTCAATTAAAAAAAGGCAAAGCTAGTAGTTTTCGATAAATGAATCTGTGCAACGTAGGATTAGCAAAGAAGCTGTTTTCACGCTTTAGATACTATGTAAATTTAGTTTTACCGTTTTATTTGATTAAATGTTTTATAATAGTAATAGCATTACCTAGGAATCTTAAGAAACAAGATTCAGAAAGACTGCACTTTCGCAAGTTTTAGGCAGCTTCTCAGTTCTATAAGTCATACTTGGTAAAAAGAAAATCTTTATTTTCTAATATCCATTATTTAAAAATTCCAACTCTTTTTGACAAAAACTGGTCAAATAATAACTATTTAAGGCAAATGGGAGTCCCAGAAGAAATTATTTCGAAGAAAACCATAAGTTTTAAAGAAGTAAAATATTTAAACGAAATGAAAAATTGAAGTGGCAAATCTTTTTATTGGTTTCAATATTAAACAAAAAAACAGGTAAAACAAATCATCAACTTAAATATCTTTTGTAAAATTTATTTTTTTAAATTATCTCAAAATGAATAATCTAGCGGACTGAAAATTTAACGACCACAGGGCCACTCATAAGGTTCTCCATGTACATTACTGCAATTTGCAAAAACATTCATCAGAAAAATACGCAGATGAATAGATTTGTACGCTGGAATTTTAACATGATGAAGCCTCATTCTTAACGAATTCTATACCTAAACAAACTCTTCTAAATAATCAGATAACGGTCCAAATAAAATATTCGTATATTTAACAGACGTTAAAGCATCATTGAAAAAGAATCGTCCAATTAAAATACTCTTATATTTCCTGCACCAGACATTTACAAACCAATGAACTTGATGTTTATTTTGTCATAGTTAAAAATATTTTCTAGTGAACAAAAGAGATTGTCCTTAAATTTTAACTCATGAACAGTCAGAGAAAAAAATTATTTTCTTATATGCCATATAATTTTGCATCTAATTTTTAGTACTTTGAGCAAAATGTCTTTCAGCCGAATTCAATTTTAATTTCGGGAGTAGGACAAATATTACTCTTATAATTGGATTTTCTTTAAATATGAGATCTAATGACAATCTTATGAATTAATTGACTTCATATTAAAAATACTGAATACTTAAAGGTAGTGGGTTTTTATTTTTTAATTTATGTCCCTATAAAATAAACAGATAATATTCCAGTAATTAAAGAATAATAATTTAAAGTTTAAGTTTTAAGATGTTATTAATTAATAATAATTGTTTTGTACCATATTTCCTCGTGTCGCTATTCTATTAAAGGCAAAAAGGAATTCAAAATCTAGTTTCATTAAATATTTATTTTCAGATCTTAAAAATTTCATTGATTGAACTAAAGAAATCATTAAATTCTTTACATTTTTCTAAAAATAATCTGTAAATATACATCAGTGAACATTCAGAGATAATTTTTATTTGCTGCTCATTGGTAAATAAACGTTCCACTTCCAATATGACCTGAATGATCAATGGTAATTCTCATCCTTAATTTCATAAAAATTATCAGCAAACTAGCAAATTTTTGCTGTTTTCATATAAGAACGATTTGTCATAAAAAAACTAAAAAAATATTTGAAGGTATACTGGAATTGTAACTGTAAAATGGTTAAAAATAGACATATTTAATCTCTTTAAATCAAAGAATTCTTTCCGGGACAATAGTTATAATACTTCATATTGAATAATCGCAAGAAATCCAAATCTAATAATTCCTTAATGTATGATTTCAGTTTACTGACCACATCTTAAGACTGCTCTTGAGATCACGTAATTCATTAGTCAAAATCGTTGGAAATAGTATTACAAGTAGTGTATGGGTTTCCATAATTTAGTTAATTTCTTTAAATAAATTACAATAATAACTTATTATATACAATACTGTTGATATTTTAGAAAAAAGTTTGTCTATGCACATGATTAAGAGAAAATCTTCATTTATTTCAAATATCTTTCTATAGAACAACTTGAGGACGTACGATTTTAAACATTTAGCATCTTTACTCATGGCTGGTCTTTACTTGGTTTCTGAGTATTTCATTGAGACAGCTGAGCTCTATCGTAATATTTCGATAATTAGCCCCCAGTAGTTATATGTAAAATTTCATAACTCGGTCTGTTTAAGTCGTAAAAAAATGAACATTCTTTTGCTTCAAATATGTGCAAAGAAAATTTTATTCAATATGATTAATAGTATAGAGAGGTAATTTATATTTCACAGATTTCTCAACATAACATTTATCGACTGAAAAAACACAAAATATGGCTCTTTTACTCGAAGTATTTGCGTACCTCTAATGATAAGAAAGTAATTATTAAGCGATGATATATTAAAGGCCTATTTACAAAAATATGCATAAAAGAACGATGCAAAAATTAATGGAACTTCAAACAAACAAAAAAGTGATATTTGCTTATATGTACAAATATTGTCGTTCGAAGATGTAGGAATTTTAAGAAATTTCAGTTGTTTAATTCCAATCAGCTTTTATTTGAAGTCTTCACATATCCTTTAAAGTCATGAAGTCTTAATTTAGTATTTAAATTAAGGAAACGCAGCCCAAGTGCTCTTAAGTAAACAGAGAAGGTAGAAGGAGGAAATTAGTATCACGATCACAGATTATATGGTTTTGAAACGATAGAATACCCGGATTTTTGCTAATTCAGGCCCTTTGTGATGTTTTCGGAAATCCAAGATTCGAGAGACTTGAGAATTGAAGTAGAAATGCATTTATCTTTAGTTTGTTGTATGTGGGGGGAAGGTATTTTTGTAAATTTGTGAAGAATTTTTTTTATCGATCGCAGATAAATTTAATTATATTATATACCCAGTGAGATAACTTATTCATAAAAAGTTCATTAAGCTCTAAAAATGGAACAAAACTCTATCCAAATAATTAATACTCCATCTGTATTAGTACAAAGAGAATAATCTAAAACTCAAAAAACAAAAAAGATAAATGTTTTGAAGGTAATTTTATATCGCCTTTTTAATTTTCTTTTTCTCATATATTTTAAATCTCTTATTTCTTCGAAATGCTGAGGAAAAGCTTTTCGCTTCAATTTCACTTGCTCAACAAGTTAATTTGAAAATTCATAACAAATTCTATGTAAAGTGGTTTACATAGAATTTGAAAATAAACACATATTTTCGTTTATACTATTGTTTTAATGGGAACTATATTTCACTTAAATGATATCTGATAATAAATTGTAACAAGAGGATCAATAGTACCATTATTTGAAATTATATATTTTATAATATTTAAACAAATTCTATGCAAATTATGTTTATCAGCTTTGAAATTATATTTATTAGATTTTTTTAATTAAAAGTCTAATATATATAAAAAGTCTGATAAAAAAAACTAAAAGTCCAATAAAAATGAAGGCAGGGAAATTCCAGGAATCTCCAGAAAGTGATTCCTTCTTCTCAAATTTCAATCTAGATAAACTACAATATAAATAAAGTTTCTATGACCTTGTGCTTATATTATTGCCCTTCACGGGATTGATATTTTCAGATACATATATGAAAATTAAAGGTATCTGATTCAAGAACAGAGCATCTCATGCCTCTATGAAAATTAACCTCTTTATAAAGTTTTATTTTATAAAAAAATTAGTTCAGTTTTATCTACAAATCATTAAAATGTATTCGGTATTAAAATTAGTGCGTTTAGAAAACTTACAATTATCATTTCGGAAACTATATCCTATAAAAAGTGGACTCTTTTTCCTTTCTAACTTGAGGATAAGATGATGAATTACGTGATTTTTTTTCTTATCTGATTTTTATTTATTATTATCTGCTCTTTTATCTACTTGGAGAGTAAGGGAAAAGGCTCGCATTCGCTTGTTGTAGATAGCGATCCGAAAGTCTCGAATTTTTCTCTCAATTTCACCAAATAGTGTGAGCGTGAATAATGTGTATTAAAACTGTGATCTCAAATGCCGTGATGTCGATGTGTCATGGAAATTTCAATTATTTAGATGTTATCTTAGGAAGTTATTAAGTTTCCAAATATTTCTGGGGCACAAATTATCGGATTTCATATCAAAAACCTTGCTCTTCAAATTTAGAAAAATGGTTAAGTGCGTTTTTCACTATTAATTCTTTGTATGCTATATTCTTCGGCATCTCCCCTGATTGTATTCTGATAGTTTTCTCAAAAATAAGTTTATTATGGTTATTTTAATAAAATAAGGAATAATCCTTAATAATAAATGAGTTTTTGAAAATCATCATTAAAAAATTAATATTTTAATCTTCAAAAATTAATTCACCATACTCACAAAGAGGAAAGTCTAGCATTTCCTATATATATGATATGTAGGTATACTTTCGAATACGGAACATTTAATTTTAAGCTACCTCGAAGTCCCAAATTGGACTTGATTCTCCTTAATGTATTATTTTTTATATATATATTTTAGATTTTTAAAAAATTCATTGTTTCCTCTGCATGTGGATTTTCTTATAATAGATATTTGGATTACAATTGTAATTATTTTGATAGTTTTAAGGTTGCGGAAATTTTTAATCTAGGAATGTTTTTTATTCAGATCTTTTCCAATCATAAAACTGTGGATTTTGATTACATTTTATTATTTTGCGTGCAGTGTCAAATAATGAAACTGAAGTCCATGCAAGAATTCATAATTAAAAGGAAATATTTTGTTTAGAAGAAAGAAAAACATGATTACAGTTGCACTTAATTGAAATGCAAAAACTGATAGGCAGAATGAGCTAGATTACAATAATTTACACTAAGAAAAAGCTTCGGGATAGTTAGTAACTTCCCAGAACAAGAAAAATAATTTTGATCCTGCAAGATTATTTACGAAAGAACTCTGATTAATTTCTTAGCTGCGAAATAGAAAAATGTACTTAAAGATAATTAGAGTACAGAATTTCTGAGATAGCTAGGATTTTAATCTTTGAATTTTTGAATAAAAATGGATGCATATTTTTACCTGAAAATAGAGATGTGGATAACTTATTGTTTAATATCGAATCCTATATATAGCTTTTCCTCTAAAACTACAAAATTAAAATTAATCTCAAACTCATCTTTTCTTATTAAATGCTTTCTTTCTCTTTTTGCATAATGAATTTTCCATTGATTTTCCAAAAAAAATCCCTAAAACATCTGCAATTAATCAAAACCAATTAAAAAATCCCTCAAGAGCGTAATCACAAGGGGATAAAATATATTAAATCCTTTTTGAAAAAAAATCATTTATTCAAAGGCTATATTAAACACCTTTTTACAGTCTCAAACTGCAATCGTTACTTTCTTCTATTTGAAACTCTCTTGTCACATTAAGTTTGAACGGAATTGCATTTATTGGGTTTTTAAAATCTTAATCAATATCTTGAATAAGAAAACAGGAGGCAATGCATCTAAAAAAGTATCCACGGAATATATTCAGAGAAACTGTTTTTGTGTTAAGTGATGAAATTGCATGTGCGTAAAATAGGGAAAAAATATATGCTACATATCGTTAGTTTTGACGGTTTCTCAATTGCCTATGCTAGCTTAATGGGTTTGTAGCGTGTTGTAGGTCCGCCCAATCCAGGTGGTGTGGCATTAGTTCCTCAAAATGAAATTAATTATGGCTGTTCAACCCCGTTTTGACATGCCGTATTTCTTCACTTGAACACCATCCAAGCCTCCTTCGAATGCGCCTCGCTTCATTTATTTAATGCTAAAAAATAGATTTTTATGCTCACGGAAAAGATAAATTTTTAGAACGGTTATTTAATAATATATTTCTTCTAAAATTCCTGCACACAGTAAAATTTATATTTCCAACGCATTTCGAAAATTTGAAAAGAAATTCTATGAAAGGTTTCAGAAAGTTTATTGAATTCAATTATAGGGTAGAATTCATATACAGATTGAATTTTTTAAAACTATTTCATCTCTCTTTCTTAATACGTTTTCATGGAGAAAGACCATATTTTGATATAAGCGTTTATAATATTTCTTGAACTTAATGTTACTTTTATTCAAATTTTTGTTAATGAAAATTTCACTCGAATTTAATTAAGCATAAAACTAATTATCGATGGTGATAATTATCTAATAAAACAGCCATCTTTTTAAATAAATTATTTTGATTCATATTACTATTCTGTAGTTGGTGAATTTTATGATTCTAAAGCAAGATTTGGATAAGCTGCGCCAAACGTATGAAGAATATCAATACCTAGTGAAATTCAACCAAAAAGAAGCATTTAATCTAATCTAACTTAAATAAATGAACAAATCCTTAAACTTAAATTAAAATCAAGTTAAAAGAGAAAATGATTTTTGGAATATGAGTAATAAGATTTTTTAAAATTTAATGTAGCGGTCTCATAAATAAATTACACCAGAATTTCTTCCGGGAAGTCTGCATTTAATACTAATGCATTAATCACTGAATTTTAAGAAATAGTTAAGAAATTTATATATCAGTAATAGGCAATAATAACAATGTTCAAAAAGAGGATTTGACTATAAATACACATCTTTTATTTCTTTAATTAGCTTTTATAAATTTTCCTCTTAGCAATGCTTTTGAAGTTATTCTGTGGATGGATTACCAATAAATAAAAAGGCATGAACTTTGGAGAAAATTAAAGAAAAAAGGGCAATTGACAAAGTGGTCTAATCTTTTATGCACTAGAAATGGAAATTGTCCCTTACATAGGAACTGAAGCTGTAGAAAATTGTTGAATTTTCAATTCTGTGGGGATCAAGATTTTTTTTTCTACAGATAAATAAATGTCAGATAACTCAATTTACGTTAATTAGTTACTGAGAAGAGTATGAAAAACCAAAAGCTCACATAGCACCGAATTTATGCTTGAATTTGAATTTTGAGTGAAATAATCAATTTTAAATGCGTGAAAAAATTGAATCCTAAACTATACTTTCAAGTGTGTATAATTCATTAAGAATGGGTAATGTGATTAATATGTTAATATTAATTATAATCTTGGTTATTAATAATAACCGTTTCGAAGTATTCATATTTATCGATTTATTGTATTGACCTTCTTAATTATCAGGGTTATTTTATAATATATGTAACCACACGAATTTCGTAACTATTTCTTAAATTCAGTCAGTTAAGAATGCATTTTTGTGAAATACAAAGTGAAATATAAAGTTATTTTTCAATTTGACGTTCAACGGTATATACAATTTCTTAACACTTGACATTTAAATATGTTAATGAACTAAAACAATCCATGTTTGTATTTTAAAACTTTAATTCTGTATTGTTTTGATCTTTAAAAAAACATGTGTATCATTCAACAAGAGATATTTAATGCTACAACGAATGGCTTTATTGATCAATAAGTTTGTTCAACGACCTACATTTATAATATTGGTTGTTTCCCAAATCATTTAAAAGTGACAAAATTATTCGAATTATTTTAAAATAATACAAAAGAAACAGAAGAAATGAAAAATTGCTTTTACTGCAATATATCTTTGATTCAGGCAATGAAAAAATTTAAATCAGAAATAAAATTCAAATATCGAAGTTGAAAAAATAACTCATTTTGAAAAGAAAGTTATTATCTTTAACTAATTTTAAATCAGCTTTGTACTAGAGGACATCTATTTTTTAAATTATTCGGAATGTACATAAATAAATTTCAAGTGACATATTTTTGCTTTGACCTTCTAGGTTTTCAAATAACAGTTTTCATATGAAAATAGAAATGTCTGCTATCTCTATAATAATGTTTATTTTATCCTTATTTCATAATTAATCACATTCGTAAAAATATATTCTAATAAGCAATCATTTTAATAATTTACATGTTGTGGTTTAGTAGTAGTGTTCTCTGAGGTATCTCGTTAAGAAAATATTTGTTACTGTCTAAGGAAGTGTTCAAACAAATAATAATCAAAAGAAATTGAAGCACGAAAAACCAGGCCTAAGCAAAGAGAAAAATCTTAAGAATATGCAAATTAAATGAAGAAAGCGAATAGTTAATTATCTTTCTCTAAAGTTTCATTTTTCCAAACTTCATTCTAGATTATTTGTATTCGTTCTAGAGTAACATTTTAATCTGTTTTATTCTATAGTGCCAAATAATGAAAGAAATATGTGTAATTTGCCTCGTTTCAATAAAATGCACGGCAGAACTAGATATGCAATCTGTCAGATAATCATAATTATCTTCAACAAGTAATTTATATGCAACCTACACCTCCGAATGTAAGAATTATTTGATGCGGGCTTGCAATTCTCAAGAGAAAAGAATTTCCAACCGCTATGGTTATTGAAAGAACTTCGGATATATTCAGCAGCAATTTTTTTTAACTCCAACCGAACTGAAAGCAAGATGAAAATTCTAATTAAAATACGGAGTTTAAATTGCAACGGTAAAACTTAGAGTGGTATAAGAATTTTTTCCATAAAGCCAAGATTTCCTAAACGAAACCCCAAATGGAGATGCGAAACTTTTCGTTAGGCGATCTTTTTAAATATTCTTCATTACTTATAGGCAAATTAATTAGGAAAATAATTAAGAACGAAAATACCTTTTAATTAGCATTAATTGATGACTAAATTCCTTATTTCCTTATTTTTGTGTCACGATGAAATTTTTACGACGGGAATGGGACCAAGAGTTTTTTTTGTGTGTGTGTGTGCATCAAAAAGGGCTATGAAGAGAAAAAATAATTTGAAAGTTCTTGAGATAAAGTTAAAATTATTCTGATGTTCATTCTGGAGTGAAATGAATTTCAAAATGGCATTTGAAATCATCAATATTAGTTGTATAGCTTCCGTGTATCGTTATACTTCATATATTTTATAATACAAGGATTTATATCAAATTTCCTTACTAGGGGCAGAGAAGGGTAAATTTATGAGACTATATTTTAAGTTGCTTGAGTTGTTTTTGTTTTATCAAAGACAGTTGAAACTGTTTCGTTCAAAGGTTAATGTCACAAATTGATTGCCTTTGATTGCATTAAATCGGCAACTGAAAAACTAATTCTAATGTTTAGAGAAAAGACTTCAAGGATATTTACACTAGAACTTGTTGATATAAAGACGACAAAAGCTTGAAAAAATATTCTTTTAGAAACATCTAACTATTGCTACTAGTAGAGGAATCACATTATCGACAAGATATTTTGCACTTCAACTACTAATTCAATGTGAATTATTTATCTTTAGAACTCTCAATATTTGCCGTTTTTTAATACTCTAAGTAAGTGAATATGAGGAATGCATGACCTATAATTAAAAACTTACTTTTAAAATTTGATTCTTGATTACATTTAATTAAGTGTTTACTTAATTACTTTAAATGTTTAGTTGAGTTTTAATTACAAATTTCCTTCTTCAAAACAAAAAAGAGATTGGAAACAATTTAATTCATCAGTTCTTTAACTCTCCAAAATCAATTGAGAAAAAAATCCAGAAAAAGCGGTGGTGTAAATATGGCTCGCTTGTTTTAAAACCTATAGTTTGCAGTAAAGTACCTGTCTACATTGTTATAATTAAATAAGTCTCTTAAAATTTTGTTTGATAATTCCTTCAGCTCTTTTTAGTTTCTTTTTATGTCTTCGTGTTCTCAAACATAGACCATTTTGATATCCAAGAAGTAATATTTTGGAAGAGATAATAATCACCGAGTTCAATCAGATGTTTTTTATTCTCCCATTAATATTTAAACTTTTAAGTAATCGCGAACATGTCATTTGAGTTCAAGCTTTTATGTCTAATATATAACATAGAATCTTCTTTACGTAAACATCTGTCTACTGCCAATAATGTAAAATCTATTCACCAAAACTACTTGGAAAGAAACGCCATCTATAGAGATAAATTTTTCAAATCGTATCATTTTACAATGCATAAAAGATTAAATAAATTCAGAAACATTTAGAATGATTTATATTAATGAGAAAATTTTACCACCACTTTTACTAATCATATTGAAATCATTAATCGTATTCTTTGTTATTCCTAAACAAGGTACTCCCAAAGTCTTCCCTTAATAAAAAAAAAACTATTTTAAAAAACAATTACAGATATGGACATATTTTTTTTTCTTATTTGAAACAGATTTTTTCCGTGTCTTTAGTACATTTTAACACTTGCACCTTTAGTATCTGACGAGAGAGAACATCTTGACGAGATTTAATTTCGCACCAGGTATTCGACAGTATCTCTATTGTTACCCCCTTTAGTATATCCATTATTTTTTCCTTTAGTGTATCTATATTGGGGGACGCTTCTGCAAACACTTTGAAACACCTCCCCAGTTTGGGTCCAAGTGCATTTTCAATTCTTTGCACGCTAATCAGTTCGTGCTCGGCTTTTCTTTCATAGACGTCATTTTCAGCTACCGATGTTAGCGCCATCTACATTACATTTTCTAACACTACATTAAAATAAGGAACAAAGGGGGAAAAGTATATCTATATCTGAAATAGATTTTTTAAACATAAATTTTCTTTATTTGCTTAAGACTGTTCACACTCAGCATATCTTCTCCAAGTAAAAGGTTTGAAGCCTTACAATATAATCAAAAAATTTAAATCTCTAAACAAGGCAATGAAACTTGTAACATATTATGCGAATTTTCATGTACAGTTAAATAAATAAGGCAGCCTTTTCTTTCAATTTAGAAGCTGAATTAACTTTTCATTAATGGCTCATATCTTTTTTCGAAAAGAAACTAATTAAAGTCCACCATCTTTTTCAAAAAAGAGCAATCCAAAAGTAATCAGTACGAGAAAAAAAAGGGTTAAACTGATTGTAGTGGTAATGATTTTAAGTGATTAAAAATATATAAGGAATTTTCATAATGATATCCTAATATATTTTAATATCTTCTATAGAGCATGTCTTTAATCCTCTAGCAATGTATTAGAAGTGTAATGATAGGAGCGACGAAATTTTCGGAGCTTCCTGATACTTTCGAAAATATTATGAATTAGATAATGTTGATAAGTTCCGTTTCACTTATAAAATACTATCTTGTCTATTACATCATTATCTGAACTTCCAAACAGACGCGCCGCTCCATTAGCTTTCTCGTATTTCACATAATCTGTTTTCCAGATCTCCAGCTTAGTAGTGTTTACTGATAGGTATTACAAGAAGATTTCTTCAATTGAATAGCTGCCTTTTAGTATCACTTTTTTTTCTTTGTATGAATATTTTTAAAAATGTTCTTGCAATTTTTAATTTGATTGGTTAAATAGTATAGACGAAAAATTTTGAATAGCGAAAAAAAATTTGATTGCTTTAGATGTTTTATGGAAAAACCAGAAGATGTTGAATCCTTATTATTTATTTTCTGGTTGTGTATATAAACGTTCACCAAATGTATGTGTCCTGTTGCAGCAGAAATAGCCTTCTCTCTTTTTTACCTTAATCACATTTTCCCTAACTTTTAATTCCGTTTAGTATCTTCTATCGTTTTTCAACACGAAAAAATTTCAAAACTGATCATAACTAATCTTAAAATGCACTAGAAATCAAAATATGTTTCAGAATTGTTCTATCTTTACATATAGATGCAGATTGATAATAGGTTATCTCCAAATCCGTTAGGTAATACAGCTATAGCCTTATTAAAGCTTAGCACAGAAAAGATCTGACATGAAAAATCATGTATTTATATTTTATTCTGAAATTTTACTGAAAATATAAACATCCCATTTTTTTTCAATACAGGTTTGCGTAAATATTTTTACCTCCAAATTTCAATACAATTTGATGTAGTTATTTAGAGGTAGATTATAGCAAAACCTGTCATAACATAAACGAATTGCAAACCGACCTTCTCTTAATCAAAATTGATAACATGCATCTATGTTTGCTTTTCTCATCTTAAACTACATACTGTAACACACTTCAGAATCGGTTCAATGTCGGGCAATATTTTTTTAAATCTCATTTGATTAGATGTGATATAAAAAAAACCTCTGTTTTTAAATTTTCTTTATTGGAGACACATACTTTCATACATATTTTCTTATAGTTGTACGACACATATAATTTTAACTACTACAATTAACGGTATTATTATTTCTCAATTCTTGTTTTATGATTTCTAAATATTTCTAGATTGATGAATTCCTATAATAATTTTATTTGACAAATGTGAATGTTTCTCGATTGTAGTTTTCAGTGTAAAGTTTCATTGTTGCCTAGCAACGGAGCATCTAAGAGTTTCCTTATTTTAAAATCGTTTGCCTCTATTCAGTTACTTATTAAATTAAAAATAATTAATCAAATATTTAGAATGAATTATTCCAAAAACAGGAAAAAAATAGGAAAAGTAAACTGATACATTTATAGAAATAAAATATTGGTATGAAATAAACAATTTTTGGGGAATAATTCGCTCTGATTTATTGCAGATAAGCAAAATTTCAATTAATTGAAATTAATTGAATGAATTTTTGCTTGAAAAGTTGACAGTATTCTTTTTCTTGTCTTAAATAGTAACTGTGCGAAGCTCTATTAAATTTAATCCAACTGTTTAGCAACATATGTGGAACACTCATACTCAGCTAAAATAATTTTTTATTTAAATGATGCATATTCAAATTCAATTTTAAGTATCAATGAGATTTTTTAACACAGAAGTACATTTACCTGTAACTTAATGACAAATGATCCGATATTTAAAATCATTATTTCCTTGCATTTTTTCAATTATTCTTGATGCTTCTATTTATATGTATCTTCTGTCAGTTCCAGTAGTATCAATATACTTCATTTTGGAAATTCCATTAGATTCACTAATCGGCATTTCTGAAATGAAGTGATATATCTTGATTTTTAAGAATTTATGAAGTACTTCGAATTCTCTTTCACAATACATATGTTTAAAGTAACTTGGACGATAACTCATAAAACACAAGACCAAAAGTAAGCTCCTTCACATAAATATGCTTTTAAAAGTCAAATACTGATTTTCTAGCTTTTTTTAAGGTTTGAATCTGTCGTGATTACGTTTCAATTTTAATCTATTGTAAAGGGCACCGCTTAATGTGATAGCGGTTAATGTTATTCTCTGTATATTATAAGTTATCTGATTTCGAATCAATTGGTTCTATTATATACAAAGATATTCGCTATACACTACATTGTTTAAAATTATCATATTAGAATTAAACAATTGACGAATCCTTCATTTTTAAGATATTTATTGGCTGACATTCATGGAATTTCTTGCTTAATTTCTAAGGAAACATCTGGAAGTCATATATCTAATAAGATTGAGTACACATTCTTTTACAGAATTAAATGGGCAGCAAGGCTTTCCGGTCTGGCTTGAAATCTGTCAAACAACCTTGAATTACTGTTGGTTATAATGAGTTATGCAAGTAAAATGAATGAAAAAAGACTTCTCAGTGCTAAAGACAAAACTGAGATTTTTAACATGCATGAATGCTTACCAAATATAAGACACAGTAATGTTCAAGCAAAGTTAAAATTTTCACACATTCTTCTTTGTAAAATTTCGAAAAAATGTGAACTTTGTGTTATCAAAACAAGCCATAAACGTTGATGCTACCAACAGGGACGAATGATAAATGAAATACTGGAACTAACATTGAAAAGAGTAAACATTTTTGATAATTCTAAGCGCTGAGTGTAATATTGATCAACTAATTTTAGAAAGCAATAAGAGCACTAACAATATATGAGAGAATTGCTAAAAAACAATTATCATTTAACAACAATAAGATATTTTTAAATGTTATTTTTGAAATAAATTATAAATAGTCTTGAGATAAATTCATTTTTTACATTTTTCCTTGATATAATAAAAATGTAAAGGATTTTATATAATCGGATTATTTCTATCATTTCTTTAATGTTAACAAAATTCTTCCGGCTAGAAGTAATCACATCAAGCGGCAGTTACTGTATTTATTGAATGTTTTCGTTGTTTAGTGTTTTTCCAGCATGTTCTGCTAATGTATTAATTAATTAAAGCGTGGATTTTTATTAAATTATTTTTCCTAAACAAAAGCACCAACAAGAAGTGTTAATTTGGTTTGATTTTGTTAACACAAAAGATAACGGTTATCTTTTAGCCTGTTATTCATACAAATAATTATAAAAAATTACGTTGATTCGCAGTTGTTTATAAACAGTCAGGTTTTACTCTACTGAAATGCTTTCAGGCTATGGTGACTTCATCATTTTGTCTTTCGACCCCGTTTCTATTAAGAATAAAAAGCGGATTTATAATCTCAAATTGACATAAAAAATAAATGAATTGCTCACTTATTCAAAGCAATTTTTTTAAATTTTTAAATGTGCTTATTTTAAAAGGTATGGATAAATCATTTCTAACAATTGTGCTAAAATATCGGGATGTTTATTTTATTACTATAGCAATCAATGAAGAAAATCATTCATTGATTAAATATGATCAATAAAGCGAATAAAACTTTCTTTCAGTCTTTCAAAGTTTCCAAAAAAATTCTCTGAAAATTATTCCAAAATTTATCATGAAGTCCACTTTGTAACAACCAATCCATCTTGGAATTTTAATATCATGATTGCAGGATGTTCGCAATACAAGCTACTCGCGGATACTATTCTGATATAGAAATGAGTAATCACTTTAAGATGTGAATAAGGCATGACTTTAAGATGTTAATGTCAATTCACTTACTGAGCTCTCTTAAATACGCGTTTAGATTATTACACATATTTCTTCAAAGATGTTAGGTATAATATCAATAATTAATCATTAAATGAAAACTAGTATGGAAAAATTCCTTGAATTTCTCTAATAACATAGTTTCCGTAATGCACACAAATTAATTATAACATTAGTATTGAAAGCATTTATAGAAATCATCTTGAAAGTGATTAGATCATTGTACTTTTAAGTGTACCAAAATTTGATCTTTGTAATTTGGCATTCTGCAGTTTTATAAAGCTAGAATGCTCGGAATTTCCCTAACTATTTACTAACGTAAATAAATTATTTAATTATGATAACTACTAAATCTTTTTCTAACAGTAATTAAATTTCGTACTTTTTATAACAGATGCATAATTTTACTTTATTTTTATTCCTTCCAACTTGTCTGCTTTAATTTTAATTGCGTGGTGATGCCTTTTAATCTCTTTTTTTCATACGCGTTTTCTGTCATCATGAGTCGGTTAAAAGCCTTTCAGAGTTCACTATGCATTCACTACTCTATCTTTTAACTATTATAATACGCAACTGAGCCCTTTCTCTATAAAACCCTTAGCGCACCCGCTAGACACTGAAACGTCTAAAAGCTGTTGATGCTTTTATATGTGAAATAGCATCTTTTATGAGCCGTGTTTGGGATTTTATCACATATTTCGAAGCACAATATGTGTGAGTTTATAATAAAAGTAAAACTATGAAGAAATTTCGTGTTGTTAAAATTTATTGTAGAGTTATAATGTTAACACTGCTATTCAGAAATTTACTAGTATTAGTATTTCAAGCAATTAGTTTAATTAGAATTCATATCTTCCCGTAATTTCTATTTACAATCTTTTTTGGTTATATTTAAATTGCGGTTTGATATTATTCATTTCCATTTATTTAAAAGTGTGCTTCCATTTTTTTAAAAAAACTTTTTATTCTTGTTTAGCATTTTTCCTTCAGTGCGGTTTAAAATATGTATTTCATTTACAAAAACTGGAGTTTCATCTAAGATTAACAAGTTAAATATTTTCCTTTTGGGTGGGTGGGGCTATAGATATTGTAACACTTAGATTTCGCTGCTCTTTATAAGAAAAATGTCTGTTATCAAGTCAAGTAATAGATAAATTTACTCCCTCTTATTATTTTGCTGCGCTAAGTTCTATAACAATGTTCACTTTCAGTGGAAGAAAACTAAAATATGTGAATCCACAGGCGATCAAAAATGCAACATATCTTGCTTTTAAATAATTTCAAAAAGATGAAAGCTTTTTTTAAATTTTTATCAAATAAAACCTCTATTTTTATATGTTTTTTGAAGCTTTCATATGAATGTAATCCAAAGAGAATTTTTATAGGGCAGAAACAAGAAACGGAAAGACAATATTATATTTAGCATTTTGTGTGTGTATTCATTATATAAATTTCAGTTGATAATAGTTGTTTGAGTAAATTCTTAAATTCATTTTTAAGCGTTTTAATTTCTTTGATGAAAAAAATTATTAATAAGTACTTGTTCGTAATTCGCTAAGTTTTTCATTCAATATCCATTAAATGCAAACTTCTTTGTTTCTTATTCTCATTTTTAAAATAAATCAAGGAAATTCGCACTTATAGTCTAAAACATCATAGCTTGATAATGTTTATTCATGATTTATTGCCTTTATTTATATTTTCTTTTAATTATGGTAACAATAACATAATTAATTAGGTAACAAAAAGGGCTCATTTTATATCATTGCAACAAGCGTTAATATAAATGTAGCAATTAAAACAATGGAAAACATTGTTGTAAAGTACATATAAATGTCTTTTCAAAGAAAAGAATATTCGGAAACTAAAGTTATATTGTAGCATGGATAATGTTTAAAAAAAACAATATTGAAATTTTTTAAGATTTTTTTGTGGAATAATATGCTAATAATAATCGAGGTTAAATGTAAAAATGTCTATCAGTTTTAAACTAAACTCTAGTAAAAATTGTGAATACCCCTTTACTAATAAACATTTATTACTCAAGAATTTACTATTCGCCAAATTTCATAGTTCTAGGGCTAATATCGTGCTCTGTAAAGCACTTTGATCTAGGAATACATTTCGCATTCTTTTTTTGCGGATTGTGTCTAGCATATAAAATTAAGCATGTTAAAATAATTTTTCAGAATATATTGTCTACAAGAAAATCTATACTAAATGAAAAGACTTTTTTTTTGCAATTTTACTTCAGAAAAATACATTTGTGATCATTAAAGAATGATAGAAAGCGTCATGATGAAACCTATTCAGGAAACATTTATTATTTTATGATTTATTTTATTTATTAAAAAGATCAAACTAGGAAACATTTTTATGAAAAATGAATATTTCTGTTGGGGTCGGTTCAAGTAAGACTTTCGGATATTATGGATAATTATTATTGATTATTATTCACACTAAAGCTATAATTATTCATTAAGTTCCATTCCATGAATTTCAGTAAATTAATGATGCTTCCATTCTTAAAAAACTGACTTATAAAGTAATGAATATGAAATTTAGCTAGTTTATTATATATATGAATAGCTTTTTGCATAATTTTGTGGATTGAGTTTAGAGATTTTGGTACTTCGGCTGTTTGTAACCACGATATTATAATAATTTTATTTTAATAAAATGTCATTTAATGATACTAACAAGAAAGCCTCTCATGCTAAAGTTTTAAATTTTAATTTTAAAATTACATGAACTGATAGGAAAAACTCAAGGGGCTGCAATAAATTCCTAAGTTATGGTAGAAATTTTAAAGTAAAGAATACAACCTTTTCATAATGGGATTCAATTTGTATTGACACTCCAAATACTTATGCGAAACTCTCTGAAATTCGGATATTGTATTATGCATAGAATATGCATAATATATAATTCGGATATCGTATTATGCATCGAATATTGTATTATGCTTTATGGAAATTCTTAATTTCATATATGCCTTTAATATTATCTTTACGGAATTAGTATATAGTATTATGCATATTATGTTTATCCTTGGATTTTCGTCTTGAAAGATTCCTAGGTAACATATACATCACAAAACATTGATTTTTGATCTTATCGAATTGCCGCAACTTAAATACAACTTGCATAGCCATGAAGGTCTTAATTAGAGCTGCATGTGCTGTATCATCGCTATTATGCCGAAATGCCATACGTCAAATTTTGTCAAAGCGTTTTATTAATTAAAATTTGTATAGGTTAATTATGTATGCTCTCAAATTGTTGCATATGTTATGTAATTGTTATCATCATAGTAAATCACTTGTACTTGCCGATATTACATCAACATTTCGTGTCTTTTGTTATGTGTGGTTTTCGACTCACAACATTTTGTACAGTAGTGAGGATATAGTTTTTTGAAACTTCTGAGCAAATGAGAAATTCTATCTTAGATTGATCATATGAAATTCGAAATCTGAATACTTGCGAAAAAATGTCCGCCTACATTCATTTTACAATTACTATGTATATTTTTCATTATCTCTTATAACGAGAAAATTCATATCTGTCTCAGAAGTATCTTAATTTCAGAGATCTCTAACAATTATCTGACTTTTGATCTATATTAAAAGTATTTTTAATTGCAAAACTATCTTGAAGTTCTCGGTTCTTTACCCTATTCTCAGTAGTAAAAAATAAGCCATTTAAAATTCAAATAAATTCATTTATTATAATTTCATAAAAAGAAAGACATAAAATTTTTTTAGTTATTCAATTAACATGGGGATAAGATTGAAAATAGTTATTTCGACACCAATCATAATTCCTTTCAGCCTGTCTTAATTCGATAAAAACTTATAAGGTATTTTGATAATTTCACTCCCTTATCATTTCCTCCTTATAGCTGGAAGTAATCCTTTGCGTTTGACAGGAACATCTCAATTTTAAATTTCCAGTAAGAACCTTAAAAGTTATGAATGCATAAACAAATTACAATTTTATAATTAGTTTATCGTATTGATCATTTACAGAAGACTTAATGTCATATCCAGTTGTCTAATGCAATTTTCTTTTCAAAAAATCATGCCTTGTTAACAATCGGCACTTTCGACAAATGCTGGCGGCTATTTCGTCAATTTTGCCGCCGGCAAAGAATGAATTTTATTTCCTTTTCAATAGTAGAATTTTCTGCTAGAAGATAACCGAAACCTCTATTTTCAATTCCACATATTTTGAATTCTTACATTATTTCATTCTATTTCACGTTGTCGTTGCTTCTCAAACAAAGACATTTTGAGTAGTTATTCAGAATTTCTCAACGATATGACAAAAGACGTTAATTTTGTAACTTTACATTTTCTGACATAAATTAAATTATTCAAATTCCTTTCAACTTTTATTAGTTTATGCTTAATTTACAAACATAGGGGTTAAAATATTTATGCATATGTATATCTCATCATTGATTTGAAACAGACGAATAGGAATAATTTCATTTACAATAATGCATGTTTTTTAGTAAGAGGATAATAGTTATTTTATTATTTCTTATAATTACATTGCATCAATGCAGATATGTAAGCTTCTGAAGGGGGTTACGTTTCTCAAATATTGGTTGTGACTATTCACTATTTATGATGTAACGTAGGGCTGGAAATGCAACTGTTATGTGCCATAATACAATACAAAAAAAACCCACGAGAAATCAATATATGTAAGCGAACACCAAATTTTAATTAGTAGTAGTGGGAGCATCTGCGAAATTTGCAGAGGTTATAAGAGATGTTCTAACGTGTGCCCACAAGCCTTTGCTTCCGCTTTCATCGTCAAGTTACTCATCGGGGATATACTGGAAAATTCCTTCTGCATTAGAGGGGCCCACAAACCTCTAAAGCGATACATGTCACAATATCCTCTGTGCTATCAGCTGGGGTATCAAATACACGAGCACTGAGGTAACCTCAGAAAAAGTAATCAAGGCTGTAGAGATCAGATGACAGAGCTAGCCATTGTATGACACCCTCAGGCCAGACACACTTTGTTCAAATGCTGATGAATATCATGGGTTAACATGGCAGTGAAGTGATACGTTGTACTAAAATTACATTTCACGGTGTAGTGATTTCTGTAACATACATTCTGATAAAACTTTTTTGGAAAATATTTTGCTCCGTTCATTTAGCCACTTAAGCATGAAATTTGTCGTATTATGTAGCAAGAGATGATATCAGTGCTGAATAAAATTCTTATCAAGTATAGTTTGTGAGACTACTTAGCTTCATATACCTATTGAAAATACTGTTTCTGTCACAACATGGGTCTATAATTCTAATTTGTCTTTTAATAATCTACGCAGGAAGTTTGTACACATGGAAGTATAAAAATTATTTGCTTTCGATGTATATTGATGATTAATACAAATATGAAATTGATTTTGTTGTAACTTTCATTTCAAAATTTATTATTACTAAAAAAATAAGCGATTAAAATTTGAGCTTTCTCAAAGGAAAAATTGAATGCAGTAAAGTATTAAATCTTTTTAGATGTCATTTTTTAAGAAATCATTTAATTTATTTGTAAATATCACTGAAAATGGATATCTCAACTCCTCAATTTGACATTTTATGTTGATAAAAATGCTCTTCGTATATATATCAGTCCATTGTCATACATATGAGATATAATTTAATGTAATAAGCCTAACTGTGTTAATGTAAGCAAAGCCTGTTTAAATAAACCAACTGACAAAACTGTAAATAGACTTAACTTCATTAACTTAAATGTAAGTAAAAAAAGCAATTTGTGTATTTTATTTTTTTAATTTCGCATGTCTTTACCTTTCGTAATTCAGTTTATCGTTTTCACGTAGCCTGAAATTCTGCTATTCTTGCATGAACTCATCAAGCTTAATTGCGACAATCTCTTTCCAATTCCAATTAAGAATCGGTAGCAACCATTCGCTACTCGGCATTGGACGTCGGAAGCTGATGATAGCAATTTAATTTCAATCTTAATTCCTCTTCCCATTTTATATTTGACGTCTATTTTCTCTCATGGAAGCAAAGCACAGTGCAGTTCTGATTTTTCGAAAACAAATTCCGGGACTTTAAAAATGGGGAGTGGAATGTAATCCGATCAGTGAATGTGTTAATGTGATTTGTCAGCTTGGACCTCGGAGGAAGCTGAAGGATTGTTCGTTTAGAAACCGAGATCTCTCTCGGGTGCATTTAAGCTATATACCTGGATCGCTGGCAGGGGGAGGATCGCTAAATGCTTTTAAGCTCTTAAACATCTTTCGTGGTTGTGTTGGTAGTGATTTTTATTTCAGGCAGGAAAGGATTTCTTTTTCTCAAGACTGGCTAAATATGTATTTTTAAATAAAGAAAAAAAGCTTTATGTTTCAGTAATTTATGTTGCATCGTAATTTGGTAAACATTAAAATCCAATAGATTCTCAATTATCAGAAATAAATCAAAATTTTGATATTGTATAACGGAGAAAGAAAAAGAGGAATATTTTATCTAAACATTAAAATTCAATGGTTTAGATCACAAATTTCATTAAATGCGGCATTTCAAGATAAAAAACAAATAACGAATTAATTAATTGTCATAGCCTAAATAATCACAAAGTAGTTATCTTCACTTTTCTTAGGCATTTAGAGTAAACTAAATGCCCGTCATCGTGACAGCGTAGGAGGAAACTGAGAGCGGAATCCCAATGGCCATCGCCGGACACAGTCAAAATCCTTTCGTAGGAGCAACATGTTGTCAATGGAGTGGAGATACTAGTTCGAGCCCATAGGATTGAAATACTCATCAGAGAAAGAGAAAATTCTTACATGTACGGCAGTTTCTCAGTCATACATCCTTGAGGATTTTAAGAAGACAGAATTAAAATGAATACATAAAGATTTCTTTTTAAAATTTGATAATAAATTGCATTAAGGGAAATAGATATTTTTGGCTATAATTTAATTTCATCTCGTAAAATTCACCACACCCCTATTTGAAACCTCTTCTCGCTGTGCAATGCATTTCAATACTTCAATAGCATTAAGTCAATCTTTATGAGCTCATTTTAACATCATTGACTTCATTTAGCTGTTATACAAGTTGTTCTTGTCATTGACTACAAAATGAACTTTCCAGTATTCATCACTTCAAATGATTTATCCGCACTTATTCATACACGAACGTCTTATAACGAAACATTTTTAGAATTATATCAACATCTGTGATCTGACAATATCTGGGATCAATATCTGCGATCACGTTAAGTCAAATATAGAACAAACAAGATGAATGAAATTTGGTATGGCGTCTGTACACCACTAGATGGATGGATGAAATGTGACACAAATTTTTAAATGTAATTGTAGCCGTGTATGAAATTGTGTTTTGATCCCAATTTTTTCTTGTGAAATACTAGTGCGACGACACAAATGCACAACTATTATATATAAAAAATGATGTGTAGATTTGTCTTCATAGATTTATATCATATTTGGGGTCAAATTATTCAAAAGGAAGATATCCTAGAAGTAAAATCCCTTTTTTCATCGTTCGATGAAATCAAATACTTACACATACATTACTTATACATTATATAACTATATTTAAAAGTTGGAGAGGGGGACTGCCACTTGTTAATTTTCAATTTAAATTTGACTTTCGCATATGTATTCTGCGATATTTTAAGAAAAACTTTTTCCACTCTTTAAATATTTTTATTTCTATTATTAAATAAAAAGAGTGAAAAAGCAGCATCTGTCTCTCCAACGTCAGGCTGCTTTGCAGGCATTATTTAAGTGAAGTTCTTTCAAAAATTCTCACATATTTTTACCTCAAAGCTAATAACTATTTATACGCAACATTACCCTTGATTCTAATTCAGAGGTATAATTAATATAATAATTCATATAATATCATAAACAAAATCGTATAAATAAATTCATATTATCCAAGAAACAGTATAGAATGAAGGAGACCCAAAATGTACGTTGTTTCATCAAAAAAAGTTAGTAATCGGCGGCAAAGAAATTTCAATAAAAATGTTTTAAATATAAAATTTCAATGAATTTTCTTAGTGAGATTTTTTAAAGAATTTAATGAGATTCGTTTGAAAATAACATTCGCCATACCGGTTTTCCATCTTTTGACAGAGAAAGAAAAAAAAGGCAGAAAACTTAATATTTCCGAACCATTAACAAACATTTTTAATCCTTTTTCATTTTTAGCATGAGCATGGAGCCATATATTTATAGCAGAAGTGGAAAGAAACAAGAAAAACCCCTTTGCAAAATATTAAAATATTCAAATTGCGGTTGCAAAATATTCAGTTCCTCTTTTGAAATTTTGAAAATTGAAATATGCAGTGTTGCTTTGAAGCGGAGATTTTCCAAAAACTTTCAATCAGCTTTGCTTGCTTATATATGAAAAGATGATAAAAGTTTTATTCATAAGGAATAGAATATAATTGGAAGAAGTCATATATTCTTCGAATTCTGTACCGTATCGTATATTCTATATCTATCTTTTCTTTGAAATATTTTACATCCAACGCGAAATGTCAATGCTTTCTATCTAAATAATTTAATAATAATCTAACAATAACTAAAATTGAGCGTAAATTTAAAAGAGATTAACTAATAGCAATAATCATCTGTAAATATGAAGAATTTCACGAAGAGAAATTCTAATTTCTTTGTATGAGTCAACACCTTTTGCAGTTTTATGTAGCATCTTTATTAACATTTACAAAACTTTTAATTTTATTCTGCTGTTCTATCTAAGTATATATTTTTAATTGCATGTCCATCCTTGAAAGTCGTGTCAGATTCTGAAATTTTAATTTTAAATCGACTTATTTTATCGAAATCTATACACTAGCTCTATTTGAGCCAACTAGTACTTTTACTTGTATGTTCGGCATCGACAATTTCATATTGTTGTCTTCGGCTTATTTTTTATATTTTTTCTAATGTGATATGAGCTTTATTTCTGCGGTTGCTCAAAACCATTATCTAAATAAACAGCTTCTTGACGATATATCTGAGAGAGATCTAAGAAATGGACATGAATCAAGGTTTGCCTGATTTGGTTTCGTTTCGCCCCTAACACACAATTAAAATAGAAAGAAAAAAATGTGAGCTCTCTCTCTCTCTCTCTCTCTCTCTCTCTCTCTCTCTCTCTCTCTC